>CM041632.1:13901193-13952320 GCA_023333625.1 Bothriochloa decipiens | reverse complement strand
TTTTTTTCTTTGTTGTAATCCCAATTTATCTGATCCATTTTTTTCCATACCCAACAATAAGATCAAACATTTTGGAAAAGAAACAATCAATCCAAGATTCACAGTGTATAAGTCAAAGGCTTCGTACGCATGCATAAATCCAATTTAGCAGATCAACGCCCGCCTGCCAAAACCGTAACATGGAGCAGCTCACCTCGACGCGCGGACGAGCTGAAGCATCCTCTTGCCACATCTGCCGGCGGAGCCTCAACCTCCATGTAGGGCTGCAGCCCACGGCTCGCCACGCGCCGCGGACAGGTCCCCCGCGCGCAGAGCGGCCGAGCCCGTCTGATTTGCATGTTGCTGGATCTCGCGTGGCTCTAGTTGCTCCCCCGCAATGGCTTCCCATGCTCGAGGTATGGAGGCGGTGGGGTAAGCGATAGCTCCTCTATCGAACATGGCCGCAGTAGGGATCGAGGAGGTCCGCCTGATTTGCGCACCAAAGATCTCGCGCGTCTCCATCGTTCCCCCCATGCCGCCAAGGTCAGGGAGCGCCGGCGACCTGTTGGTGTTGGTGGTAGAGGCGCCGGCGACGACGACGGGGAGATGAGGAAAAGAAGGGACCGCGCGCTCCAGCAGCGACGGCGGCGAGCAGGAAGGGGCGCTCGGTGACACTGTGGTGCGGCGGCAGCAGGGAGAGAGAGGAGAGAGGGAGTCAGACGAGGCATTGCGACAGGGGATTGGGAACCTGGGGGCACGACACTGCACGGGGGGTTTTCTAAAAAATCTCAAGGGAATTTCTGCAAAATGGTTAGGCTATCGAATTTCGTCTTCTTCGCGTCGAAATAAAATTTACATGAGGGTCTAAAGCATAAAATAGTAGAACATGTTGATTTCTTAAAACAGTGAAGGGCTTTTTTACAAAATATGCAAAGACGTGTGTAGGCAGGTAAAGAAGCCACTGATGCCTCGAATGCTCTGGTGCGAGCAAACGGGAGGGGCTTTTAACTAACCGGATTTGTTTTCGGTAATGCTATTAGTAGGACGTCCTAGCGATCGGATGGCGGTGTTGCTGGGCCGCGGTACCGCTCCAATGGCCCAGCCATCCAACACGGGCCAGCTTCTCGAAAAAGAAAATGAAGAAGAAAACAGTCGCTTCTTTGACTCATCCTCCGACCATGTCCTCATCGTGACCGCGCCGCCGCATCGCTTCTGCGCCGCCATGACGTGCTGCTTGGCGGCCGCGCTCGTCGGCGCCCTCACCCCCTTCTCCCCGCCGGATCGGTGAATCGCGGCCTGCCGACCGTCCTCCCCCATGTTCCCGGCGAGGCAGCAGCCGCTACACCTTCATGGCGGCGACGGCCCCCACCCAACATTGGTGGCGCCCCCACCCTCCTCTCGGGGCCGATGTGGGCGCGACGCTGCTGCCGACGGCCACCTCTGGGATCCAGCCCATGGGCCAAGATAGGCCAGGCCAGATGACGGCCACTGTAGATCGGTTACGACGCGAAACACTGTAGTAGCGCGAGTTTATTACCCTGTCGTGAGTCGAGGAGAAATCGAACCAGCTTAAATAGCCAGGCGAAGGACGTGTAATAATCTTTGGTTAACCGTTTTAAACGAAGCGAGGACGAAAATTCAAGCAGGGTTTTATGCTGGTGGGGTCCACTCCTCGGTAGAGTGGATCATAGCCGTGGATCGGGTCTGGGGTGTTAGAAATGGTATTTAGAGCCAACTCTCGTGGTTTCACGAATGTATGGATCGGGAGCTCAGACAGGTTGCGCATGGCTCCAGATGAGAGAGCATGGCAACCGAGGAACTGGTAATGCGGAAGTGGCCACGAGAGTCGATCCTGAACGTTTCTCTCATATGGGTAGGTTGGTTCGACCTGTAGCTCGGCGCGAAACACTAAGTTTAGTACCGTATTGTGAGTTGAGGAGAAATCGAACCAGCTTAAATAGTCAGGCCAAGGACACGTAATAACCTTCAGTTAACCGTTTTGAACGAAGCGAGAACGAAAGTTCAAGAGGATTTTTACGCTAGTGGGGCCTATTCCTTGGTAGAGTGGATCATAGCCGTGGACGGGGTCGGGGGGTTACACCACCCCTCCCGGCGTCGATAGCCCGACCAACACGCATGTCCGGCCATGGAGGAGGCGTCGCCGACCTGCCCCCTTCTCGGCGCCCCTCCGCAGCGGCCCGTCTCTCATGGGGCCCCACCGCGCCCGCTCTCCCCGGCGACCCCCCGCATCGGCCCCCATGCACGGCCAGCGCGGGTCAAGCACGACCGGCCGGCCATCGCGCGCCACCCGCGACGCTCCGCACGACGGCGTCTGATCCATGACGGCCTCCACATCGGCGCCACCCCTCCCCCGCGGCCTACTGCTTCCACCTGCACCTCCAGCAGCGAGCCCGCCCCGACAGATCTCGCCAGAGGTCACCGCAGGCGTCTGCCCCTTGCGCCCGCTGCTCTACTCTCACGGGAGCGATGACGGGAAGCCCCTGCTACTGCTATAGAGCAGCCGACACCTAGTTGAGGTGCATCTCGTGGCAACACGGCCTGCTGCTCCTCCCCCACAGGTGCCGCTGCTCCTCCCCACAGGTGCCTCCGTCAATGGTGACACAGCCATGGCCGAGCGCTCGCGGCCGGTGAACGGTCAAGTTGGGTGGATGCCGGCGCTCCTGCCACTGGCTGCTCTCCTAGGTGCGCCCTCCGCAGACCTGTCATGGTTCTTCCGTGGCCATCAGTTGGTAGCAGCGACATGGGTCTGAACTCTGAAAAGCATTAGCTCTGTCTCTCTCAATGAACTACTGAATGTAGCTGAACAATACTGATCAACACTAAGAAATCAAACACTCGACACATTAAGTGCATTGTCATTATGCAATCCTGCTAAGCAATGCTGAATCAACTATCAGAACTGAAGATAGTTACGATACTAACAAAATACTTGCGATACTGATACAAGATACTAATGAAATATTGTTTCTCATGCCCACATTTAACGGATGTTATATGTTTTTTTACTGGGACGTTTACTAATAATTCAGGTATTAAAGTAGTATATTTATGCTGTTTCACGAAGAGGATGTTTAGTTGTAACAGTTGTCAGTCTTGGTTGTTTCATTCTAATATTTCACATGTTAAAGTAGTATATTTATGCTATTTTACTAATAGGATTTTAGTTGTAATAGTTGTCAACCCAGGCTGTTTCATTATACCATTCTCAGATGTAGCAATGATAAAACCACTAAAACCATGTTTTTCACTAAGTAGAGTTCAGTTGTAACATTTGTCGATGTTGTTTCATTATACCATTACCATATGTACTAGTGATAAACCGTGTTGTTTCATCGTATCATTCGTAAATATAATCATGATAAAAATTTCACTAAGATAAATTCAATTGTAACAGCAGCCGGCCATGGCTGTTTCATTAAATCATTCCCAGATGTAACAGTGGGGGAAAACCATGTTGCTTCGTGATCGCATTTTCATTCATTCAGGTACTAACAAAATAATTTAATAAATTAAATTATATGTTCGTAGTTCATTTTGTGTGTTTTTTCCACACTATCACCACATGCAGTTGTTTTTTTTGCTACATATAAGAGCACCAACCAATCGTATCATAGCTATAAATTACAATAAAAATGAACAAGAACTTTTACCGGGTTGTTTTCAACAAATGTTTTTTCGGTTGTGCCAACATGTATTTCAACATATGTTTCTGGGTTGTTTGAACAAATATGTTTGGTTGTTTCAACATATATCCCCGTAGTGTTTCAACAACCGAATTTTTAGTTGTTACAATAGATATTAGTGTGGCTTTTTAACACATGTTTCCGGGTTATTTCAATATATGTTTTGAGTTGTTTCAAAACTAGATCGGTTATACATCGAGTGAGATAAATATTTTTTTTAAAAATTATTAAAATATATTCATGTGGGGTCTTGTTTGAAGAGTTTATCATGAGAAATACGAGTTTATCATGAGAAATACGATGATGTAATTGGATTTTAATTATGATATTTAGTTTATGAGATATAACTTTTTTATAACGATATTAACATGGAATCTTTTTTACGTGGGGGTGGGGTGCGGAACAAGCACTGCCGCACTGGTGTGAAATTAGCCCATGCGTGTTCGAGTACCGTCCGATATTCAAGCCGGGCGTCGGACGTCCAAGCGGCAGTCGTTCCCTTGACCGTGGGCATCATTCACAATATTTCTATCTTCAAATAAAATTTATTAAAAAATATTTAATGATTTTGTGAAAAAACATTTCTATCACAACATACGAATTATGTATCACAAATATTACTAATTTTTAATATATATTTTGTGAAAGTTTTGTCTTAAAAAGAGAAAGCAAAAAAATATTTTAGAATAGAGGAAGTATGTCTTTGGTTTACCTCAATGTTGCCTATAATCATCAGAAAAAAACATTGCCGGTAATCCCCGTGTTTCAATTGTATCTTCCAAATGTTTCTAGGTGTTTTATTTAGGTGTTTATCGATGTTTTATTACCGATAGCCCATCACCAGGGTACCGGCAGGGTGTTTTTATTCGGAGGAGCTTGACAGACTATGGAACTTAGTGGTTATGGCAACAAGCTTGACGAGATAGACGATTTATACTGGTTCGAGCCCTCGACTTGCGTCGAGTAAAGACCTTTACGTCCATTTGGCGTGAACCTGTTGCGTTGTATTGATGAGTATGAGGGATTGTGTGTTGCTGTGTACTCCGCGCTTTTTACAAGGGGTGCCCGCAGCTTGCCTTATATGGGGCGAGGCTGGTTGCGAGCTCTATGATTTCTAGTCGGATTCTAGGAACAAGTCTGTTGATGAAACCTCGTCGGCAGTCTACCACGGGATACCCTGAGGTAGTAGATTGCGGTGAGGGCGCGCTAAGATCTGCGATCTAGATGTGAGACGCAAGATAAACAACCAGGACAACCAGGGTTTATCCAGGTTCAGGCCAATCGGAAGCGTAATACCCTACGTCCTGCGTCTCTGCTGCTGTATTGATGAGTACCAGAGTACAAGAGATCCGACCATATGAGATCAGATGCAATGAAAGAGAAGAGGTCCTATTCTAGGGGGTCCTTGCCCGGCTTATATAGTGGGGGCAATGTTACATATCCACGGTTTCCCCTATGGTCGGTTACATTGCGCCGTATCCTTGGAGCACATGAACAGATCTAATCGACTAAGACTCCTTGCATGCCAAGTAGCCTTCAACGCCCGTGCGGCCCATCGACCTGGGCGATAGCGGACCACGAGCTCTGTCTTGTTGTCCGGCCCACCGATCAGAATGATGATGGTCCAGCCTTCGTCTTCTGGTCTGGGCCATCTTGTCGAGCAGCTCAAAGTCTAGCCGCGAGGGTATATGGGGTCTATACCCCCACAGCTAGTCCCCGAGCATCATGTATCTTTGAGGGAGTCTCCTTCTTGACCTATGCCGAGTGGTGAAGATGCAGACCACGTAACGCCGACCAGTGAAGATGCTGACCACGTAGTACCACCCCATGAAGATGCTGACCACATAGTACCGACCAGCAAAGATGCTGACCTCGTGACATCGACCAGCACTGAAGCCGACCAGTAAGCACTGTCCAGGCTTCTCCTGAGCAGTTCGTAAGTCTGCTCCTGACCACCGCTCTCGTCAAGGAAGGTGACCTGTCGAAAGATGCATGGTGTTTCAAGAAAAAATATTTCCACATCCTGAGACGTGGGCCCACGTTAACACGTGACACGAAGTATCACTGGGATGCTAATATGAATGATCCGTAGAGGCAAAGATACCAAACCAGGAATAAGGAACGAGCCCAAGTCACCGCAAGGTGACATGGGCCCACGTAGTCCCCAAGCTCGATAGAAGATAGAATATGTTGTATTGAGCTTTTTAATAAAAAGTCAAATAAAACACCAGTTTAGACATAGAAAATGTCGAATACCTATTCTAGAACCGAGAACAGAAAATAGGCCCAAGTCACCGCGAGGTGACATGGGCCTACGTAGTCCCCAAGCTCGATAGAAGATAGGATATATTGTATTGAGATTTTTAAGGAAAAAGTCAAAAATAGAATCAACTAGTCAAGGCCGGTATTAAAGGACTAGACGTGTTCTGACTGACTCGCGGTCCCCAAGCGTACTCAGGACGAGTCATAGGCTCGATCGGGTCGAAGACACCGAGAACCTATAGTTCGTAAGCACCACTGGGTGGAAAACTGCCATGCAGTCCTCAAGTGTGCCCGAGACAAGTCACAGGCCCGATCGGGTCGAAGACACCGAGAACCTGTGGTTCATAAGCACAACTGGGTGGAAAACTGCCATGCAGTCCCCAGTGTGCCTGGGACAAGTCACAAGCTCAATCGGGTTGAGGACACCAAAAACCTGTGGTTTGTAAGCACCACTGGGCGAGAAATTTCCACGCAGTCCCCAGGTATGAGAAATAAAATATTTGATCCAAAAGAAGCAATTCTCAGATTTAAGGAAAAATCTAGGACAAATTTGGAAAGGAATATATAATGAAAAATGAATCTGGGATTGGATCCCGAGATTACCGGGCACGTGCCAGACTTAAGAAAACGCCCATCGGGGAAAGCGCGTGGAAGAATAAAAATCCGCGTGGAGCAGCACGGCCCACCAGGGTGGAAAAGGGCGTGTCCACATGAGTCAATTGGGTCCAACCCTAGAAGTCAAAGCAATGTCATCTGGTTAGTATAAATAGCGAGCGCCGCCAGGGGAATCGATTCTGCACCGCATTCATCTCTACTGCCACTCTTTCCACCTTCTCGAGCATTTTGTCTTCCTGTGCCCGAGCAACCGCCGTTGTTCCCAATCCGTCGTAGCGAAACCACCCGTCGTCGTGAGGCAATCGAGGCAAGCCACGCATTCGCACCGCCACTGCCTTCCGCTACCCGCTCAACCCACCACCCTCGAAGGAGATGGCAAGGAAGGGAGCCAAGAAGGCGGGGAAGGAGACTGGATCCGACGCACCGGGGCCGCAATGGCAGCAGTCAACCTCCACACGGGAGTCGCTGCAGGCACTCACCAACAAGGGCCTGCTGTTGCCATACGAGATGGAGGCGTGGCGTGAGCCACGAGGCGAGGATTCCCCCCGTCCCCGAGATGGGGAATTTGTAGTATTTGAAGACATGGTCAACCAGGGATTGGGAGTGCCCGTGAATGGATTCCTTCGGGACCTCTGCATATACTGGATGATCTCGATTTGCAACCTGGATCCCAACTCCATCCTGGCTATTTCTATTTTTATTGCCTTCTGTGAGATGTACCTGGGCATCGACCCCCACTTCAATCTATTCCGCCACTTCTTTCTGTTAAGGAAGAAGGGGGATGAATCTGGGGGTCCCAGATTAAGGGCGGGTGCTATGTGCGTCTTTGGGATGGAATGAAGATGCACTGGCTAGGAAGCCAGCACTAGTCAGCCGCCAAGGGATGGAATACATGCTAGTTCTATATGAGCCAAGATGTGGAAGGGAGAAGGGTGCCCTGTGACGTCACGCAGGTGCCAGAGTGCAACCCACGGTGGTCGGAGCCGCCAACTCCGGAGGAGATGTTCTAAGTGAACGAGCTGCTAACCTTGATTGATAACAAGGCAGTCAATGGAGCTCTTGTTGCCGGGACCCGGTCGGTCCACCGGATCCAGCCGTGCAAAGAACGGGTAAAACGCCTGTTCGAGTACTCTGGACGGGACGACCCCTCCTGGGAGACCCGAGAGAAGCTGACGCCGGAGGTGCTGAACTGGCAGATGACTTCTCTGTTCGAGAAGTTTGACCCGAGCACCAGCTACCCAGAGCAGCATGCTCGGCCCTACGACATGAGTCGACCACCGCCAGAGGTAAGTCAACCAGTTCCACACTATGATTTGATAAGTATATACTGGTATGTTTTGATGTCTGTATACCGTGGACTATCTAACTGTCGGGTTTTGCTTGGACAGGACCGGAAGGTGTTCGTTTTCGCTGTGCCGATGGAGCCGTGGCCTCAGGGTGAGGCACAAACCTGCCAGCGCAGGAGTGAGGAGACCCGCCACCAGAGCGAGACCGAAGCAGGGCAGGAGATGACTAGCGTCTCGAGCCCAGATGACAATGAAGTCCCTGCTGCTTAAGCGTGGCGTCGAGCAGTGGGTAAGCGGCCCATGGCAGAGGCCGCCAAGGCGAAAAGGCCCTCCACTCTGCTGTCTGGGGGCAAATTAAACCTGGACGACAAAGCACAGGGGGGCAAGAAAAGGAAAGCACCGGCCACCCAGAGTCGTCGGACGATGACCTGCTGATGCTGAACCAGCACTAGTAGAAACGTCAGGCCCCGACCCCTCAGACGGGGAGAATGCCAAGGCCCCCGACCTCGAGACGTCGAGGAGGCCTACGCGAAACGTGCCGCCACCGAATCCTCAACCTCAACAGGGGAACGCTGCATCAACCACTAGGTCAGAATAGGCTGGGGGGTCGACACCGCCTGCACCATCACCGTTGCCTGCACCGCACAGGGCGGTGACGCCTCCAGCCGGGACCGCTTCATTGCCGGGGCACCAAGAGGTGGCGAGAGAGCCAACTTCTCCGGTGCACCCCATCGGGATGAGCAGAACGGGCGAGGCGTCGGGCCGAGTCCTTGGGCACGACAGCGGGGTGTCAGGCAGGACCCCAGGTTCTCCAAGCGGGGGAGCAGCCCTGTGATTTAGAGGAGGGCTCCAGCGGCCAGCCAGGTAAGTATTAACGAGTTTGCATATCTCGCATGTTCTTAATTTTATGCTTGTTTGTGAAGAAAACATGCATGTGACTTATAGCAGTGCTCCGCCATCAACAACGCCAACTCCACCCCCCAGTCAGACCTCAGCACTGACCGCCAAGCAGGCACAGTCCACGAAGCACGGGGAAGCGACAAGTAGCGCCGCAGCACCTACCCAGCCGACCCCGACTCCAATTCGGCAGCCAAAAAGGCTGGTGGTGCGTTCCACCCAGTCATTGGCGCAACAGGATGTCTACTGAGGTGCACGCCAGCCCAGGCAGGGCCGAGCACTCTGGCGCCACCTGAGGAGGTCGAGGAGGTGCCGTGGGTGCCGAAGACGCCACACCTCGACTTGCCCACACAGCGCGTCTTTACGTCGCGCAAGCTGGGGGAGGATAGCTTCATGTCATATGAAGAACTCTTGGATGATGACATCAACACGAGCATCCAGGATGTGTTAGAGGTGTTGTACGACAGGATCAAGGTAAAACCCGACCACGATTTGCTTGCTTATTTTGAGCTTGGTATTTAGCCACAAACTTGTTAATTAATCCATGGTGTATACAGTCGCTGCAGGAGACCAACGCTCAGCGGGGTAGGACCATAGAACGGTTTGCGGTGACCTGGGAGGAATGCAAAACCCTCCGGGTAGGCAACGCCGAGCTGGAGGCACAAGCCCAGGTCTACCATGAGCGTGAGTCTTGCAAGAGGAAGATCTTGCCGCTCTGCGCCGCAAAGTGGAAACCATGGAATGGGCCAACGAGAGTAAGTCGACCTCTCCTATGCATTCCGCGTTGATCCTTGCTACACATTTATGGGCGCTTCTTGTAGCCATGGCTCAGGGGCCGATCTGCTGGAGCAGAAGGAGTGTAAGTGCATTCGCCCCCGATGTGGGTTTTGGATAATTAATGACAATCAAATTAGGGACTAACAAGTTTATCCAAGTGTATATGCAGGAGTTAGTCTATTGAAAGATTAAAATGATAATATTTGGTGATACAAGCACCCTAAAATTTATTCGGATGGACGATGTTTCTACTCAAAGAGAAAACTCATTTTATATTTACTTGAGTTATAGGAAATGCCGTACTATCAAGAGGGATACAAATTAGGTTGGTATTTCGAGGTCTAAAAGTGCTCATGTCGATATTTAGAGCATTTGGAGAGACACTGTTACACTCACTGCACTTAGAAAAAGTCCTTTGCTTCACCCAACCTGGACTACAGTAGTATCAAAAATATTCGAGTTTTAAACCGAAAGTACCGGTGCTATTTTCTCCAAAAGTTGAAAGTGCAAAGTTGAAACAACCTTGTACTACCAGTAGTACCGGTGTTCACCGATAGCACCGCATTTTACTAAAATATAATTCGGCAGTATCGGGCATATTTTTCCTCAAGTCGAAACCTTCATGTTGGTGTTTTTGGTGTACTACCGATAGTACCGCTGGCCTAACCGATAGTTCCAGCCTTGACTAGATGTCCCCCTTTCTAGTTTTAGCCCAGAGGTACTTGAAAATATCTTTGCCAAGTCGAACGTGTCCAAGTCGCCCAGATTTGCACTACCGGTAGTACCGGTCTTACTACCGGTAGTACCGGTGTGACACCCTCTACACGTTCTGACACACCACAACGGTCGTATTATGTAAGGTACCGGTAGTACCGGTGGTTTCCATCGGAACCCCGGTAGTTTTTCTGGACAAGCACCATATATACCCCTCACCTCTCTCCTTTTTCTCTATCTTGCTCATTCCGTTCATTTCACTCCGAGAGAAACAACTCTCCAAGCACCAGCTCGCCTGCTCTCTCTCTCCTTTGCTCCCAAACTTCATCCCCTCAAAGATTTAAGCTAGGGACGTGAGATTAGAGAGTGAGAACTTCGATCTCCGACTTGAGCACTTGGATTCCTCGTCTTACGGGCTTGATTTGTGTTTATTACTCTTGGGTTCTTGGAACCCTAGTTGGCTAGGCGTTCTTTGTGGCTGCCCGTGTTGCTTCATTTGTGAGGGCGCCTCAGAGTGTTTGTATTACCCTTGATTCTTAGTGAATATCTCAAGCTTTTGCTTGAGGAAGGAGACCTTCATGGTCGGACCTTCGTGGTCACCTCAACAACGGGGATGTAGGAACTCCTTTGTGGAGATTGCCGAATCCCGGTAAAAATCATGTGTCTTGCTATGGTGGTAGCATCGACTACCCTTGTTTTTGTGTTCTTTGTGTTCTTCATCCCTATCCCTAAGTTCTTAGGTTGGAGGACTCGATCTATGATTTGGTACGGTGAAATGCCTTAAGAAGTTCAACACCTTCATCAGCAACATCAACAAAGGGGTGGTAACTATTGTATCTGAAATTATAGCTCAATATACTCTGATTTACATTTTGATTTTGTAGTTTCGTAGGTTACCGGTAGTGCTAAAAGTTTGCACTGGTAGTACTGGTATTGAACTACTGGTAGTACCGGTCTTACTTCCGATCCTACTACCAGTAGGTATTTAACTTTCTCATTTGAGCTTTAAGTTTTAGGTTTTTGATAATCGCCTATTCACCCTCCCTCTAGGCAAATTAGATCCTTTTAAGTGGTATCAGAGCCATGGTCCCTCGGATCAATGCTTCACCACGTGAGGAGTAACATTGGCCAAGATGAATAATGGCACAACTCACCGTGACACTTCAAAAGCAACAAGAAGAGCAAATGAACAAGATGCAAGAGCAACTAGACAAGATGAAGGAGATCATTGAAAAGAAAAGTCAAGAAGGAACTAGTGAAAAGGGGAATGAAAGTGAAGATGCAAGCAAAACATCAAAAAGATACTCTAGAGTGAGTCATGAGTATAGCTCCACAAGCAAGAACATCAATGCTCATTTGCCAATGGTCAATCCCGACAAGCCACCTTGATGGAGTAAGATACACCAATTGGGCTCATAGGATGAAGTTACATCTCATAGCCGCAAGATGTTGGAAAGCCGTTGAAATTGGTGTCAATATTCCTGAAAATCCTAAGGAATGGACACCTGAAGATGAGGTGGATTTTCAACTCAATGCTACAGCTGCAACCTTGATCTTGCATTGCCTCACTCCTGAAGACAACAACAAGGTGAATGGTATGGTAAATGCCAAGCAAATTTGGGAAACCTTGAGAATATCTTTTGAAGGTGACAAGAGTGTGAGAATTGGAAACATTGAGCTTCTACAAGGAAAGATTGAGAATTTACCATGCTTGAAGGAGAGACCACTAAAGCTATGTATGATAGATTCATGACCTTGATCAATAGAGTTAGAGCACTCAGATGTACACGATGGGATGAACAAGCTGCAGCAAGAAATCTATGTAGAGTGTATAGAGAAAAGAACAACATGCTAGCTTCTGTGATAATAGAGAGAGAAAATTACACCACTATGGCAACTCAAGAGATGCTTGCAAAGATCATGCATCATGAAGTTCTAGATGATGACGTCAAAGAAACACTTAGCCAAAAGAGAAACATTGCCCTTACGGCATCTCAAGCAAGTGGGCCAAGTCATTGCAACAAAGGATGTTGTGAGCATAAGCATGATGATAGTGATAAAGAACTTGATGAACAACAAGCTCTTATGATGAAGAATTATGCAAAGTTCTTGATCAAGAAGAAACAAAAGATGAGAAGTAGTGGTGGCAACAAGCAATATAGGAAGAGATTTTGCTATGAGTGTGGTCTCACCAGTCAGTTTGCTACGGACTGTCCTAATAAAGGCAAAATATCAAGATATAACAAGGAAGGTGACAAGAAGTACAAGAGCAAGAAGAAGGGTGAGGCTCACATAGGTGAAGAATGGCAATTCAATGATGATAGTGATGAAGACAATGACAACGATAAGAAGAGTGTAGCTGCAATTGCTATACATGAGGCGTCCTCTTCACTGACATCGTTCTTCACCAACACTTCTTCCTCACTCAAGCTCTTCGCCAACCTCTCCAACGACGACGATGTCACTCTTACTTGCCTTATGGCAAAGGAGGAGAAGGTATCACCACATACTCCCAGACACTCTAATGATGAATGTGATGATGATGATGATGAGCTTGATGAAAACTATGCAATTAAAATCATTAAGCTATATGGAAAAGAAGCTGCCTCTAAAATCTTAAATTTGATGTATACCATAGAGGAGCAAGAGACATGCATTGAGTCGCAAAGTGAAATGCTCCTAGTGGAAAGGGAGAAGAACCAAGGACTAGATGCATGTCTCACCAAGGAAAAGGAGAAGGTTGAGAAGTTAAGTGTAGAATTGCCTTTCATCAAGGACTCTCTTGAGTGCTTGACCAAGGAACATTCCTCACTTAATGACTCTTTGGCTAGTCTAAAGAATGATCATAGCTTAGCTCAAGAAAGCCTCACAAGCTTGA
Organism: Bothriochloa decipiens; assembly: GCA_023333625.1. NCBI lineage: Eukaryota > Viridiplantae > Streptophyta > Magnoliopsida > Poales > Poaceae > Bothriochloa > Bothriochloa decipiens. The sequence continues at coordinate 13,939,208 of CM041632.1, read as the reverse complement.
CAAATAAATATCATGAGCTTGAGATAAACTATGACACTCTTTGGAAGAGCACTTCTACTCCTTCTAAGGACTCCAAAGCTTCAACAAGTAAAGGATGTAAAAAATGTTTTAATATTGATATAGATGCTCATGATACTAACCTTGTTGAGCTAGAGAAGAAAGATAAGGAGATTCTTAGGTTGAAGGCCATTGTGGAGATTGGTTGCAAGAGTAAGGATAAGCAATCAACCACAATTTATAAGGCATCAAGGCATCCACTCATAAAGGATGGCCTCGGTTACAATAGGTATAATGGTAAGAAAAATGGGAGAAACATGGTAAATGGTGTGCCTTGTGTAAAGTTCAACAAGAGCGTGCCTCTTATTGATCTCATCAACAGGGTGAATAATGTTGAGGTTTCTCCTAACTCTTACTCTGACAACAAGAACATCAAGAAGAAGGAAGTGAAGGTTCCCAAGCAACAAGTGCCTATCTCAAGGAACAACTTTTATGATTATTTGTGTTGTTGGGATAAGGATGGTAAAATTATTGTAAAATATGTGGGCACTCTCAAGAAGAGGCAAATCTTGAGGAGCGTTTGGGTGCCCAAATCTTATGTGTCTAACCCCCTAGGACCCAAGTCAAATTGGGTACCTAAAACAAAGGCTTAATTTTATTTTATAGGCCTATTCCTCCGATGGACCTTGTTGGGTGCTAGATAGTGGATGCACCAATCATATGACCCGAGCAAAGAAAATGTTTGACTCCTTTCAACCAAATGAAGGCATGGGTGAAAGAATCACATTTGGTGACAATAGTAAAGGAGATATTCTTGGTTCGGGTAAAATTGCTATATCAAATGACAATTCAATTTCAAATGTATTACTTGTGGATTCGTTGGGATACAACTTGTTATTCATTTCACAACTTTGTGAGATGGGTTATAATTATCTCTTTACGGATAAGGGTGTAGAAGTCTCTAGAAGGGTGGATTCCTCTATTCTCTTTACGGGTCAACTAAAGGGCAAGCTCTATCTAGTTGATTTCACAGCTAGTAAAGTGGGGTCCGAGACTGGTTTAGTGGCAAAATCTAGCATGAGTTGGTTGTGGCATCGCTAGCTAGCTCATGTTGGGATGAGGAACTTGGACAACCTTTAAAAAGGTGAACACATTCTTGGACTAACAAATGTTTCTTTTGAGAAAGATAGGATTTGCAGTGCGTGTCAAGTGGGGAAACAAGTTGGGGCCAAAAATCCCGCAAAGAACGTCATGTCAACTTCAAGACCACTTGAGTTACTACACATGGATTTATTCAGACCCAATGCTTATATAAGCATTGGAGGTAACAAATACGGTTTTGTAATTGTTGATGATTATTCTCGCTTTACTTGGGTGTTTTTTGAAAGATAAAAGTGAGACCCAAGGGATCTTCAAGAAGTTTGCAAGAAGAGCTCAAAATTAGTTTGGTATGAAGATCAAGAGAGTGAGAAGTAATGGGACGAGTTTTGGAACACCAACATTGAACAATTCCTTGATGAAGAAGGGATCAAGCATGAGTTTTCGGTTCCTTACACTCCCCAACAAAATGGGGTTGTGAAGAGGAAAAACCGAACACTCATAAAAGCTGCAAGAGCAATGTTGGATGAGTACAAGATTCCAGAGAAAGATTTTTGGGCGGAGGCGGTCAACACAACATGTCATGCAATCAACCGCCTATACCTCCACAAGATCATGAACAAAACCACCTACGAACTACTTACCGGTAAAAAGCCTAAGGTTGATTACTTTAGAATTTTTGGATGCAAGTGTTTCATACTTAGAAAGAAATCCAAAAGCTCTAAGTTTGAACCGAAGGTAGATGAAGGTTTCCTACTTGGTTATGGTACTAACGAACATGGATATCATGTTTTCAATAAGACCACCGGTCTTACTAAAATAATGGTAGACGTGACCTTTGATGAATCCGACGGCTCTCAAAAGGAGCAAGTCAATATGGACATTGTAGGTAAAGAGGAGCCTTCTCATAAAGTGATAAAGAAGCTTGCCATCGGTGAAGTGAAACCCGTTGAACAAGATGATGATGATGCACAAGTGCAAGTCCTTCATGACCCACACATGCATCATGGGTCAACCAATACCCATGGTGATGCTTCCCCATCAAGAGATGGTCATAACTCAAGGGAACTAGCAAATCAAGATCCACCACAAGTTGAAGAAAGCAACCAAGATGATGATCAAGGGGGAAGCCTTGATGGAAATTCACCAATCAATCAAGATCTTGATAGTGATGATGATGGCCCAATTCAAAGAAGGACAATGAAACCTCACCCAAGAGTTCGCCAATGCATTGAACGAGACCATCCCGTTGAAAATGTGATAGAAAGCATACGAAGAGGAGTGATGACTCATTTTCATTTAGCATATTTTTGTGAGCACTATTCTTTTGTTTCTTCAATCTTACCTCTTAGGGTGGAGGAAGCCTTGAAAGATGAAGATTGGGTGATGGCTATGCAAGAGGAGTTGGGCAACTTCACCCGGAATGAAGTCTGATCCTTGGTGGAAAGGCCCAAGCAAAATGTGATAGGTACCAAGTGGGTCTTCCACAACAAAGAAGATGAGTATGACGCAGTCACAAGGAACAAGGCTCGGTTGGTTGCACAAGGTTACACCCAAATAGAAGTTTTGGATTTTGGGAAAACTTATGCACCGATAGCTAGGCTTGGATCTATTCGTATATTACTTGCCTTTGCTGCTCACCATGATTTCAAGTTGTTTCAAATGGATGTGAAAAGTGCATTCCTAAATAGCCCCCTCTCTGAAGTGGTGTATGTTGAACAACCACCGGGTTTTGTAGATCCACATCATCCCAACTACGTCTACAAGCTTCACAAGGCACTCTATGGGCTCAAACAAGCCCCTAGGGCTTGGTATGAATGTCTCAAGGACTTCCTACTTGAACAAGGGTTTGAGATAGGGAAGGCCGACCCTACTTTATTTACTCACAAAGTTAATGGTGATATCTTTATTTGCCAAATATATGTCGATGACATAATATTTGGTTGTACTAATAAGGAGCATTGCGAGCAATTTAGTAGGATCATGACCAAGAGGTTCGAGATGTCCATGATGGGAGAATTGACGTTCTTTCTCAGTTTTCAAATCAAGCAACTCAAGGAAGGAATGTTCATTTGCTAAACAAAGTACACTAATGACATGTTGAAGAAGTTTGGTATGGACAAGGCCAAACCCATCAACACACCAATGCCAAGTACAGGACATCTTGACCTTGACATGGATGGTAAAGCTGTTGATCAAAAGGTATATCACTTCATGATTGGATCATTGCTTTACCTTTGTGCATCTAGGCCCGATATCATGCTTAGTGTGTGCATGTGTGCAAGGTTTCAATCTAATCCAAAAGAATGTCATCTCATGGCTGAAGAGAATTTTTCGATATCTGGTGCTCACAACTAATCTTGGCTTATGGTATCCTAAGGGCTCATCTTTCACTCTACTTGGTTATTCCGATTCGGATTATGCTAGTTGCAAAGTAGAAAGAAATAGTACATTTGGGACTTGCCAATTTCTTGGTAAGTCTTTGGTGTCTTGGAGTTCCAAGAAACAAAACTCCATTGCCCTATCCGCCACTGAAGCTGAGTATGTGGTGGTCGGCGCTTGTTGTGCCCAACTACTTTAGATGAAGCAAACTTTGACAGACTTTGGTTACAACCTATCCAAAATTCCACTTTTGTGTGATAATGAGGGTGCAATCAAGCTAGCCGATAACCCCGTCAACCATTATCGTACAAAGCAAATAGACATCTGTCATCATTTTCTTAGAGACCACCAAGCCAAAGGAGATATCATAGTTCAACATGTGAGAACCGAAAATCAGTTAGCTGATATCTTCACAAAGATTTTGTGCTTTGAGGCGTGAGCTCAATATCGTGGATTCTCGTAACGTGGAATGACATCTTGTACACCTTGATTGGATTAGAATTGGATAAAATATTTGCAAAATTATTATCTGAAGTCTCAAAACCTATTTTTAACATCTCAAGCCTTGCATGAAATCTGGTCACGTCTAAAATGGTTCTGGTTTTCTCCATGGTTCACCATCTTTAGAATTGCTTCCAACAGTTTTTTGACCTACCGGTAGTACCGAAGGCACCACCGGTAGTACCGGTCTCCGGTACTATCGATGGTCCCAGACCAACCGGTAGTTCAAAAATCCTCATACTTTCGCGTGGCCGTTGACCTGCCCACAGGTACTTCTGGTCGACTAACCGGTACTACCGGTAAGCCAAAGTTACCGCGGTATAAAAGGGACTGCCGGGTAAAATTTTAATCTTTTAACTTTCCCCTTCTTTCTTCCCCACCCGACCCGCCCGCAACAACCCGTGGAGGCGCCACCACCCGATGGTGCCCCTCCTCGATCTCCCTCTCCCTCCAGCCATCTTCGATTTCCTTTGAGGGGGAGCTTTCCTTTGCCCTGGAGATAATCTTGGAGGTGTTGGTGGACGTCGAGAGGTCTTGCATGCGTGGATCGGCCTCTTCTTCTTGAGCATCGAGCATGTCAGATTGTCGGGACAACCCCACTCATAATGCTCGTCCTCGTCCTTAGAGTTTGAGTGATGGAGAGGATGACCGTGCCGCCAGCCAGTGTGCTCGACGGCGTAGCTCGAGCCGTGGGGAGTCTTCCCATGAGGAGATTGTAGCACCTGCTACCCACTTTATTTGTGGTCGTGGTGGCTCTCCTCCCCGCCACCGTGACATGGTTCATGATGCTCACTCGGATAATGTGAGGGACATGCAGGGGCTTGCTTTGGATCCTAGATATAATATTTCCCCTTCTCGCATTGGTGCCTTGACTACCTCTCGGATCATTATCCCTCATCATGGATCTCACCCTAAGGTTTGCCGTCCTATCACCCCTCAGTAGTTTTTTGATTACAGGACAAATGTGGTCGCTTTGAAAAAATAAAGGCTAGACAATCCATACATGTGGGTCAGATTTATAGGCGTAGATGACAGGTTTTGGTCTTTGTTTCACCATGACTATTATGTTTCTATGTGCCTCAACAGTGGAGTCAATGGTGCTCTTTTTCAGCATAAGGCTTTGAATGTTGAATCTCTCACAAAAAACAAACCCTCTAACATGGCTGAGTTAAAGGCCAAGCTTGAAGCATGGCATCTTTTGCCGCTCATGACCTTCCAGAAAGATTAGAACATGGAGATTCTTTATTAGTTTTGGGCAACTTTGTGGATTGATGAGGAACACAAAGTCTTGCATTGGATGACTACTAAGCATCACTATAGGTGTGACTATGTGCAGTTCTCTCATCTTTTAGGCTTTGATCATGAGGATCGGGCTGCAGATAGTCTTTGGACACATTATCTAAAAATGTTGGCAGGGCTGATTTCATTGAAGCAAAGTTGTACCTTAAGGATAACTATGCTGATGGCACCAACACTCACCTCAAGCTGATCTTTTATGTTTTAAACAATATACTGAGGAACACTCTTGACCCCAAAAGTGTTGACTCCACTCATATCCAAAGCTATGCTCCTTCCATTTTGGTTTGCTTTGGCCTTGACAAGCGGTTCAGCATTTCTCAGTTCATGTGGGTTAAGATTGCAGAGGCTGCTATTGATCCCCACCGGATGCTTCCTTATGCTCCATACCTCATGCATGTGATTGAGCAGGTGACGTGCCGTTCCTTCCCTCCTGATACTCATCACTCTATTTGGAGCATTCAGAACTTGTGTCCTCACACGAAGAATAGGTCGGAGAAGTCAGCTGCCTCTACTTCTGCTGGTGTAGCAATAGATGATGACGAGCCTGCTAACGTTGAGAGGACGGATGTTCCTCCCATGGATCCTTCAGCTGGTGCCTTTGCAAGCCGTGGTGGTGCTCTTGGCCGTGGTCATGGTCGTGGTCGTGGCCCTCTTTCCTTGCTGAAGAAGTTCATGTCCTACATGTGCTATACTCAGAAGAAGCAAGATGGCATGCTTCGTCGCATTGAGGAGCAAGTTGGCATTACCCCATCCTCTCTCCTTCGTTCCTTTGAGTATACCTTTGAGGAGGAGGATGATGAGTAGTTTGAGTAGCCACCTCAGGAGCAGCAGGGTTTTGGATAGTCATCTCAGCAGCAGCAGGATTTCCAACAGTCGAGTACTTTTGATGCTACACATGATGCATGACCTTCTTCTGGCTATACTCTAGAGGACACTGATGCTTTTGGATCTGTTTTTGGTGGGGCTGATTATATTATTTGCACCTCTACCAGTGGACCTTCTTCTTCTATAGATCCTTATGGCAAGAGCAGGTATATCGACCCCAATGACAGTGATGATGACTATGAGGAGTTCTAGTAGCTCTCTACCCTTGCTCTCTAGCATTGCCTACCCTGAGTTTTAGGCTTATCATGATGTAATAGGGTAGTTATTAATTCGGTTATCTATAATTCTTCCTCCGTGGTGAACTATGTGGTGAACTTTGAACTATGTGTGTGATGAATGCTTGTAGGCTAAACACTTATGCTTACTCGATATATCAAGTTGTGTTGGCAAATTTTTTTGGTATTATGTTGATGATTGTTATTTTAGAATGGTTATGTTGGCTTTAAGTCCTTTCCTTTCTTTGCATAACCATTCATATTCTTTTATTTATCTTTATGTGATATATCTTGTCATAAGCATCACGGATTATACTTGTCACACACACCTTTAGGCACCGCACGGATTGCAAAATTTAGGGGGAGCTTGCTCTAAATGTATGAAATCTTGATTTATTTCAAGATTTGAAATTCCAAATCCCATGCATACATTTAGGGGGAGCTCACCATAAAATTTGGGATTCAAAAGATTTAATTCTTTCAATTCTCCTTGTAAGCCTAAATTGGTTGTCATCAATTAAAAAAGGGGGAGTTTGTAAGTGCATGCGCCCCCGATATGGGTTTTGGACAATTAATGACAATCAAATTAAGGACTAACAAGTTTATCCAAGTGTATATGCAGGAGTTAGTCTATTGAAAGATTAAAATGATAATATTTGGTGATACAAGCACCCTAAAATTTATTCGGATGGACGACGTTTCTACTCAAAGAGAAAACTCATTTTATATTTACTTGAGTTATAGGAAACGCCGTACTATCAAGAGGGATACAAATTAGGTTGGTATTTCGAGGTCTAAAAGTGCTCATGTCAATATTTAGAGCGTTTGGAGAGACACCGTTACACTCACTGCACTTAGAAAAAGTCCTTTGCTTCACCCAACCTGGACTACCAGTAGTATCGAAAATATTCGTGTTTTATACCGAAAGTACCGGTGCTATTTTCTCCAAAAGTTGAAAGTGCAAAGTTGAAACAACCTTGTACTACCGGTAGTACCGGTGTCCTCACCACTAGTACTGGTGTTCACCAGTAGCACCGCATTTTACTAAAATTATAGTCCGGCAGTATCGGGCATATTTTTCCTCAAGTCGAAACATTCGTGTTGGTGTTTTTGGTGTACTACCGGTAGTACCGCTGGCCTAACCGGTAGTACCGGCCTTGACTGGATGTTCCCATTTCTTTTAGTTTTACCTCGGAGGTACTTGAAAATATCTTTGCCAAGTTGAACATGTCCAAGTCGCCCAGATTTGCACTACCAGTAGTACCGGTCTTACTACCGGTAGTACCGATGTGACACCCTTTGCATGTTCTGACACACCATAACGGTCGTATTCTGTGAGGTACCGGTAGAACCAGTGGTTTCCATCGGTAGTACCGGTAGTTGTTCTAGACAAGCACTATATATACCCCTCACCTCTCTCCTTTTTCTCTCTCTTGCTCATTCCTTTCATTTCACTCCGAGAGAAACAACTCTCCAAGCACCAGCTCGCCTGCTCTGTCTCCCCTTTGCTCCCAAACTTCATCCCCTCAAAGATTTGAGCTAGGGACATGAGATTAGAGAGTGGGAACTTCGATCTCTGACTTGAGCACTTGGATTCCTCATCTTGCCGGCTTGATTTATGTTTATTACTCTTGTGTTCTTGGAACCCTAGCCGGCTAGGCGTGCTTCGTGGCTGCCTGTGTTGCTTCATTTGTGAGGGTGCCCCAAAGTTTTTGTATTACCCTTGATTCTTAGTGAATATCTCAAGCTTTTGCTTGAGGGAGGAGACCTTCATGGTCGGACCTTCGTGGTCACCTCAACAATGGGGACATAGGAACTCCTTTGTGGAGATTGCCAAATCACGATAAAAATCATGTGTCTTGCTGTTGTGGTAGCATCGACTACCCTTGTTTTTGTGTTCTTTATGTTCTTCATCCCTATCCCCAAGTTCTTAGGTTGGAGGACTCGATCTACGATTTGGTGTGGTGAAACACCTTAAGAAGTTCAACACCTTCATCAGCAACATCAACAAAGGGGTGGTAACTATTGTATCTGAAATTATAGCTCAATATACTCTGATTACCGGTAGTGCTAAAAGTTTGCACCGGTAGTACTGGTATTGAACTACCGGTAGTACTGGTCTTACTTCCGGTCCTACTACCAGTAGGTATTTAACTTCCGTATTTGAACTTTAAGTTTTAGGTTTTCGATAATCGCCTCTTCACCCCCCTCTAGGCCGATTAGATCCTTTCAAGGAGGCTGCTGAGAAACAGACCAAGGCGGACCAGGCTCAGATCGCCGAGCTGACTGGTAAGTAGAACAATGTAGCATTTTTGTGTGTAGTCTACCGCATACTAGACAGACCAGGATATGCTGACCACCTTGCTTCGTCGTTATAGGCCTGCGGGAATGCTGCTTGGCCCAGTTCCTGGTGCTGGAGGATTCCATCGCCATCCTCCAAGGAAGGATGTGAGCCATGACCGACTACATCCAGGAGAAGAGCACCCTACGAACCCTATAGGTGAAGTAGTTGCTATCGCCGACCAGTGCCGAAGGCTGTGGCTGGTGCAAGAGGAGTTCGTCACGGGCGCTGGGCGCTATGTGGTCCGTGCCAACTACCGAAATGTGGAGTTGGCGACCATCGAACACGGGATCCCTCCAAAGGTTCCCAATGAAGAAGTTGAAGAGCTCCAGGCCTCGTCTGGCCCGACTACCGCTGCCATCATTGAAGACATGATGCTGATCGATGATCCTACAGGAGCTGGTGGTGGCCAGTAGGCAATAAATAATGTATTTATGTAAAAACACTATTTGTAAGTTGTGCTGAGCACTGGGTGGTCGTAAACTTCTAGCCTATTGATGCAGACAAGTAGGCATGTTTAAGCAAGTGATAAATATTTTGCCATTTTTCTTTTTTAGATGCATATCTATGCATAGTAGTTTTCTGAAAAATGTCACTTGTTAAGTTTTGCTTCCACCCTCGAAGCGAGCTAACTCTGTCAGGTCACTAGGGATGCACTAGTGAACAGCGTAGGACCGCCAGGATCACTAGGTACCTAGTACCATTAGAGAGCGACTGCTGAATCTCCTAGTGCCATGTAGCGTGGCACATCATAAGAGGCTTCAAGATAGTGCCTTGTCAAGCCATTCTCGGTGGTGGAAAACAAAGTTTAACTAAGACTTATGCAGGGCGCATGTATGACAGATGTGTGCACAAATATAGAATTATGATAGGAAAAGAGAACAACAAAGGAAACTTTATTAAATATCTGAATGACAAAGATTTGAGGTTATATGTTGTTCTATGGGTAGAAGCGTATGTGTCGGGTACCTGAATAAAGGGGTACCCTAAACCCACTACTGGAAGAATTAATCCCCCAACAATAAAACCCCAAAAACATCCAAGAAGCCCACAAACAGAGATGTGGGCCCACCAACGTACACTGAGCTACGCCGGGCTGGCCCATGAGCAGCGGTGCACAAGCCAAGATAGCCACTCGCTCGACGGGACCCCCGAGTGATGGAAGTCCGCCCGAGCGAACGACCCCCCGTCGAGTGACGGAACTCCGCCCGTGCGGATGACCCCCCTCGAGGTGACAGAAGTCTGCCCGAGCAGACGAACCCCTGTCAAGTGATGGAGGTCTGCTCATATGGATGACCCCCCGTCGATTACTACTACCCCCCGAATCTACCTACTCCTCGTACAGGATGCAGTGCATTTAATGCATCTCACCCACTCCCGCCTAACCGAATGGCTACAACAGAGTAAAGGGAATGGGTACAATGGTTGAATCCCGCTTTACCGCCCATCCCTAAGATGTGCGACGAACTAACTGGTACTGCTACGCCATGCCGAGCATTGTTCCGCCACTCGACGCCCCATCGACACGCTACGCGACAGCCACCAGCTTCGGATTCCCTAAGTCTGATCTTATCCATCCAACCACTACTTTTGTGGCTACCCCTCGGTTAGGCCTCGAGCATCATCAAGCCACCCCTTGAATCTGACTTTGACACTTCCAGTCAATGCTCCAACAACCCTCAACGTGACATACACAGGGATCCGCACGCCCGCGTATGGGCATGGGTCTTTCACCGTTCGTCTGTAGGCGTTATCGTGACATACTTGAAGGACGTCCATTGACTCCGAGCACATCGCTACAGAGCATGCCATGCCCGGCGCATGCCTCTATAGCAGCTTCGACTTGATCGGCATCACCCCCTCGATGTTATCACCGAGGACTGAGTAGGCTTCTTGTATACCCGTGCCTGTCCTTACTCTATAAAAGGGGATGCCGGGCACGTTAGAAGGGGAGGTGAAAGAATAATGACTGAACACCCGAGAGAGCTTCTAGAGCCTAGAATGCTCAAGTCTCAGCTCACCCTGTACACCCCTTAATTCTCACTCGCTCGCTTGTATCCTCCTATACAAGTACTTCGGTGCAAGATAATACAAACTATCCCCCCCGCTGGACGTAGGGCCTCCTTTGCCTAAACCAGGATAAATCGTGTGTTCTTCTTGCATCACCATTTGGATTAGGGAGCATGTAGTACATGTTTACTCATTAGCTTAGGGTACCCCTGGGTCTCGACATCGACAGATGGCACGCCAGGTAGGGGAGTCTGTGTGTCGACAGCGTTTCCCATCACTTTTCCAGATGGCAAACTCCGTGCCATCGCTTTCGTTCACTACGGTGATCTGGTTTGGGAGTTTGGAGTTCCTGTCAATAGGCCACGGCCACGATATGATCCTACTCTCGATCAGAAACCCAAGCGGAAGCAGTCTCGGGTCCCAACAATGGGCCCCTCACCGGTCTCGTCACCACGCTTCCCCACCCAAGAGGAGGTGTAGCCGGCGCAACCATCATCGCCGCTCTGAGACGAAACCTGCTCCGACCTCCTTGTTCCTGGCTAAGGATGCAGGGTCCCTGGTTGGGAACCTGGCAGACCTACGCCTCGGATCGGAGGAGAAGATAGGAGGTCTCAATAGCGACCCCGACTACGTCTTCACCACTCGTTCGCCGAAGAGATCGAGTATGATCACTCCAGCGGGCACGGCCTTACTGCCACTCGACTTGCTTCCTCATGGGCTGTTTGCAGCTCATCTCTCATTCTTGTTCGGCCTAGACATCGCCGCCAGGACATACTCCACCGTGATACACTCGAGTCTTGGTGTTCACGGGGATCGTCCCAGGCACCTCCCGCACACTACCATGCGTTTGGACATACCCGCATCGATCCCAGAGTGTCTAAGGCCGTCGAATGATCCTGGCCCGAGGCACTACACCCTCAGCACGATGCGATGACAGCTGGAGGAGGAGAAGCAGGGACAGTTCCCCATCTTCTACTCCGGCTGCCTTGACTCTGACTCCGACCACTATGACCACCATGCAGGAATGAAGGAGTCGCATCAAGCGACCCCATTGCCGAACCCGCAGCCACGCCCATGGCAATGGCCATGGTGGGCGACACCCTCATCGTAGTGGGACAGGAGGAGCAGCTACCTATTGCACCAGACAACGTGCAAGTGCCCCAGGATGCACATGACGCCCAGCTCATGCAAGTTCACGAGTTACGAGCAAAGCTCGGCGAAGACCGTGAGCGTCTGTGCCAACTCAAGCGAACCCTTGAGCAGGAGCATAGACATCCACAAGGAGGAGGGGCTCATGCCAGAGCTCAAGATGTCCAACGGCAGATTGTCGGGGGGACGCGATCGAGCGCCCCGTCTTCAACTGCGCCAGCCAAAACATCATCGTGGCCACTATGCTTCTTAGCAACATGTCGGCCCCCTCAAACCTTGAGGCCTATCGTGTCCAGCACAAGGTCTAGGGAGTCCTTGAGGTGGCCACTACATAACAGGCCGAAAGCTCTACCTCGCGATGCCGAGGGGCGGCTTCGGGGCAACACCCCGAACCCTCCCAACAAGATAGGCAGGGCTCGGTCCATCAGGTGGACTCTCCCTGACCTAGGAGGGCGGTCCCCATCCATGAACACATCCGCGATGACTGTGAGCCTCAAGATGCACACCACAACATCAACAAGAACCATAGGCGCAAGAGCGGGGATGCCAAGGCGTGAGGCTATAGCGCAAACCAGGGTGGACGCTACGACAGTGACGAGGACCGACGACGGTCCCCTGACCCACCGGGACCTCGAGTCTTCAGTCGAGCGATTCGGAGGACGTCACTGCCAAGCCCTTTTTGTCCCTTCACAAGCCTCGTCAAGAGTTATGGGTAGCTGATTTTAGGTTGGCACGCCAGTTGGGCGGGGCACACGATGACCACACGATCATCCGGCAACTCTCCCTCTTCTTATCAAACACTACTCGAAGGTGGCTCGAGGAGCTCCCCTCTGATCAAATCCATGACTGGTCTGACCTGGCCAGGGTGTTTGAGGGGAACTTCAAAGGGACCTACGTGTGCCCTGGCAACAGGTGGGATCTCCAGAGCTACAAACAGAAGCCCGAAGAATCTCTTTGCGACTTCGCCTGACACTTCTCCAAGCAGCGTACCAAGCTTCCCCACATCGCCGACGAAGACGTGACCCTGGCTTTTATCACTGGGACCACATGCAAGGACCTGGTATGAGAGCTGGGATGAACTCCCCCCAAGACTGCCGATGAGTTGATGGACGTCATCGCCAACTACGCCACCGGCGAGGAGGCAGTCGGTGCCTTCTTCGACAACCCCAAGGCAAGCACGAGGCCAAGCCAGGCGACCCCGAAAGCTCAAATCGGGGTGCCAAGAAAGGAGGCAAGAAGAAGAAGAACTAGCGAGGCAAGCGCAAGGACGGCCCTACCAATCTTGTGGCCACCGCCGAGCACAAGAAGCCCTGAGGTCCTCTCGAGAAGGGCCTCTTCGATGAAATGTTGAAAAAGCCGTGCCCCTATCACAAGGGTCTCGCCAACCACAACCTCAAAGATTGCCAAATGATCAAGAAGTACTTTGAGAGTGTGGGCCTTGGAAAGGAAGATAAGAAGGAAGATCCCAAGGACAAGGGCGGCGACAAGGATGATGGCTTCCCCGAGGTCTACGATGGCTACATGATCTACGGGGGACCCTCGACCCGGCTCTCACGCCGACAACGCAAGAAGGAGCATTGAGAAGTCTTCTCCATGTGGGTTTCCACTCCCCACTACCTCAACTGGTCTGAGATGGCCATCACGTTCGACAGTGAGGACCACCCAGACCATGTCCCTCGATCGGGGGTATACCCGCTCGTCGTCGACCCCGTCATCGTCAACACTCATCTCTCCAAGGTGCTCATGGATGGGGGCAGCAGCCTCAACATCATCTACATAGAGACACTCGACCTCCTGGCGATCCCAAGAGAAAAGCTCAACCCGAGTGCCGGAGGCTTTCACGGCGTCGTACCAGGGAGGAAGGCTCTCCCCGTCGGCCGCATCAACCTCCCCGTCTGCTTTGGCACTCCCGTGAACTTCAGGAAGAAGAAGCTCACCTTCGAGGTGGTTGGGTTCTGTGGCACATACCATGCCATCATTGGACGACCTGGCTATGCCAAGTTCATGGCAATCCTCAACTACATCTTCCTCAAGCTCAAGATGCCAGGACCTAAAGGCGTAATCACCATCGGCCCCTCCTTCGAACACGCATACGACTACAACATCAAGTGTGTCGAGAGCGGGGAGGCTGTCGAGGAGTCTGTGATGCTAGTAGCAACCCTCGAGGCATTCCTCGCCGAGCTCCCCGACCCCAAGCGCCACGTCGGCAACTTCGAGCCCATCGAAGACACAAAGAAGGTACTCCTCGACCTGAGCAGCTCCGATGAGAGGGCGCTGATCATCAGCGCCACCCTCAGCGAGAAATAGGAAGCAGTGCTCATCGAATTTCTCTGTGCAAAAACCGACATGTTTTCGTGGAGTCCTTTGGAAATTCTGAGCATGCCGAGGGAGGTCGCCGAGCATGCCTTGGAGATCCGAGCCAGGTCCAAACCAGTGAAGCAACACTTGCGTCGCTTTGACGAAGAGAAATGCAAGATCATTGGGGAGGAAGTCAACAAGCTTTTGGCGGCCAGTTTCATCAAGGAGGTTCATCATCCCGAGTGGTTAGATAATCCTATACTAGTCATGAAAAAGAATGGGAAATATAGGATGTGTGTAGACTATACCGGTTTGAATAAAACATGCCCTAAAGTTCCCTTCCCCTTACCAAGTATTAATCAAATCGTCGATTCGACTGCGGGATGTGAAACTCTCTCCTTTCTCGATGCCTATTCTGGCTACCACCAAATCAAGATGAAGGTGTTCGACCAGCTCACGACTTCCTTCATCACCCCATTCGGCATGTATTGTTACATAACCATGCCCTTTGGCCTTCGAAACACCGGGGCAACGTACCAACAATGCATGCTCCACGTCTTCGATGAATACATCGGGCCAACGGTCGAGGCCTATGTCAACAACATTGTGGTCAAAACCAAAAGGGCAAATGACCTCATCAATGACCTCGAGATTGCGTTCAAGTGCCTTTGGGCAAAGAACATCAAGCTCAACCCCGAGAAGTGTGTCTTTGGCGTCCCCCGAGGCATGCTATTGGGGTACATAGTTTCCCAGCGTGGCATCAAGGCCAACCCCAAGAAAGTCTTTGTTGTCACCAGGATGGGCCCAATCCGAGACCTCAAGGGTGTCCAGAGGGTCACGGGCTACCTCGCAGCTCTCAGTCGCTTTATTTGATGACTTGGAGAAAAAGCACTGCCTCTGTACCACCTCTTGAAAAAATCCGAGCGCTTTGTATGTACCCCCAAAGCTGAGGAGGCCCTCGCCAAGCTTAAGTCCATGCTTACCTCACCTCCGATTCTTGTTCCTCTGAACCCAGCCGAGCCACTCTTGCTCTATGTTGCCGCAACCACCCAGGTGGTTAGTGCGGCCATAGTTGTCGAGAGAAAAGAGGAAGGGCCCGTCTTGCACATCCATCGGCCTGTGTACTTCGTCAGTGAGGTACTCTCGGAGACCAAAGTTCGCTATCCACAGATCTAAAAGCTGCTCTACGCCATCATGATCACTCGACGTAAGCTCCAACACTACTTCCTTGGTCACCTTGTGACTGTGGTCTCTTCTTTCCCTCTCAGAGAGATAATCCAAAACCAGGAGGCCATGGGAAGAATTGCCAAATGGGCGGTCAAGCTCATGGGCGAAGCTTTCATGTATGCGCTGCGGAAAGCCATCAAGTCCTAGGTGTTAGCCAACTTCGTTGCTGAGTGCACCGACACCCAACTCCCTCCAGCTCAGATCCAAGCAGACCTCTGGACGATGTACTTTGACAGGTCGCTGACAAATACCAGAGCAGGTGCAGGCCTACTCTTCATCTCGCCCCTCGGAGTCCACATGCGTTATGTGATTCGACTCCACTTCACTGCTTCTAACAACATTGCAGAGTACAAGGCCCTCATCAACGGCTTGTGCATCGCCATCGAGCTCGGGGTTCGATGCCTCGATGTTCGTGGCAACTCGCAGCTTGTGCTCGACCAAGTCATGAAGGCCTTGAGCTGCCATGACCAAAGATGGAGGCCTACTGTAAGGAGGTTCGCAGGTTGGAGGATAAGTTCTATGGCCTCGAGCTTAACCACATCGCCCAAAGATACAACGAGGCCACAGATGAGCTGACAAGGATCACGTCGACTCAAGGCATAATCCCACAAGATGTCTTCTCCACAGATCTATACAAACCCTCGATTGATCTAGGTGTAGGGGAAGAAGCTGCAACCCAAGAGGTCGACCCCTCTTCCTACCGAGGCCCCCTCGACCGGGGCCAAGGTCATGGAAATTGAGGGGTTGCCTCTCAGTAAAACCCTAAGACTGACTAGTGTACTCTCTTCCTCGAACACCTTATTCGAGGGGAGCTCCCAGAGGATCGAATTGAGGCTCGGCGCATTGCTTGATGGGTCAAGACCTATGTACTCTACAATGATGATAGGAAGCTCTATCAATGGAGCCCCACGGGGTTCTTCAATGCTACATCCCCATCGAGGAAGGAAGAAAGCTGCTCAGAGATCTACACTCGGGGGCTTGTGGTCACCACGCTGCTCCAAGAACCCTTGTCAAGAACGCTTTTCGGCAGGGCTTCTACTGGCCAACCGTCGTCTCCGACACCATCAACCTCGTTCGCTCATGTGAGGGGTGCTAATTCTATGCCAAGCAAACACACCTCCCCACTCACACATTACAGATGATCCCCATCACGTGGCCCTTCGCCGTGTGGGGGCTCGATCTCGTCGGGCCCCTGAAGAAGACAACAGGGGGCTACACCCATTTGCTCGTAGCTGTCGACAAGTTCACCAAGTGGATCGAGGCTGGCCCCATCACCAACATTCGCTCCGAGCAGGCAGTCTTATTCTTCACCGACATCATCCACCGCTTTGGAGTGCCTAATGTAATCATCACCAACAATGGCACGGAGTTCACCGGCAAGAAGTTCTTGGACTTCTGCAACCATCATCACATCCGTGTGAATTGGTTTGCGGTCGCCTACCCTCAAACTAACAGCCAGGTCGAGCGTGCCAATGGTATGATTCTCCGAGGACTCAAGCCTAGGATCTAATCACCTCAAGAAGTATGGGAAGAAGTGGGCCGCGGAGCTACCATCGGTCCTATGGAGCTTAATGACAACGCCAAGTTGAGCCACGGGGTTCACCCCATTCTTCATTTTCTACGGGTTCGAGGCCGTCCTCCCCACCGACCTTGAGTATGGGTCCCCTCGACTAAAGGCCTACAACGAGCAGACAAACGTGGAAGCACTTGCCAACACCATCGACCAGCTCGAGGAGGCTCGAGATGTGGCTGTCCTCAACTCGTGAGGTACCAGCAAAAACTCCGACGCTACCATGACAAGCATGTACGCAAGAGGGACCTCCACATCGGCGACCTCGTCTTACACCGACGACAGAGCAACAAGGGCCACCACAAGTTGAATCCTCCATGGGAAGGCCCCTTCATCGTAGCTGAGGTGTTGAAGCCGGGAACCTACAAGCTAGCCAACGGCAAGGGCGAGATATTCGCCAACGCATGGAATATTGAACAACTACGTTGCTTCTACCCATAGGGCCTCAATGGCTTTGTACATTTCCCATATCATGAATAAGAAGTACTATTGTTTACAAGTTCAAACTTTTTATTCACATGTACAAGGTAGCCTCAACTCTGCTTCATTAGAGCTGAGCCTTCCTCGAGGGCTACAAGGGGGGAACCCCCGAAGTCCCTAAAAAACTCATGTTTTTCCAAAATTTAATGGATACTCTTTCTCGCACACCTCGATATATGTTAGTCCTTAGTCAAAAATGTCACAGGGATGACCTAAGGGTCGAGGGCTATCGAGCCACGAGATCGCTTATGCCTCTGGGGTACGGTACCTCCACTCGCTCCCCCTTCGAGGGTCACGACCAAGTGTCAATTTCACTAAGTGAAAATACAGTCAGGAAGGCAAGAAAGAAAAGGACGTAAAACTCACAAAATTATGTATATACATATGCATATTGTTTTTAAGGCCACCAAGGCCCCACCATCATAAATTACAAAAGTTAATCTATTCCATGGGCCTTTTTGCCTAGATTGGCTCACAGGCCATCATCTTTGACCGGCGAGAGGACTTCGGGCTTGAATAGCTTAGCCAGACGACCACCAGGCTCCTCAGCAGCCTCAACCAGGGCTAGGTGCACCTCCTCATTCTCGGCGTCGGTCTTCGAGGGGTCGCTGACGAAACCGTGGGAGACTACCTCCATGTCGTATATGAAGCCGGAGCATACGATCGCCATCGCCCGCTTCACACCGACATGGAGCGCATTCTGGACCTATTCCCTCGCGACGTGGCTGAGCTCGTACAGCTGGATTAGGAGGGAGTTCCCATGAATGTTGCCCTTGACCTCCTCTTAAGGAGTAACCTCGAAGTCGTTGTAGACGAAGGTAATCACGGAGCTGAGGGTGCTGGTCAGCTTCGCCTCAGCCAAGTAGGCCTCTCGAAGCGTCTCGACGCTGCCCCGAGTCTTGGCCAGCTCCTTCTCAAGGACTAAAACATAAGACAAGGGTCAGCCATGATAAAAGCGACAGAGGCAAAACTCCAAAGGCTAGAGAAGAAGACGCACCAGAGGCATGGGTCTCGAGGGTCGTAAACCCTTCCTTCAGCTCGGCGCGCTCCTTCTCGGCCCTCGTCCTCACCACCCTCAAGTTCTTGATCACCTTGCCTACCGATATGATGTCCTGCCTTTGCTCCTATAGGTTTTCTTTGTTGGGAATATGCCTTAGAGCTAATCATGAGATGATGATATTCTGATTATATCCATGATTAATAAAGTGTTCATTTAATATCCATTATAGACAACTTGTATTGATAGACAACTTATAGACAACTGGTCGGTGTTCTTATGAGAACACACTTGAATATTAGACCAGCACATGTATTAGTTGATGGCTATGTTTCACAAGTCATGGACATGGAGATGTCAAACTAATAATGTGGGCACATGTGAGACATGTAGGCTGGACTGACCTGACATGAGAAAGTCTCTATTCACGTCATATACGTTATGTCCTTAGACCTGAGATTGTGGTATGTACTCAAGATGTGAAATGGCCTACTTAGGGACTATCAAACGCTACTCCGTAACTGGGTAGTTATAAAGTTAGTCTTTGGGTGGTCAGGAAATATGCTATGAGACATAGATAATCAAGATGGAATTTGCCCCTCTCTACTCGAGAGAGATATCACTGGATCACTCAAGTGATTGGATCAACAAATGAATGGCCGTGCTTGGCTTAAGTGTTAACCCACGAGTTGAACCATATATCGAGTGGAAAAGAGAATAACTTGTATATGGTCGTAGTGGTTCATCTGATATGATCTTTACGTGCACGTAGGAGTTGTCACTCGTGCGTGAACCCATAGGGTCGCACGCTGAAGGGGCTGGAAGCCTAATTCGGGTTGGACCCGAATTAGACAAGGCTTAGGGTTACTAATGGGCCTCCAACTCGTGAGCTCATTGGGGACGCCTATATAAGCAAGGGGTAGGGCGCGTGGTGAGGGTTACACACCTTGAACAGCTACCGTCGCCCTCCCCACGCTCGTGCCTTCTGCTCCTCGCAGACCTAGCAGTCCGGAGGCGCATTGCTTCTTCCTTGTACGTGTGGGATACCTTAGAGGTGCTGCATCTGAAGCACTGGGACGAACCGCGCGAGGGGATTGATGTGACGGATGACCATGCAACTGCACTGCCTGCTGCGACATGTACGACTACATCGAGTCATCTTCCGCTGCATTCGTGCGTCTAGTGGTAATCCCGTGACCTGCAACTAGTAGTAGATCCTGTTTTATGAGGCAGAAAAGTTTTGTTTTCTGGCTAGCATAGCACCCTCATAACCCTTCATTCTTCAGCGCGACATTCTCAGCAGCCAAGGCCTCGAGGGCCTTCTCTGCTTCCTCCTGGGCCTTGGTGGCTTCGGCCCTGGCCTTCTCCGCCTCCTCCTGGGCCTTGGCGGCTTTGGCCCAGGCTTTCCCCGTTTCCTCCCTGGCCTTAGTCTCCACCTCCTTGGCCCGGGCCACCTCCTCCTGGGCCTTGGTCGCATCCTCCTTCCCCTTCTCCGTCTCAGCGCGAGCAGCCTCGACCACTGCCTGCAGCTCCGGGACCTGCTCCCACTTGTCCTTCGCGTGATGGATCAAGTAGGACTTGGTATGAGAGTGCCTCTTTAGGGCCTGAGAGCAAAGAAACACAACAAAAAGAGGGGAAGATCAAATAAGCAAGTGAACTAACCCCCACACCATGAAAGAAGGTCACATACCCCGAAGCATTGCGGAAAGTTGTTGGAGACAACATCAAACACCATCTTCAGGGAGTGCTGCAACCAGGCGCGATACTCCTCGACGTGCTGCCAGCACTCGACCCCCACAGGGTCATTCACCTCGAACATGGGGGCAGCGGGGGACGCTGGTTCCCGGATGTGGATGGCCCCTGAACTCCAGTCCGGGAGCTCCGCCTCGATGCGCTCCTGCACCGCCTCTATGATGGCATCCCCCATCTCAACTGTGCCACTGCTCTCGAGCACTCGACCGGCCAGTGTGGGGAATAGTGACCCTACCCTCTCGATGGTCGTTGATGGCCTGACCTCCTCTCCCTCCTGTTTTCCTTGGGCCTGATCGCCTGACGCCTGATCGCCCAGTGCCCCAACGGACGTCTCCACCGAGGTCGCTTGCGCGGTCGGTTGCCCGACCTCCCCCCACACCGGGACGTCTTCGAGCCACTCTTCCTGATGCTGTGGTGGTGGCAGCTCTGCCTTCTGCTGCTCCACCAGCTTGTGCAGCTCGAGTGGCTACGACACCCTGGCAGTTGCTATGGAGGGATCACAGCTATCTCCTTCGTGCCCCCGACAGAAGGACCTGCCATCCTCGCTCGAGGATAATCGGGGATGACTCCGACGCCCCCAGTTGTTGGCCACCAGAGGCGTCCCCAGGTGTGGCAGCGCCGGGAGGCGCATCGGTTCGCTCTCGGTTAGGGTCTGTGCTCCCTTCCACTGTGAGCTCTGAGGCAACCGAACTTGCGGTAGAAGCAGCACCTCAAGCTAGGGTCACGTGGGCCTTCTTGACCTAGGCAACCCCCACCGCCTTTGGGGATGCCAAAGTGACGCCTGGAGCCATCGTCATCGTCCCCGCTGCGGCATCGGTCTTGAGGTGCTTAGCAGGGGAAGGGCCCACTGACTCACGCACACACTTGAACCTGAACCTCACATGATGTAGCGGACGTCGTGAGCAACCCAATCGCCACAAAAAGGCAAAAGATAACCCAAGTCACCAAAAACTTACCCCACAGGAAGGAATGGCTCCCTCTTCGAACCGCTCGGGGGCTTTGAGCCCTACTTCAAGGGCCCCTTGTCCAAGCCCGAGCCACTCGAAGCCACCGCCGATGACGCCTTTGGCATATCATGCCTGTCCAGAGCCGACCGGCTCTGGGTCTGCGTGTCGGTTACCGAGGACCTAGCCTGGGATGGCAGCGTGCTCGACTTCTCCGCAAAGGAGTCAGAGGCATCCCACCGCATGTGTGGCGGGATGACATTCTCCCTCGAGCAAAAGGGCCGCTCGAGCCCTGTGTCCGAGGCTGCTCCAAAGCCCTCGATGCCCGATCTTCCACAGATGCCGAGGAAGTGGTCGAGGCCGACGTCGATGACCCGACTCTGTCAGCTCCATGTGTATCACGGAGGCCCTCTGTAGGCCCCTTCTATGCCGCTCGACTCCAATGACGCCCTGCGTCAAAGGGGCTTCAGCGGAGCCATTCGAGACAGCAAGGCATCAAGACGTTCCTGCACCCCCTCGTCGTCGCTGTCCTCCTCCTTCTCCTCCTCCTCTTCTGAGGGGGACTCCTCAGTGGGGAGCCCTTCTCGCCTCTGCCTCACCCGAAGCTGCTCATGCGCCAGGCGCTCGAGGCTCTTCACCTTTTTCTTCTTCTCCTCGTCCTTGGTCTTCTTCTACTACTGGGCGGAGTGACGCCTCGCCTGACGGTCAGCCTGGTCTTCCCTGACCGGGGGCGCCGATGCCCTGAAGTCAATAGGAGGCTACGCCCAGACCCATGATAAAAAGCATGAGGATGAGTCAATGGGAGAATGAAAGATAGCGATCCAATGGACAATATGACAACATACTCACCAGCTCAATGTGGCCATTATCAAGCAGCATCAAGATGTTGTTCACTTCATACGGCGCGAAAGAACCGGCCACCGCACCCCGCACCCGCCTCGCAATCTCCTCGAGGGGAAGCACCTCGGATGACATCTAGCACCCTCAAGTTACGCCTCGGGGACCATTTGGTCCAAGCGCAGAGGACGCCGCATCAAGGGGAGGACCCTCTGGCTGTGGAATGCTAAAACAACAATCCCGGCAGTCAAGCCTCGCTCGCGTAGGGTCCTTAGCACGTCGAGGAGGGGGTTCAGCCTCCCCTACCACTCCTTCACCACGCCGTGAGACCAGTGCTCCAGGCACGCCTCGATGGTACGTCCGGTGAAATGGGGCAGCCAACCCTCATCGTTGTGGATGTAGAACCATCAAGCATGCCACCCGCCGTGGCTGGACGACAGTCCCGTCAGGATGAACAGCTCTGGCCGCTTCAAGGAGAGGTTGCAGCAGCCGACGCAGAAGGTTCTTCTCACCCCTTGTGACACCAGCTTGGTGAAGTGCTCACCCTTGAAGAGGTGGAGCCACAGCTCCTAGTGCGGCTCCACCCCTAGATACCCCTCGCTAACGGTGGCGAAGATCGTCGTGTTGGAGATGGCATTGGGGGAGAAGTGCTACAGCTTGACCCCGTAGAACTGGGTGAGTGCCCGCATGAATCGACTAGGCGGAGATCCGAACCCCATCCGGTGGTACTTGATGAAGCTCACCACATACCCCTCTGGGGGGTTTGGCTCCTGGTCTCCTTCAGTGGCACCATCCACTCCGGTCGACCCTACAAGATGACGGGGCGGAGAATCCCATCCTCCACCAACCCATTGAGCTCCTCCTCCAAAACGGCTGATAGGAGCCAATCCTCCAGGGAAAGAAGCTCTGGTGCCATGGCGACCGCATGGATTTGCTTGGCGGACGGACGGGAGGGAAGGTTTCTAATCTTTAGCTCTTTTTCTCTCTAAGTGCTAACAGGCAGGGCGGTTAGGCTCTCCGGTGGCGGCTGCGGTGATGAGAGAAGGGAGGCAAGATGAGGGGCGAATGAAGCCCTCCCCTCGAATCTATAAGCAACGACCAACAAGTAGATCAGGCCAGGAGACTGCCGTTGCACGGCCCCCCGACCGCGTTGTTTTGGCTTCATCCTCAAAAGACACACCCAACGGGTGGAGAGGTGAATCATGGCGATATTTCCCCTGAAACACGTGCCCACTGCACCGCTCCAACTTCCACCTGAAAGGACACGCCTGGTGAACAGGAGGAGTTATCCCCGAACAGAGTCTTCCATAGCAAGAAACGCGGGCCCAGGCCCCTCAAAAATCTCAAGGGAGCGAAGGCTGGCCCTCGGTCAGGGTTCGACAGTCGCCCTCGAGTACCTGAGTCAGGGATGATCGGGGGGAACCAACACGAGTCCCTTGTTGAGAACGAACTCTCGAAGCCCCCTCAAACATATTCATGGCAAAACTAAGGGACCACTTTGTAATCCCCTCGAAGGGAGGCGTCGAGCCACCGAACCCGATCGAAAGGCGTCGGCATCCATGTGACCCATTCATTTGCTTCAATAAGAGTGCCTTCGGGCCACAAGTCGACCTCAATCGAATGGGGCATGAGCTCTTACTTGAATTTCTCAGTAGTAGCTCACCCAAGATGTCGGAGCTCACCCAAACAGGGGTAGCACAATGCTTCTCACCCCTCCTCCTGAATGAAAGGGATCATGAGGGTCGAAAGAAAAACGACGGGCTTGTCCCTGATCGACCTCGACTAAAGAGGCTCGGGGCTCACTCGCAACCGGATGGCCTCGATGAAAGAGGAACCAACCATCCAAGGGGCTCGACCATTCGAGCACACCCCTGTGGGAATAGCATAAAAGCCCTCGGGTGAGTATTCTACTCCCCGAGGCCACGAGGGCTACACCCAACGGGGGCGCTCGTGCGCACCCATCGAAAAATACCACTACTACAACTCCAGTTCATGAGCCTTTGTGTGGGTGCCAGCACTCACGCAGAGACTCGAGGGCTACTATCGGGTACCTGAATAAAGGGGTACCCTAAACCCACGACTGGAAGAATTAATCCCACAACAATAAAACCCCAAAAACATCCAAGAAGCCCACAAACAGAGATGTGGGCCCACCAATGTACATCGAGCCACGTCGGGCCAGCCTATGAGCAGTGTTGCACAAGCCAAGATAGCCACTTGCTTGATGGGACCCCTGAAGTGATGGAAGTCTGCCCGAGCGGACGACCCCCCATCGAGTGACGGAACTCCGCCCATGCGAATGACCCCCCTCGAGGTGACGGAAGTCCGCCCAAGCGGACAACCCCCGTCGAGTGACGGAAGTTTGCCCGTGCGGACGACCCCCCCGTCGATTACTACTACCCCCCGAATCTACCTACTTCCCGTACAGGAGTCAGTGCATTTAATGCATCTCACCCACTCTCGCCTAACCGTATGGCTACAGCAGAGTACAGGGAACGGGTACAGCGGTCGAATCTTGCTTTACCGCCTATCCCTAAGACGTGCGATGAACTGACTGGTACTGCTATGCCATGTCGAGCACTGTTCCACCACTCGACGCCCCCTCAATACGCTACGCGACAGCTGCCAGCTTCGGATTCCCTAAGTCTGATCTTATCCATCCAACCACTACTTCTGTGGCTACCCCTCGGTTGGGCCTCAAGCATCATCAAGCCACCCCTCGAGTCCGACTTCAGCACCTCTAGTCAACACTCCAATAACCCCCGACGCGATGTATACAGGGATCCACACACCCGTGTATGGGTGCGGGTCTTTCACCAACCATCTGTAGGCGTCTTCGTGATGTACTTGAAGGACGTCCATGGACTCTGAGCACATTGCTACAGAGCAGGCCATGCTCGGTGCACGCCTCTACAACATCTTCGACTTGATCGGCATCACCCCCTTGATGTCATCACCGACGACCGAGTAGGCTTCTTGTATACCCGTGCCTCTCCTTACTCTATAAAAGGGGATGCCAGGCACGTTAGAAGGGGAGGAAAAAGAAGAATGACCAAACACCCGAGAGAGCTTCTAGAGCCTAGAATGCTCAAGCCTCAGCTCACCCTATACACCCCTCGATTCTCACTCGCTCGCTTGTATCCCCTGTACAAGCACTTCGGTGCAAGATAATACAAACTAGCCCCCGCTAGACATAGGGCCTCCTTTGCCCGAACCAGGATAAATCGTGTGTTCTTCTTGCATCACCATCCGAATTAGGGAGCATGCAGTACACATTTACTCATTGGCTTAGGGCACCCTCGGGTCCCGACGTCGATAGTATGAGGTGATCGATGAGCCAGGAATTGGAATCCTCGACACCCTCCATCATCTCCAACCGATAGGACATCGGGCGTGTGACAGCCTTGATCCTAAATGGTCCTTCCCTTCTAGATGACAACTTGTGCATACCATCTATGTTCTTGGTTCATTGCAACACCATGTCGCCGACCACAAACAACCCTCCTTTGACATTGTGGTTATAGTAACGACGCACTGAAGCTAGGTACTTAGCTATCCAAGCACAGGACTCGAGCGCTATCTCCTCTTTGGCGATGATGTCAACTTCCCTAGCTTCGTTGCAGGCTTCTTCATTGTAATGTTGGACACGTGGTGAAAGGAGTGCGACCTTGGCTGGTAGGACAGCCTCGGATCCAAACACCATGAAGTACGAGGAAACTCCATTATTACGACTGGGCTGGGTGCGCAGTCCCCAGACTGAAACGACCTTGATTTCTGTGAAGGGAAATCCACAGTGTCGGAGTGTAATATGACCATTTAAATCACATTACCCGATAACAATTGAATCCATAATCCATACATCGAACAAAAGAGAGCAAATAGAGGGAGTTACAATAACTTATTACATCGCCACAGGGCGGAATCAGAGTTCATGCAGCATAACAGTAAAAGCTTGAGGTGCGGAAGCTATCTTCTTCTCTCCAACTTGAGCGTAGACATGAAACCCTCAATCGCTGTACTCCCCAGATGAGTACTCACTCCTTGAACCTGAAACCAAATTTTCAGTACAATTTGTACTGGCCACACTCCCATCCTATGCATTGCTTTATGGAAGTGGATGCAAAAATAAGGATATCTCAAAAGGAACCTATAAGGCTGGGGTTTTCCTATGAATTGTTCAAGTATATAAAATAATAGTATAATAAACAAGTTTTAAACACAAACCCATTCCCATCATCTATCTCCATCCATGTCTGTAACATCATCTCATCTCCCCCAACACCCTCTCAGACTCTGGTCGACAAGCCAACTCCCTCTTGGCTTGCCTTAGCGGCCCGCAGCCCTCAAACTGGCTCACAGCCGGGAATCACACTCAGAGGAAGGTAGAACACTCCACTCACTAGTTCGGTGCATGCAAAACATAAGAAGGGTCCATAGCCGAAGATTCAGTGTATGTATCGATCGATCAACCATACACTCTGCAGAGGTTTCACTAATCCACCAGATAACGATCATCGATGCACGCGCGCACCTAGGCAGATTCCGGGCGCCTACTGCCATAGGTGATGCCACTCTACCATCCAGCACTGGATCACTGGAACTGTGAAGAGAGCATGTATCCGCTCCCGTAGAGGATGCCATGCCATGTACCCACTCCCGAAGGGGGTGCCATGATCGTCTCGGTAGGGTGTGTGAACAAGGGATCAAAACCTATCAAGCAAAAGCTACGAAGATTTGCACCAGACAGAAAGGCAGCAATCAAGAAAGAACTCACGAAGCTCATGGCAGCCGGTTTTATCAGAGAAATAATCAACCCAGACTGGTTGGCAAACCTAGTACTTGTGAAAAAAAAGAACTCGCCAGACTGGCGTATGTGCATCGACTACACCGACCTCAACAGACACTGCACCAAAGATCTTTACAGTCCCCCAAGAATCGACCAAGTAATAGACTCAACGGCAGGGGCATCTCTACTCTCGTTTCTAGATTGCTAGTCCGGATATCATCAAATATCTCTCAGAGAAGAAGATCAGAGCAAGAAATCCTTCATGACACCATTCGGGGCGTATTGCTATATGTCAATGCCTTTTGGCTTGAAGAATGCAGGTGCCACCTATCAACGAGCAATTCAAACAACCTTGGGAAATCAAATAGGAAGAAATGCTGAAGCCTATGTAGACGACGTCGTGGTTAAAACAAATGAACCCGACACATTGATAGAAGATCTACAAGAAACTTTTACAAACCTCAAGAGGTGGAGATGGAAGCTCAACCCGAACAAGTGTGTTTTTGGAGTCCCAGCAGGACAACTACTCGGTTTTCTAGTCAGCAACAGAGGAATCGAAGCAAGCACGAAGCAAATCAAAGCAATCCTAGATATGAAGCCACCGAAGAAGATAAAGGATGTCTAGAAATTGATGGGTTGTATGGCAGCTCTCAACAGATTCATATCACGCCTAGGGGAGAAAGGCATTCCATTTTTCAAATTACTAAAGACACAGATGATGCTTTTCAAAAACTCAAGCATTATCTAGCCTCATCACCCGTATTGGTGCCACTAACAAAGAAGGAAGACATGCTGTTATACATCTCAGCCACAAAGAATGTCGTAAGCACAGCAGTTGTGGTTGAAAGGGAAGAACCTGATCACGTCTACAAAGTGCAAAGACCAGTCTATTACGTCAATGAAGTACTGACAGAATCAAAAGTCAGATACCCACACATATAGAAGCTACTCTATGCAATCCTTATACCATCAAGAAAGCTGAGGCACTACTTTCATGAGCACAAGATCACAGTGATCACAGAATTCTGACTATCAGATATCTTGAGAAATCGAGATACAACAGGGAGAATATCCAAATGGGCAGTAGAACTCGGAGCACTAAATCTAGAATTCCAATCCAAAAAGGCCATCAAATCTCAAGCACTCAGCGACTTCTTAGCAGAATAGACGGAGACAACTTTGAAAGAACCTGAACCAATCATAGATCATTGGAGAATGTATTTTGACGACTCGCTTAAGCTAGGAGGTGCCGGAGTAGGAATCTTATTTATATCATAAGAAGGAAAACAACTCAAGTATGTTCTACAAATCCTATGGCAAGCCACAAACAATGAAGCAGAATATGAAGCACTCATACATGGGTTAAGGGCCCACTCTCAGCAATAAAGAGGTTGCTAGTCTACGGCAACTTAGCAGTTGTTATCAACTAAGTCAACAAAGAATGGGACTGCACAAAGGACAACATATGCGCTTATTGTGGAGAAGTCAGGAATCTAGAGAAAAATTTTCAAGGGCTAGAGATCCACCACGTTCTAAGAGGTTCAAATGTGGTCGCTGACACATTGGCCAAGCTAGGCTCTGACAGAGCTAAAGTACCATCAGAAATCTTCATGGAAGAGTTAAGAGAAACATCTATCAAGCAACCCGGAGAAGAACAACAACCCAGAACAACCAAGAATGACCCAATGGAAATCGACCAAGATCCCTCGACAAGACAAGTTATGGTAATCTATAAAAACTAGATGCAACAATTCATAGACTACATCAAAGACAAGACACTACCAGAAGACAAGACACAAAGAACCCGACTGATACGTAAAAGTAAGAATTACGTATTGATCGGAGACAAACTATAGAGAAGGGCAGCTTCATCAGAAGTTCTACTCAAATGCGTATCAAGGGAAAAAGGAATCAACATCATCGAAGAAATACATGTGGGTTGCTGTGGCAATCATGCGGCCTCAAAAACCTTGGTAGGCAAAGCTTTCAGGATGGGATATTATTGGCCCACCACAATGAAAGATGCAGAAGACTTTGTCAAGAAGTGCAAGAAATGCTAGATGTTCGCAAGACAACAACATGTTCCAGCACACAACTTGATATGCATACCGCCCTCTTGGCCCTTCTCCTGCTGGGGATTGGATCAAGTCGGTCCACTAAAAAGATCAACCGAAGGCTTCGAGTACATCTTATGTCGCAATTGACAAGTTTACCAAGTGGATAGAATATAAACCATTGGTCAAGTACAATGCAAAAAAAGATGTCGAGTTCATACAAAGCATCATGTTCCGATTTGGAGTACCCAACAGGATCATCACAGATCTAGGATCACCGTTCACCGCAAAGGAGTTCACATCCTAGGAAACAGATTGTGGAATCGATATAGATTTCGCATCAGTCGCCCATCATGTTCCGATATAGATTGTGCAAACGGACAAGTTGAAAGAGCAAACGGGTTAGTTTTACAAGGACTGAAGCCAAGACTATATGAAGAACTAGTAGACTATGGAGCAAAGTGGATTGATGAAATACCAAAAGTGGTTTGGGGCCTTAGAACCCACATCAGCAGATCAACTGGATACTCACCATTTTTTCTCGTCTACGGATCAGAAGCAGTTGTCCCAGCTGATTTGATATGGACATCGCCAAAGATAGAGCAATATGAAGAAGGAGAAGCTGAAGAAACAAGACGCCTCGAACTCAATTCACTAGAAGAAGTACGAGTGTGCAATTCTAGAAAACGCAAGATACCAACAACGTCTAAGAAGACACTACGACGAGAGCACACAAACCCGGACCCTCAAACTCGAAGACTCAGTTCTTCGACTCATCCAAAAGAAAGACGGAAGAAACAAACTACTAAGTCCATGGGAAGGACCTTTTAAAGTAAGAAGAGCAACTAGACCAGGCACATACGAGCTAATGACGGACGAAGAAATCCCATTAAAGAACACCTGTCACATCAGCCAACTCTGAAGGTTCTACAACTAGCAAAAGTCCTGTAAAAGAACCCATGACGACGCAATATAAAAACTTTGAGCTCAAGAACAACCCGCTCTCTTCAAGAACGACTGGCACACAATGCCTCCTCAAGATATCGCACTATGGGGTGATCTCATAGCATGCCTGCATCGACTAGAGTACATCGTACCGCTCCATGGACAGGCTAGCCGCCCGGCGCGCGGCTTCAGGCTAGATCAGGGCACACCGTGTCGGTCCAGGATCGGGCCCCTCTGGGGTGAATCAGGGCACTCGTGTCGGTTCATGATTAGAGGGTACTGCGAGTGAGAATGCAGTTTGAACCTGGGTACATCGTGCTGGTTCAAGAGTCAAATCCTATTCGCTCGGGCCTTTCTAGGGTGAATCAGAGCTCTCATGCCTGTTCATGATCAGAAAGTTTCTTTTTTACTGCGAGTGAGAATGCAGTTGAACCCGGGCACGTAGTGCTGGTTCCGGAGTCAATACCTTTCGCTACAACAGCGGGATCAGGGCACACCCTGTCGGTCCAGGATCCTTGACTCCCCTCCTCTTTTTTGCCTACGATGAGATGCAGAGCACAACACACTGGACTAAACTCAGGCACTCCGTGCAGGTTCAGGCTCAAACTTAAACTACGCTGTGACATGATGTAGCACATCTCGAAGCAACACCGGCTCAGTGTCAGCCACTACACTACCAGCGGGTATTATGAAGCAACAGAAACAACTCTGGCTCAGTATTAGCCACTACACTACCAGCGGGTAGTACAAAAGCAATATCTCATCAAAGTTAGGAGGAAGCCCGCACAGCAAGAACTAATCGAAGCAACTCAAAGTCGGGACAAAGCCCGCACAACAAGAACTCTTCGAAATAATTCAAAGCCAGGACGAAGCCCGCACAGCAAGATCTCATCAAAGCAAATTCAAAAGTCAAGAAGAAGCCCGCACAACAAGAACTAGTCGAAGCAACTCAAAGTCGGGACAAAGCCCGCATAGGAAGAACTCATCGAAACAATTCAAAGTCGGGACAAAGCCCGCACAACAAAGAACTCGCCAAAGCAATTCAAAGTCGGGACGAAGCCCGCACAACAAGAGCTCATTGAATTGAGTAAATTCGGGACTAAGCTCACACAGCAAAAGTTGTTTTTTCATAAAGGGCAACAACAGCCCAGAAGTTCCATCCATCTACAGCCAAGAAGTTTTACAAGCATCCCATGCATATACCTTTCTATCACTTCTCGCCTAGCAGTAGTGGCATCGACCTATCCAGCGGTTCGGCCGTCTCCCCCCATGGAGAGTGAGTGGAAAGCAAGGGATTCCTAGGTCCGGATACCAGTGCAACAGTTCCTAGATTTGACCAAACCGGGATATCTTCATCAGGGTTTATCTTTAACGTGCTACCACAGCACCTTCATCCCGGGCTCCACCTCTCAGAGGATCACACCCAAGGACCACCATCACATCTCAGTTAGCCCACCACAGGCTCCTCTCATGGGAATGTCCAGAACCATTCCCTGGCAAGACTTGCTCCAAAACCTCATCGTAGATCCCGGCTCGATCGACTCAACCCTCACCCTACTCCCTGCCGTAAGCTCCACCCCAAACCTAGATACAACATCATCAGCTCACATGCCCATCTAAAACATCAACTCACACATCCATCCTGGCACCCTCCAGGCCTTCCCCGGGTTCATCACGTCGCATCAAAATGTAAGCGAGTGAAGTATAGAAATATAAGTATAGCAGATAAGCAGGTGGCTATCATAATAGCGGGTAAGCAGGTGATAGTTTACAACAAGGTAGGGCTCATCAAATAAATACTCTATCATGCAGTCCTAGCACAGGCATAACATTATAGCAACATGAATTTAAAGCACTAGCCATACTATAATTGCCATGTGTAATGGGATCTACGAGGTTGGATGGTGTGTGGCACCTTCACTGACGTAGTTGTCGGACTTCTCCTGGTAGACACTGTCATCAGACTTGTCCTCGATCGAGCCTATAATGAGATTTAACGGTCGTGGAAGCGACCCCTATAGATTAGCACAAGGAACGATTTGCAAAATAGAAGATCCAAATGCACTCAAACATAGCCTAGATAGATAGGGCTCGATTTATAGAAAATTTGTATATGTGGATCATAATTTTCTGAGCTCGTATGAATTAGTTATGAATTTTCAAAGATTTAACCATTTTCTGAAAAGAAAAAGGGCTCGAGGGTTATGGTCTCGAGGGGTATGGTCTCGAGGGTTAGGTCTCGAGGGGTATGGTCTCGAGGGGTATGCTCTCGAGGGTATGGTCTCGAGGGGTACGGTCTCAAGGATACGGTCTCGAGGGTACAGTCTCGAGGGGTATGCTCTCGAGGGTTACGGTCTCGAGGGTTAGGTCTCGAGGGGTATGGTCTTGAGGGGTATGCTCTCGAGGGGTATGCTCTCGAGGGTATGCTCTCGAGGGGTACGGTCTCGAGGGGTATGGTCTCGAGGGGCATGGTCTTGAGGATTACGGTCTCGAGGGTTAGGTCTCGAGGATACGGTGTCCAACGGCAGCCCGTCTCTGCTCGAAACCAAGTCTTGGCTGGGCTCGGGAGTGCAATTAGGGTTGCCTTGCACTCCTACACTGCACCTGTAGTGACCAATTCACGCGGTGGAGTCCGCGCGAAGGCCAAGTCCACAGCGGTTCTTTGGCGGAACGGTGGTGCTCGGTGCTCGAGGGTCGGTTTGTCGAAGGGTCAAACTCGAGGGTCGGTTCGAGCGCGTGATCCGTCTCGGACGAGATCGGCTCAAGCGCGGGGTTCCTCCTCAGCGATCGGCAGCGGGGAAACCCTCGATTCCTGGTGCCACAATGGATCTCTGGCGCCATTAATCCACCCATCGATTTCGGGACTTCACGACGGTCACGTTGATGGGCTTCAGGGCGGCAGCTTTGCTTCAGGTGATGAGCTCTACGGCAGACGGCGGCTCGATGGTGACGACGCTCGATGTACACTTCACACCAAGTCACTCCAGCTCTAATTGGTGGCGTAGATGGGCGATTGGAGTCACGCAGCACCTGCCCGAGGTGCCGGCGGTGACCAAAACACACGGCGGAGTCCGCGCGGGCAGCAACTCCCACGACGGAGCTTCGACAGGTCCTCGGTGCACAGCAACGGCACTCCGAGAGGGTCCACAGTCTCCATCTCCTTGCCCAATCGATGCAGCTCATCACGGCGGAGCTTCCCGGTTTCTTCTTGCTCCTCGGGATGGTCGGAGGTGGCAGGAAACGACGGTGAACGACGGTGTTCTGGAGCGGCAACACACTGACACGTCGATGACAAGGTGGTTTGGGTCAGTGCTCTGGAGAGGCAAACGCGGAGCTAGGATGCGCACGGGGTCCATCTCATCAAGGCGAGCGCAGATCCGAAAATAATGGAGGTCGAGGCTCAACGGAAGGACGGCTGGGTGATCTCGCCACGGTGGCGCTTGGCGCACGGCGATGAACTGGGCGGCTTCCATTCCAGCATCCTCCCGATGCCGTGGTCCAAGGAGGCTCGGCTGGTCTCGTGTGTGTGTGCGGGTGTGTCCAGTGAGGTCGGTAGCGACCTGGGCCTATGCGCTCACGGCGGAGCGCCATGGCCAGCAGCACGGCGAGGGTCGAGAAGATGGCATGGCGGAGGTGCTCACCAATGCGGACGGGGATGAAGGCGTGGTACAAGTCCAAGTGGCTCCAACTTGAGGTACTGCTCTTCCTTCTTGCTCCCGATGCAGCAGCGGCGGCTCCGAGTTGGCGGCGGCGGTCTCCTTCCCCAACTCCTTTCTTCCCCCTTCCTCCACCTCTCCTCCAATTGAGGCTAGCAAGATGGAATTAGGCTCCACCAGAGTGGTGGCGGTGGCCTGGGAACCCTAGGGTGCCGAGGGTGCTTGCTTTATAGGGTGGACACAGAGGTAGGTGGCCGACAGACGGTCGATCATGGCTCCGGCTCGATCTAGCGGCCAAGGGGTTCCAGGTCAGTAGCTGGGGCTCGGTCTGGGTCCAAAGAGCAGCGAGAGGGGGCTAGGTAGTGCTGGGTGTCAAAGCTCTTCACGGCGGCAGCATTCTACTGCGACGACAGCGCAGGTGGCGCGCGCGCTGAGAATCTTGCCTGTGGCCGTGGGCACTTTGCGTGGGCTGGTCGGTCCAGGTGGCTTGCGGGCGCGCGTCGATGCGGGGTGACACGGGATCGAGCGGTCGAGGCTGGTTGCTTCGAGGCGACGCAAGGGAACAGTGCTGACGCGAGCGTGCGCGGCCGGTCGGGTGACCTCAGCGGGCGCGATGACATGTGGGTCCCACTGCAGGGCCCCATCGTCAGCGGCTGCGGCGGCTCGGTGCGGCGCGCGGACGCGCGCGGCTCTTGCTGGGCCATCGGCCTGGTTGGGCCGCGCAGCGCGCGGTCGCGCGGGCGATCGTGCAGGCGTGCGCGGATGGGCCGCCTTGCTGGGCTGGCTGTGCAGCGCGTGGTCGCGCGGCGAGCGCGGGCGAGCGCATGCAAGCCGGGCCGGCTGGGCTGCCTGGGTTGATTCTTCTTTTCTTTTTCTTTTTCTTTTTTCCTTTTTCATTTTCAAATACATTTTTATATATACTTATATATACATATATATGTGGTGTGGTAAATTTGTGCAACAAAATAGTGAGCATACATGGCCCAATAATGCAAGGGTATTACTCCCTTAATATTTATTTGTCTAAATAAATATTATGTTGCCATTTTTAATAATCAACACATAAACCAAATAAGAATCCAACTCTTAATGCAACATGATGATTGAACTATTGAAACATTAAAATGTAACATGTGAACATAGCGCATTGTTATGAGATGTTAATTAATTTGCAACATATAAATGCCATGCATGACATGCTAGGGTTGATGCATATGTAAGGGGTAGATGATGACATGTCGCACCACATCACTCAGGGTTTTGTCGAAAAATTTTATAGTTTGAATTTTTGGGTTGTTACAGTCCTTCCCCCTCATTGGAATCTCGTCCTCGAGATTTAAGAGGTGTCATACCCTTCGAAGAGGTAAGGATACTGTAGCAGAAGTTGATTCTCATCTTCCCACGTTGCTTCACGTTCAGAGTGATTGCTCCATTGAACCTTGCACATAGGGATAGACTTGCTTCGGGTCTCTTTGGTGTCATAACCCAAGATCTTGATTGGGTGCTCCTTGTACTCAAGAGTATCCTGGATATCTATTACATCAGTGGTGACTGCTTCCTCTTCTGGTACCCTTAAGCACTTGCGTAACTGTGAGACATGAAAAACGGGGTGTACTCCTGTTAACTCGGGAGGTAGTTCAAGCTTGTATGCAAGCTTCCCAACTCTCTGATAGATACAGTACGGTCCAACATATCTTGGGGCCAACTTCCCTTTTACGTGGAATCTGACGGTACCATGAAGTGGAGACACTTTGAGGTAGACAAGATCCCCAACTTCGAACTCAAGGTCTCGACGCCTTTTGTCGGCATAGCTCATCTGTCGGCTTTGGGCGATCCTCAGGTTCTCTCTGACTTGAGCTACTCCTTCTTCGGCTTCCTTGATCTTGGCGGGGCCAAAGACTGCTCTTTCACCTGGGTGGTTCCACATCAACGGGGTTCTACATGGTTTGCCATAAAGGGCCTGGAAGGGTGACATCTTGATACTTGCCTGGTAATTGTTGTTGTAAGAGAACTCAGCAAACGACAGGCACTTCTCCCAATCTGTTCCATATTTGAGAACACTGGCACGAAGCATATCTTCTAGAATCTGATTCAACCTTTCTGTCTGACCATCTGTTTGCGGGTGATAAGCAGTGATGTAATCAAGGTCAGTCCCAATGGACTCGTGAAGAGCTTGCCAGAATCGGGACATGAATTGGGGTCCATGATCCGATACAATACTCTTAGGAGCTCCATAAAGCCTCAAAATCTCCTTGATGTACAAATCTGCCAACTGCTCTGCACGTATCGAAGTTCTGACTGGTATAAAATGTGCTACCTTCGTCAGACGATCGACTATTACCCATATAGAGTCATGACCTTGTTGAGATCTAGGTAATCCCACGATAAAGTCCATGGATATGCTTTCCCACTTTCATTCAGGAACATCGAGTGGTTTGAGTAATCCAGCGGGCCTTCTGTGTTCAGCCTTGACTCTGTTACAGATGTCGCATTCGGCCACATGTCTTGCAATGTCTGACTTCATGCCTTTCCACCAGAAATGCTTCTTCACATCTTGATACATCTTTGCACCATCGGGATGGATGCAATACTTAGAGTCATGTGCCTCTGACAAGATTTCCTTACACAAAGCAGGGTTGATCAGATTCTATCCTTGAACCAGATGGTTCCATGCTCATCTTCTCTGAATTTGGGGCTGTAGCCTGGCTTCATCAACCCACGAATGTACTCCATTTCTTCACAACTCTTTTGAGCTTCACGAATTCGCTTGGTGAGATTATACTTGAAATAAAGTTCGTGCAACAACCCATGGGGTACTATCTCAAGATGAAGATCTTCAATCTCTTTCTTCAATTCAGGTGGCAGGGTCGATAAGAACAGGGCATGACAATAGGTCTTGCGACTAAGAGCATCAGCGACTACATTTGCTTTTCTGGGATGGTAGTGAATCTCCATGTCATAGTCCTTGATTAGCTCTAGCCATCTATGCTGTCTCATATTCAGATCTTCTTGAGTGAAGAAATACTTCAAGCTCTTGTGATTGGTGTATATATCACACTTGTTGCCAATAAGATAATGTCTCCAGATCTTTAGAGCATTCACAACAGCTGCTAGCTCAAGATCATGCGTGGGGTATCGTTGCTCGTGCTCCTTTAGCTATCAGGAAGCATAAGCAATAACCTTCCCATTCTGCATCAGCACACAGCCTAGTCCTTGGTGAGAGGCGTCGCAGAAGATGACAAAGTCGCTATTGATATCAGGTAAGGCTAGGATAGGTGTGGTGGTTAGCTTCTCCTTTAGAGTTTGGAAACTGTGTTTACACTCCGGTGTCCATCCGAACTCGTTGATCTTCTTCAAGAGATTTGTCATAGGATGAGCTATCTTCAAGAAGTTCTCAATGAATCGGCGATAGTAACCTGCCAATCCCAAGAAACTCCTAATTTCGGACACATTGCGAGGTTATTCCCATTCTTTTACAGCCTCTATCTTCATAGGGTATACAGCAACTCCATCTGCCAAGAGTACATGACCAAGAAAAGCAACTTCTTCAAGCCAGAACTCACATTTGCTGAACTTAGCATAAAGCTGGTGTTGGGACAACTTCTCGAGCACTATCCTCAAATGTGCTTCATGTTCTTCGGCAGTAGGTGAATAAATCAGAATGTCATCAATGAAAACCACAACAAACTGATCAAGATCATCCATAAACACCTTGTTCATCATGTTCATGAAATAGGCTGGGGCATTCGTGAGACTGAAGGATACAACGGTGAATTCATACTGCCCATAGCGTGTGACAAAAGCTGTCTTGGGAATGTCTTCTTCCCGAATCTTCATTTGATGATAACCAGATCTGAGATCAATCTTTGAGAAGTACTTAGCACCATGAAGCTGATCAAGCAAGTCATCAATCCTTGGCAGAGGATACTTGTTCTTGATGGTGACAGCATTGAGATTGCGGTAATCAACGCACATCCTCATCGAACCATCTTTCTTTTTCACAAACAGAACAGGTGATCCCCAGGGCGAAGCACTAGGCCTAATAAAGCCCTTATCAGAAAGTTCCTTCAACTGCTTCTTGAGCTCTTCTAGCTCATCCACTGACATACGGTACGGTCGCTTAGAGATGGGACCGGTTCCGGGCACAATATCAATGATGAACTCAACGTCACGATCCGGTGGCATGCCGGGCAACTCTTCTGGAAACACATCCTCATATTCCCTGACAACGGGGACATCCGCGAGAGTCTTCTCCCTTTTCTGAGATTCTTCCTACGACTTGAGTGCATTCAGGGCACATAGAACAGATACTGATTTATCCTTCTGAGGTGCACATCTGACTGCTTGGCCAGAAGGATGAGTTATCTGAACATATCTGGGTGAACAAGAAATCAAACCCTTGTGCTCGATAAGCCAATCCATGCCTAGGATGACATCCAAACCATTTGATGGTAGAAGGGAAAGGTTAGCTTGAAAGGTTAGACCCTCGATAGAAAGCTTCACTCCCTTGCAGATATGGGTGCTTCTCATCTCACCAAGAGGAGTACTGGTGACTATAGGCTCCAAACGTGGAGTGATAGGTATCTTACTCT
>CM041632.1:13805203-13821108 GCA_023333625.1 Bothriochloa decipiens | reverse complement strand
GCAACATGAATTTAAAGCACTAGCCATACTAT
The DNA here is from genome assembly GCA_023333625.1 of Bothriochloa decipiens. Classification (NCBI taxonomy): domain Eukaryota; kingdom Viridiplantae; phylum Streptophyta; class Magnoliopsida; order Poales; family Poaceae; genus Bothriochloa; species Bothriochloa decipiens. The sequence continues at coordinate 13,821,076 of CM041632.1, read as the reverse complement.
AATTGCCATGCGTAATGGGATCTACGAGGTTGGATGGTGTGTGGCACCTTCACTGACGTAGCTGTCGGACTTCTCCTGGTAGACACTGTCGTCAGACTTGTCCACACTCGAGCCTGTAACGAGATTTAACGGTCGCAGAAGTGACCCCTATAGATTAGCACAAGGAACGATTTGCAAAATAGAAGATCCAAATGCACTCAAACATAGCCTAGATAGATAGGGCTCGATTTATAGAAAACTTGGATATGTGGATCATAACTTTCTGAGCTCGTATAAATTAGTTATGAATTTTCAAAGATTTAACCATTTTCTAAAAAGAAAAAGGGCTCGAGGGTTATGGTCTCGAGGGGTATGGTCTTGAGGGTTAGGTCTCGAGGGGTATGGTCTTGAGGGGTATGCTCTCGAGGGTATGGTCTTGAGGGGTACGGTCTCGAGGATACGGTCTCGAGGGTACGGTCTCGAGGGGTATGCTCTCGAGGGTTATGGTCTCGAGGGTTAGGTCTCGAGGGGTATGCTCTCGAGGGGTATGCTCTCGAGGGTATGCTCTTGAGGGGTATGGTCTCGAGGGGTATGGTCTCGAGGGGTATGGTCTCGAGGGGTATGGTCTCGAGGGGTATGGTCTCGAGGATTATGGTCTTGAAGGTTAGGTCTCAAGGATACGGTGTTCGACGGCAGCCCGTCTCTGCTCGAAACCAAGTCTTGGCTGGGCTCGGGGTGCAATTAGGGTTGCCTTGCAGTCCTACGCTGCACCTGCAGTGACCAATTCACGAGGCGGAGTCCGCGCGAAGGCCAAGTCCACGATGGTTCTTCGGCGGAACGGTGGTGCTCGGTGCTCGAGGGTCGGTTTTTCGAAGGGTCAAACTCGAGGGTCGGTTCAAGCGCGTGATCCGTCTCGGATGAGATTGGCTCAAGCGCGGGGTTCCTCCTCGGCGATCGGTGGCGGGGAAACCCTCGATTCCTAGTGCCACAATGGATCTCTGACGCCATTAATTCGCCCATCGGTTTCAGGACTTCACGACAGTCACGTTGATGGGCTTCAGGGCGGTAGCTTTGCTTCCGGTGATGAGCTCTACGGCGGACGGCGGCTCGATGGTGACGGCGCTCGATGTACACTTCACACCAAGTCACTCCAGCTCCAATTGGTGGCGTTGATGGGCGATTGGAGTCACGCAGCACCTGCCCGAGGTGCCGGCGGTGACCAAAACACACGACGGAGTCCGCACGGGCAGCAACTCCCACGGCGGAACTCCGACAGGTCCTCGGTGCATGGCAACGGCACTCCAAGAGGGTCCACGGTCTCCATCTCCTTGCCCAATCGATGCAGCTCGTCACGGCGGAGCTTCCCGACTTCTTCTTGCTCCTTCGGGTGGTCGGAGGTGGCAGGAAATGATGGTGAACGGCGGCGTTCTGGAGCGGCAACGCACTGACACGTCGATGACAAGGTGGTTTGGGTCGGTGCTCTGGCGAGGCAAACGCGGAGCTAGGGTGTGCACGGGGTCCGTCTCATCAAGGCGAGCACGGATCTAGAAACAATGGAGGTCGAGGCTCAACGGAAGGACGGCTGGGTGATCTCGCCACGGCGGCACTTGGCGTGCGGCGATGAACTGGGCGGCTTCCGTTCTGGCATCCTCCCGATGCCGTGGTCCAAGGAGGCTCGGCCGGTCTCGTGTGTGTGTGCGGGTGTGTCTAGTGAGGTCGGTAGCGACCTGGGCCTATGCACTCACGGCGGAGCGCCATGGCCAGCAGCACGGCGGGGGTCGAGAAGATGGCATGGCGGAGGTGCTCACCGATGCGGACGGGGATGAAGGCGCGGTACAAGTCCAAGCGGCTCTGGCTCGAGGTACTGCTCTTCCTTCTTGCTCCCGACGCAGCAGCGGCGGCTCCGAGTTGGCAGCGGCGGTCTCCTTCCCCAACTCCTTTCTTCCCCCTTCCTCCACCTCTCCTCCAATTGAGGCTGGCAAGATGGAATTGGGCTCCACCAGAGCAGTGGCGACGGCCTGTGAACCCTAGGGTGTCGATAGTGCTTGCTTTATAGGGCGGACACGGAGGTAGGTGGTCGACGGACGGTCGATCACGGCTTTGGCTCGATCTAGCAGCCAAGGGGGGTTCCAGGTCAGTAGTTGGGGCTCAGTCTGGGTCCAGAGAGCAGCGAGAGGGGGCTAGGTAGTGCTGGGTGTCAAAGCTCTTCACGGCGGCAGCGTTCTACTGTGGCGACTACGCAGGTGCACGCGCGCAGAGAATGTTGCCTACGGCCGTGGGCACTTTGCGCGGGCTGGTCGGTCCAAGTGGCTTGCAGGCGCGCGTCGTTGCGGGGCGACATGGGATCGAGCGGTCGAGGCAGGTTGCTTCGAGGCGACGCGAGGGAACAGTGCTGACGCGAGCGCGCGCGGCCGGTCGGGTGACCTCAGCGGGCGCGATGACATGTGGGTCCCACTGCGGGGCCCCATCGTCAGCGGCTGCGGCGGCTCGGTGTGACGCGCGGACGCGTGCGGCTCTTGCTGGGCCGTCAGCCTAGTTGGGCCGCGCAGTGCGCGGTCGCGCGGGCGATCGTGCAGGCGTGCGCGGATGGGCCGCCTTGCTGGGCCTCCTGTGCAGCGCGCGGTCGCGCGGCGAGCGCGGGCGAGCGCGTGTAGGCCGGGCCGGCTGGGCTGCCCGGGCTGATTCTTCTTTTCTTTTTCTTTTTCTTTTTTCCTTTTTCATTTTCAAATACATTTTATATATACTTATATATATACATATATATGTGGTGTGCTAAATTTGTGCAACAAAATAGTGAGCATACATGGCCCAATAATGCTAGGGTATTACTCCCTTAATATTTATTTGTCAAAATAAATATTATGTTGCCATTTTTAATAATCAACATATAAACCAAATAAGAATCCAACTCACTCTTTTAATGCAACATGATGATTGAACTATTGAAAAATTAAAATGTAACATGTGAACATAGCGCATTGTTATGAGATGTTAATTAATTTGCAACATATGAATGCCATGCATGACATGCTAGGGTTGATGCATATGTAAGGGGTAGATGATGACATGTCACACCACATCACTCAGGGTTTTGTCGAAAAATTTTGTAGTTCAAATTTTTGGGTTGTTACACAGCAGGTAATTCCTTGAGCCACCGACTAGGTTTAAGGTCATTGTCGTCCCGGTATACCCATTTGCGCAGGGCGTTGAGGATCATACCATTAGCTCGCTCCACCGGCCATTTGCTCGAGGATGAGTGATGGATACATATTTGACTGTGATGTCGTTATCATCACAAAAGTCAAAAAAACTCATCGCTGGTGAACTAAGAGCCTAAATCGGTGATGATGGTATTGGGTATGCCAAATCGGTGGATGACATCATCAAGGAACTGTACCACTTTCTTGGACGAGGCTTTCTTAATGGCTTTATACTCAATCCATTTGAAAAATTTGTCGACGAGTATGAAGACACATGTGTGTCCACCAGGAGCCTTCCTAAAAGGACCGATCATGTTGAGTCCCCAGCATAAGAATGGCCAAGTGATCGGGATGGTGTGGAGTTCATGTGCGGGGACATGAATCTGCTTGGTGAACATTTGGCAATTTTTGCACCGGCGTACATAGTCTTCTATGTCAGAGACAGCTGTCGGCCAGTAGAACCCTGCTCGGTAGGCTTTGCTGACCAGCGTCCGAGATGCTGCATGGTTTCCACAAGTGCCCACGTGAATATCCTTCAGAAGCTTCAAACCCTCTGCTTGGGTGATGCACTTCTGGTAAATCACAGACCTTGGGGCCTTGTGCACCAACTCACCATTAACCATGAGATAGGTGCGGGCTCTGTGGACCAGCTGTTGGGCTTTGATCTTATCCTTATTAACAACGTGGTCATTCAGGTATCTGACAAAGGGCTCTCTCCAGTCAGGCTGGGGAGGCGCTGCCTGCTCGGTTGGTTCGTCAATGGGCAGTCGCCTACTACCATTGTCAGATCCCTGCTGGCCAGGGTAGCTATCTTCTACCTATTTTTCTTTGCCGCCGAGCACTGCTACGAGCTAGTCGGTAGCGTACTAAGCACAGGTGCTTCATAAGCCTGATCGGGGATCAAAGGCCTAATCAAATCTTCAACAAAAACACTAGGTGCTATCTCGGCTCGAGATGATTTGAGTTTACACAGTTCATCAGCACCTGTGTTCTCGGCACATATTATGTGGGTGAACTCTGATCCATAGAATTTATTCTCCAGCTTCCGAATTTCGGCAACGTAGGCATCCATCTTTTCATTGACCACATCCCAGTCTTTGTTCACCTGAGGGATGACCAGAGCAGAATCTCCGTACACCAGGAGCTATTTAATGCCCAGCTCAACTACGATGCAGAGGCCATGCAGGGCCGCTTCATACTCGGCCACATTGTTGGACGCCTTGAAATGTATACGCAAGACATAGTGGAGCGTGCCTTAGACGGAGAGTTGAAATATACTCCTGCCCCAGCGCATCGATGTTCAAAGAACCATCAAAAATACATCTTCCAATGGTTGGGAGATGTGTCAGCCAAGGGCAAGCCGAGGTCTGACCACTCCACAATGAAATCGACTAGGGCCTGAGATTTCACAGTACTACGATTGCGATGTTACATGGTGGTTGCAGGTCCAGCACAATTTGAACCTTTTCGGGATTTGGGCATATGCCATCCTGGCTGATGATGTTGCCGAGCAGGATCTTAGAAGGGATGCCAAAGATGCACTTGTTGGGGCTCAGTTTCCATCAAAAATTGTTGAGGGCCATGAAAGTCCGCTGGAGGTCTGCAACCAGTGTATGGGACTCTTTGGTCTTCACCAACACATCATCGACATACGCCTCGATGAGGTTGGCAGCGATCTCGTGCTTGAGGCAGGCCTGGATGGCCCACTAGTAAGTAGCTCCGACATTCTTGAGGCCAAACAACATGGTCATGTAGCAGAAAGCATCAAAGGGGTGATGAAGGTGGTCTTCTCCTGGTCCTCCTTTTTAAGGGCTATTTGATGATAGCCCGAATAGCAATCTAGGAAGAAAAGCAGCTCACAACCTACAGTAGAATCTACAACCTCATTGATTCAAGGGAGATTGAAAGCCTGTTTAGGGTAGTGCTTGTTGAGATCGGTGTAATCAACGCACATTCTCCATTCATTATTCTTTTTGAGTACAAGAACCGGGTTAGCTAACCACTCCAGGTGATACACTTCTTTGATGAAGCCAGCTGCTAGAAGCTTGGCCTCTTCTACCCTAATGACTTCCTTGCGATCACGAGAAACCGACGCATCTTTTGCTTGATAGGTTTAGCAGTCTTCAAGACGTCAACGTAGTGCTTGGCCTTTTTCCTCGAGACACCTGGCATGTCCGTGGGTTTCCACGCGAACACGGCTGATGTGCTCTCGAAGGAACTGGACGAGCACATCTTCTTATTTGGGGGGAAGGGTAACCCCAATCTTGGTGGTCTTTGAGGGGTCGCTCAGATCGAGCTGGATTAGCTTGTGCTATTTGGCCTTGTTGGAAAGCCGCCGCATAGACCCGACTGGAACCTCAAGCTCCATAGGGGGGCCTCCTTGACACCTAGGCTGGTGTGCTCCATGGCGTGTTTCAACTCCTCAACCTCCATGGCTGCGTAGGCGCTGGACTCGCATACACGTGATGTGAAGACATTACCGCATAGGGATAAGACACCCTGCTCATTTGGGAGCTATAGCACGAGGTACCCGTAATGAGGAAATGCCATGAACTTGGCAATCCCTGGTCGGCCAAGGATGGCGTGGTAGATGCCTTCGAAATCAGCCACAATGAAAGTGATGTGGTCGATGCAGAAATGCTGCTTTGTCCCAAACTAGACGGATAGTGTGATCTGCCCAAGGGGGTATGAAGGTTTGCCCGGCATGATGCCCCAGAACGGAGACTCATATGGCTTGAGGTCTTCCTGCTTCAGCCCTAGCTCCTTGAAGGCTGGGTAGAATAGAATGTTCAAGGCGCTGCCACCGTCAACGAGCACTTTCTTGAACTAGACTCCATCTATCATCGGGTCAAGGACCAATGAGAATCATCCAGCGTCAGGGATTTTGGCCCACATATCATTGCGGATAAACGATATGGGCTGCCCGGACCAGGTGGGCACCTTGACATCGGTGATGAAGCCATTGGCCTCCTGCATAGCCACGATGGCTCGCGTCAGCAACTTCTTGTTGCGGGCATTCTCCAGTTTGACCTTGCCACCAAAGATGATGGCAGTCATGTTCTTCATGGGATCCCTGTAGACGTGCCATGGGTTGGTATCTTGAGCTTATTCTTTGTCGGCATCCGCTTGCTGGACGGGGTTCTTGCCTTTGGCTATGGGAGCTAGACATGGCTTCTTATTGGCTGTTGTCGGTGTTCTGACCCTCAAGGGGTTAACACCAATGAGTAATATTTGTAATTGTGTGCTCCCTTAATCCGGTGGGTGATGCAAGAAGGACACGGTGATTTATCCTGGTTCAGGTAAAGAAGGCCCTATGTCCAGCGGGGGGAGGATAGTTCGTGTTATCTTGCACCGAAGTGCTAGTACAGGGGAAAATACAAGCAGGTGTGAGGAGTGTGAGGTGGGGCTTGGGCGTTCGGACGCCTAGCTCTCGACCTTACACTAGCTCACGGTGTCGTTCTGTGATGTAAAGCCTTAGCATTTCTATGCTCTCAATCCTCTCGTTCCTCCCCCGTTCTAACGCCCTGGCGCCTCCTTTTATAGGTGAAGGAGGGGCACTGGAGTACATATATTTAGAGTTTGCATGGCTGGTGACGCATGGTGTTGAGGCCGATCACGTCGGTGCTACTGTAGTGATGTACGTCGGTATGGAGGCCCTGCAGCCGTCGCGTCGGGAGTTGTTGAAGTGCAGCCCAGAGTTGTTGGAGTGCCACTCGAGGGTTCATCCGACGGAGTCGAGGGGCGGTGGTCGAGGACTTGGCTTGAGTCGAGGGGGTCGAGTCGAGGGAATTGAGCCTCACTGGATAAGGTCGAATCCTGGGAAATGCGGGAAACGTGCTGATTTATGCGTCTCGAGGGGGTGCTGGACGGGGCATAGTGCTCGGCATGGCGCAATAGCGCAGTATGATCCGCCAGATTCTGGGGCATGGGCGGTAAAAGCAAGATTTGACCGCCACTCCCACAACTGTTACCATGACTGTGGCCATACGGTTAGGCGGGGGTAGGTAAAACACATTAAATGCGCCCGGATCCGTATGGCAGAGTCGATGGTCGAGGGGTGCACTGTCCTCGAGGGCTGCCCGTTTGTGTGAACGAAGTTCCATCCTCAAGGGCAGGCTCGTTCGCCGGGCGAGGTTCCATCGTTGAGGGGTCGCCCGAATCGTACCCTCGAGTGTACAGTCCCAGTCCGCTCGGTAGCCCCTCGAGCAGGCTTTGGCTTTGGGCCACCGTAGTCCGTTCGTGGGGTAACCCAGTATGCTTTAGCCTGTGGGCCTTTGAACGTTATTCATGGGAGGTCACTGGAGGGTTCATGTTGCTGACTTTGCAGGGTTTAGTCCAGTAAACCAAGGGTTTGGGGTACCCATTCCCTAGGTAACGGCAGTAGCCCCCGAGCCCCTGCGCGAGTGATGGCACTTGGGCAGGGGGTTAGGAATTGGGAATGGGACGTGATTTGGATCTTTTCGTGGGGCTCGAGGCCTCATAGGAGTCGAAAGACTCCTGTGAGGGCTTCATTTGTCTTTGATCTAGGGGTGCTTGTCCAGTCGGGTATAGGCCTGAACTAGAGTCGCAGCGCTTTACCGAGGGGTGCGTCAGGACGCCGAGCCCCCAGGGGATTTTTGACCCTCTTTTGTCGAGGGGTGCTGGGCACAGTCGAGCTCCCGAGCCTCGTGCGGCTCGGGCGTTGCCGGCCTTGGCATTCATCTCACGAGTCCTTTCGATCGGACGTGAGGCGAGAAGCGTCAGACTACCCTCGATAGGGCGAGCCGCAAAGTTCTCAGTGAGTTGGTAGTGGGAAAATCCAAGTGAGAGCCCATTCCTCGTTCGATGGAGGTCGGCTAGTGGCCTGGAGGTGGTCTCATTAGAGCAAAACGCATGGTCTCACGGATACCGATTCCATTCGATAGGTCTCGGCGGCTCGATGCCTCCCTTCGGGGGGATTCCATAAAGTCCGTAGCATTTCACCTTGGACGTGTCCAAAGGGGTCTCGAGAGTTCGTTCTCAAGAAAGGCCTCATGTTGGCTCCCCCTTGGTCACCCCTGACTCGGGTGCTCGAGGGCGGCTGTCGAACCCTGATCGTGGGGCCAGCCTTCGCTCCTTCGAGGCTTAGGGCCGGAGCCCGATTTTTTTGGTGCTCAAGGGCGGCCATTGAGCCCTCACTCGAGGACCGGCCTTTGCTCCCTCGAGACTTTGAGGTGGGGCCGGAGCCCGCTTACCTTCTCCTGGAAGAGTTCGCCGGTAAGTGATGCTTATTTTTCTTCCCGTTAGACGCGCCTTTTGAGGAGAAAGCTAAAACGATGCGGCAGTGGAGACCGTGGTGGGCCCGAGCTACGGCTCTTTGCCAGAGGTGTGACGCGTGTATCCGGTTGAGGGAGAACAGTCAGGTAAGCGCATTAATTGCGGGTACCTTTTCCCTACCCGCTGCTCTTCCCGGGTATAAAAACGGAGGGGGACAGGCGCTATTCGCCCCCACCTTTGCCATCCTCCCGAATTCCTGCTTTCCTGCACGTGTGAGGGTAAAAACTTAGAGCGAGAAGTCATGATTGGGAACCTTCCTGGTCATTCGTCCGCCGAGGAGATTCGTGCTATTGTTGCTGCCGCCGCATCCACCGAGCAGATCTGTGCTGCCACTGCTGCCATGGGCCCCATCCTCCAGCCCGCCGAACCTTGGCGCCCGTCGACCGTGACGTGGCAAAGGCCGAACGAGCTGGTGGGAGAAGGACTTCTCCGCCCCGTCACCGATCCAAATCGGCCGGAGTGGATTGCGCCGTCGAGGAGCCACCAAGAGCCGAGCCCGCCGGAGGGCTATGTGGTGAGCTTCCTCAAATATCATCGGCATGGGTTCGGCGTACCCCCGAGCGAGTTCATGCGGGGATTGATGAACTTCTACGGCATCGAGCTCCAGCATTTCTCCCCCAATGCCATCTCCAACGCCGCCATCTTCACGGCCGTCTGCGAGGGCTACCTTGGGATGGTGCCACATTGGGAGCTGTGGCTCCATCTTTACAAGGAGGAGTGGTTCGCCTCCCCGGTGGCACCAGGAGTAAGGCGAATCGTCAGAGCGGGGTGCCTCAACTTCGTGTTGAAGACCGGGAGGTCGGAGGAGCCACGCGAGTATATCCCTACCGGGTTGATGTCCAACCACTCCCGGTGGGACGAGCAATGGTTCTACCTTCGCAACGACGGAGGCTATCTCCCGCCATACACCGGGCGGCTTATCATCGAGCGTCCATACAACTGGCCGCACGGTGTTGCGGGAGATCTTTAGCGTCGACTTCGTCCCCTCATCATCATGATGAAGACCCTTCGAGAGGCGGGCCTGACGGCGGGTGTGGTGGTCTCGGCCTTCCACAGTCGACATCCCTCTAATGGAGCACCCGTTGCGGTTATATGAGATGCTCCCTTCGGCGGTGCCCGCGGTTCTCGAGAGATGCCGGATGTCCGACAAGAAGCCATCCACCACGGAAGTCATTGCGTGGGTAAAGGGGATGGTCGCGGGCTCGTTCAGGGTGGAAGACGTCAACTGCCTCCCCATGTAGCCGGAGGAGGGTTGCCTCGACCTGGTGAGTGCCCCGACCTGCGCCTTTCGCATTTTCATTCTGCCCCCTTCTCTTGTCCCTGTGACTAAACGTTTTTGTGTAGGGGAGAATCGACTACCGGAGATCGAGGCCCCCGCTGAGGGAGGACGCTCCCAATCATCAGGTAAGATGCTTCACCACCCAGCAAGAAAAGCGGTGTAAGGACGAAGAGGAGAAGAAGAAGGCCAAGAAGCTCCGGGAGCGCGAAAGGCTTGCGAGGCGCCGCGCTGAGCAGAGGCGCGACGGGCTCCCGGAGGAGGAGTCTCCCACGTCCGAGGGAGATGAAGATGATGCTGACGATGACAGCGATGACGTCAAGGGGGTGGCGGGGCATCTCGATCGCATCTTGTCAGGTTCCTCCCATGCTGATCGCCCCTTCGTGCAGGAGGAGGCGGTGGAGGAGTGCGCCCCCCAGCCGGTGGCGTCGGCCTCAGAGCGCCGACGTGGGAAAAGGTGGGCCGACGCCTCGACTCGAGGGGGTTCACCCCCCTCCCATCGTACTCAAGGCGGGACCCCACCCATTTTGACCCAGGAAACCCAGTCCCGGTCGTCGACGTGGGCGGAGCAGAGCCGTGCTCAGGAGGCCCCGTCGGAGCAGGGAGGCACGGCGACCCCACCGATGGCCCCGAGCAGCCTCAGCCCCGGGAAGAGCTCAGCTTCGGGGCAGGTCTCGAGATCTGCTGGCGGCTCGAGGGGGACCCGAAAGGTCTCTATCCCCTTCGGGTAAGCGTTGTTGATTCAATTCCTTTTTCGTTGCATCCTCATTGTGCAGTTTAATAAGCATTTTGTCGTCCTCTTCTCATTCAGGCCCAAGCGCAAAATCGAGGAGGCATCCCTTGCACCGGCTAAGCGGCTCAAGGTGGACGTAGCTGCGAAGATGGAGGCCCTGGTCATAGGTGCAACGTTGAGGACCTTGGCTCAGTGGGAAGCCAAGTGGTTGTCCTCAGCCCTCGGTGCTATGGCGCGCGGTAGGCTGACGGGTTCCGCTCTTGCTGCAGGGTCGAGCGTCTCGGGGGCTGTGACGGGCGGTGACTCCAAGCCAGGGAGGACGCAAGAGGGAGGGAGCACCTCCTTGACGTCATTGTCCGTGGCCCTTGAGCTCGGCCCAGCGCTAGGCGACGGAGCCCCGACGTCGGGAGCTTCCGCTCCTGGCCAACCGGAGGCCTCGATCCCCGCACCCAAGGTGGGAGCCCCCGAGGGCCACGAGCCGGGAGGGGAGGTAGTCATCGTCGACCTCAAGGGTGAGGAGACCACAGCCCTTCCCCCCTCGACGGGAGAGCAGAGACCCTGGCCGACGGGGCTACGCGAGATCAAGGCACAGAGGAAGCAGGAGCAGGGGGCCCTGCAAGAAGCGGAGCTGCCGCGGCCACAGCAGGAGGGGGAGAAGGAGCCGCTGGAGCAGCGGGAAGAGGAGGAGGAAACTGGGGGCCAGCCCCAGCATCAGCAGGCACAGCAACCACCCGAGACATCGGAGGCAGAGGGGACTTCAGGCCCAAGCAATGGGTGTCCGTGATCACCCTGGACGAGCTGCTGGCCGAAGAAGAAACAGCGTCGAAGGCGTCGACGGTCCCGCGGCTGCTGGGGGTGCAGTTGGAGGAGGTCTCGGTACCGAACCCACCGGAAGATGCGTCGATGGTGGACCTGCCAGCGCCATAGGACGTGGCGTTGGGGGAAGCAATGGCCTCCACACCTTCGCTACCCCCGAAGGCGCCAGAAGCAACGTCGAGCCAGCCGCTGCAACCATCGACAGAGTAGCCGGAGGAGACGACGGCTTCTGGCTCACCGAGGAGGTTGACTTCTGACCTCGGGCTGAGGGATGTCGATGCCGCGTCAGAGTTCCGCACCCCGGCAGAGTTGGCTGTGCGTTATGGCGTTCCATGTGATGTGGTGGACGAGATCGAGTCCTTGGCGCGAACCAAGGTCAAGACGGTCCTTCCACATTGGGGCAAGGAGCGCATCGTACTCCGGGAACTTGGCGACTCCAGCACTCCGGGGATCGAGATGGATGACCCGGCGGAAGTCAAGTGCTGGGAGGACGCCGAGTGGTCCCGGGCGTGGCTGCAGCACCTGCTGAAGCTAGGCGTCGAGCTCACCGAAGGCCTTGACCGGAACCTCGCGGTGAGTCCCTGTGTAGACCATATGCAGTTTTTTGAGTTCTTTCGTATAAAATGCCATAACCCTCGATTTCCTGTCCCCAGGAGGTGCAGAGGCGTTCCTACTCCAAGTCAGACTTCCTCCACAAAATGCACAACAGCCAGGAGGAAGTGCTTCACCAACTCAAAGCCGGTCGCTCTGCGCAGGGAAGGATGGCCGAGATCGAGGAGGAGCTGAAGCGGACCAGGGAGGAGGCCGCCAAAGCCAAAGAGGAGGCCGCCCGAGCGAAGGAGGACGCCGAAGCTGCTCGAGGGGAAGCCGCCCACCTCAAGGAGGAGCTCAAGCGTGCCAGGGAGGAGGCTGACGCGGCCAAGGCCGAAGCGGAGAGGGCCAAGGGCGAGAGCATCCGAGCCTAGGAGCGCGTCGAACTACTCATGGGGGAGGCTCAGAGCTCCGTGGAACACATCCACTCGCTCGAGGCCAGTCTCGCTGATGTCTCCACGGCGCCAACACCCTCTCCGCCTTGGCCCAGGAGGAGAAGAACCGAGCAGCTAGCCTGGAAACCTAGCTCGGGGCGATGAAGGCTACCCTCCAAGAGAAGGAGCAGGCCATCATCTTGGCTGGTGGCGCCCTCGAGACCCTCCGCTGCGAGAAGACGGAGGTGACCTGGGCCTTCAAGGAGGCCCAGCGGGAGCGAGACGAGGCCCGGGGGGAGCGTGACGCCGTGCTGGGGGATCGCCGCGCCCTCGAGACTCGCTGTGCTGGTGAGTTCCTTGAAGAGCCTTTGATCTTTTTTCTTCCTGTATGGTTTGTCTAACTCTTGTTTTGTGTTTCAGGCCTCGAGTCCGAGCTGCTCGCTACCCAAACCACCGCCAAGGCGCTGCAGGAGAGCCTCATGGCGGAGGGGGCGCTTCTTGGCCGGCTCTGAGTTGCCCTCGACAGGCTCTGCGCCTCCTGGGAGGTCGGGCCCGTCGAGGGTGCTGAAGAAGACATCCCAGGTGCCACGCTCGTCGACCGGATTTACTACCTCGATGCCACCCTTCGTGATCGCGTGCGAGAGGCGCTTCATACCAGCGTGAAGCGGGCGCTAGCAGTGGTCTCCTCTGGCTTCGTCTTCGATATGAACGTGGTCACCCAAGGCTTCGTTCCTGATATCTCGAAGACCGACGCCGAGAACGAGGAGCGATGCCGAGGGCTCATCAATGACGCCGAGAGGTCAGGGGGAGCGCTGGCGATGTTGTTCGAGGATGAAGTCCTCCCCCCCGCAGATGAAGGGTACAGCATCGAGGAGGGCGGCGACGGAGTGGGCCTGTAGGGCAAGGCTGGGCGGAGATGCCCATGTAATAAGTAAGTTTTTTGTAACTTACATTCAATGTGGCTTTGAAAGCCTTTTTGAACATTAATGCATCTATCGTAATGCAATTTGTCGTTTTACTTTCGAGCCTTCTCTGCTTTCTTTCACCTAGACTTTGTTTTTTTACTAAGTTTTTGACGCATGCTCGTATCCCTCGAGGGGGGAGCGAGTGGAAGTACCATAGCCCGGAGGCGTAGGAGAGCTCCTGGCTTGACAGCCCTCGACCCTCTAGGGAGTTCGAGGCATTTTCTACTTAGTCGCGAAGCGTATCGAGGCATGAGAAAGAAGAGGCGCTCGAGTTCTGATCGCCTGACTTTTGCTTTTTGACTAAGTGTCCGATGCAGGCTCGTATCCCTCGAGGGGGAGCGAGTGGAGGTACCATAGCCCAGAGGCGTAGGAGAGCTCCGACTCGACAGCCCTCGACCCCTAGGGAGTTCGAGGCGTTTTCAACTTAGTTGCGAAGCGAAAGGAGACGCTCAAAAAAAATCGTTCGCATTTTTAGGAACTTAGGGGGTTCCCCGTTAGCCCCCGAGGGAGGCTCGACTCTGGCGAGACAGGGTCGAGGCTACCTCTTGTATGTACAATAACAAGTTTGAACTTATAATCAAAAGTACTCCTTATATTTGCCATGCGAAAATGTACATAACATGCGAGAATGTACAAAACATGCGAGAATGTACGAGGGCATCGGTGCCCTAAGGGTAGAAACGACATAGCGGTTTGATGTTCCATGCATTGATGAGGATTTTGCCTTTGTCGTTAGCGAGCTTGTACGTCCCAGGCTTTAGCACCTCAGCTATGGTGTATGGGCCTTCCCATGGCGGGGTCAGCTTGTGACATCCCTTGCTGCTCTGTCGTCAACGTAGGACGAGGTCTCCAACTTGGAAGTCCCTCGGGCGCACGTGCTTGTCGTGGTAGCGTCGAAGTTTCTACTGATACCTCGCGGAGTGAATTAGCGCCATGTCTCGAGCCTCCTCAAGCTGGTCGACGGCGTTTATGAGGGCTTCTTCATTGCTTTGCTCGTTGTACGCCTTTAGTCGAGGGGAACCATACTCGAGGTCAGTGGGGAGGACGGCCTCGGACCCATAGACCAAGAAGAATGGGGTGAAGCCCGTGGCTCGACTAGGTGTTGTCCTTAGGCTCCATAGGACTGAAGGCAGCTTGGCGGCCCATTTTTTTCCATGCTTGCTGAGGTAGTTGAGGATCCTTGGCTTGAGGCCCTACAAAATCATGCCATTGGCTCGCTCGACCTGGCCGTTAGTTTGAGGATGTGCAACCACGGACCAATTCACATGGATGTGATGGCGATCGCAGAAATCCAAGAACTTCTTGTCGGTAAACTGCGTGCCGTTGTCAGTGATAATGATGTTCGGGACCCCGAAACGATGGATGATGTCGGTGAAGAACTCGATCGCCCGTTCGGAGCGGATGTTGCCGATAGGCCAGGCCTTGATCCACTTGGTAAACTTGTCGATGGCAACGAGCAGGTGCGTGTACCCTTTGGTTGTCCTCTTAAGAGGCCCCACAAGGTCGAGCCCCCAGACCGCGAACGGCCAGGTGATGGGGATCATTTGTAGGGCGTGAGCTAGGAGGTGCATCTGCTTGGCGTAGAATTGACACCCTTTGCAAGAGCGGACAATGCTCATGGCGTCAGAAATGGCGGTCGGCTAGTAGAAACCCTGTCGGAAGGCATTGCCAACGAGGGTCCTGGGCGCTGCGGTGATGGCTGCAAGCCCCTGACTGTATGTCCTCGAGGAGCCTCCTGCCTTCCTCGATAGTAATGCAGCACTGAAGAACGCCTGAGGGGCTTCGCCTGTAGAGTTCCTTGCCGTCACCGTAGATGACGTAGGACTTGGCCCGTCGCGCGATCCGGCGAGCTTCGGTCCGGTCCTCCGGAAGCTCTCCCCGAATGAGGCAGTCAAGGAAAGGGGCTCGCCAATCTAGCGACGGGCTCGACGGAGGAGGAGTCCCCTGGATCTCCATAACCTGGGCCCCGGTGGAGGGGGCCCCAGTCGAGGTCGTGGGGTGGAGCTTCGAGGGCGTAGTGCAAGCCCCCGAGCCCAAGCACTTCACTGACGAAGTAAACCGGCCGCTGGACGGGCAAGGCGCGCCCTTCCTATTGCCTCTTGTTGATGCAAAATTATATCTGCAAACACATCAGGCTAATACCCACAATCGATATCCAAAGCGTGCCAGTCGATTTGACCTGTTAATCGACAAGGATGATAAATTTGAATAAGATCTGAATGAGACGACAGCAATACACCCGAACGTCAAAGCTCAGAAGGTATTCGATAACTGTTGAACAGATCAGACGAGACGACAGCGATACGCCCGGACGTCAAAGCCTGAATCGTGCTCGGTAGACGCGGAACCTGCAAGGTTGCCGGAGATCAAGTTGATGCAGCCCGTCGATTCTTGAAAGAACTCGTTGAAAATGAAAAGGTACTAGGCGAAGTCGCTAAAAAGTAAAGTACTGGTAAGGGTAAATAAGAAGTAGATTTGTTTATTGATGCTTGGATATCCATTACAATGCCCTTTGGCATATATTTATACTCTACTAATCAAAAGAGTCCTAATTTAATACGTAAAGCTCAAATATAGAAGAAATAAACTAATTCCTTATACGAACTCTATTCCTTAAAAAAGAAATAAAACTTGTATAGGAGTT
>CM041632.1:13614883-13805193 GCA_023333625.1 Bothriochloa decipiens | reverse complement strand
TAGGAGTTGGATTTAAACTACAATACTAAAAATCATAAGCTTCGTGTCGCCGATCCGCTGTCCGCTCCCGTCACGATGAAGTCATCTTCTTATCGGCACATACCTGGCATCGGCAACAACCTTCTAGCCTTCCTGCCTATCTTATCGGCAACAGCCCTTTGGCTTCATCGGCAATGTACGAGATCAACATGTCCTTCATCGGCAACCACCATCGGCAACTCAGAAGCAATACTGAAGAACAATCACCCTCTTGTCGATTTAGTTTAGTCTCCCGATCCTTATTGACATGTGCCAAAAAACGGTGTCAACACCTCTCAACCACTATGGCCGCGCTGACCACCTGAGTGGTTGCAGCGACATAGAGGAGGAGGGGCTCGGGCGGTTCAGTCGACGTCGCTGGTCGAGGAGGGACGAGAATTGGGGTGGACGTCAGCATGCCCTTGAGTTCGTCGAGAGCCTCCTTGGCCTCCGCGGTCCATGTGAATCGCTCGAATTTTTTTAAGAGGTGGTACAGAGGCATGGCCTTCTCCCCTAAACGTGAGATGAAACGGCTGAGGGCCGCGAGGCAGCCCATGACCTTCTGCACGCCTTTGAAGTCCTGAATCGGCCCCATTCGCATGATGGCCGCCACCTTCTCGGGGTTGGCCTCGATCCCACGCTGGGAGATGATGTATCCGAGGAGCAAGCCCCGAGGCACTCTGAAGACACATTTCTCAGGGTCGAGTTTTATGTTTTTGGCTCGAAGGCACCCGAACGCGATTTCGAGGTCATGGATGAGGTCGTCCACTTTTTTGGACTTGACCACGATGTCATCGACATAGGCCTCGACCGTGTTGCCTATGTGTTCGCCGAAGACGTGGAGCATGCACCACTGATACGTCGCCCTGGTGTTTCGAAGGCCGAAGGGCATGGTGACGTAGCAGTACATGCCAAAAGGTGTGATGAATGAAGTCGCGAGCTGGTCAGACTCTTTCATCTTGATTTGGTGGTAGCCGGAATAAGCATCGAGGAATGAGAGGGTTTCACATCCCACGGTAGAGACAACAATTTGATCAATGCGTGGTAAAGGAAACGGAACTTTGGGACATGCTTTGTTTAAACTAGGATAGTCAATACACATCCGCATTTTTCCATTCTTTTTCTTAACTAGCATGGGATTAGCTAACCATTTGGGGTGATGGACCTCCTTGATGAATCTAGCCGCCAAAAGCTTGTGTACCTCCTCGCCGATGATCCTGCGCTTCTCCTCGTCCAAGCGACGCAGGCGTTGCTTCACCGGTCTGGACCCGGCCCGGATCTCCAAGGCGTGCTCGGCGACTTTCCTCGGTATGCCCGGCATATCCAAAGGACTCCACGCAAACATATCGGCATTCGCACGGAGAAAGTCGATGAGCACGGCTTCCTATTTACCCTCGAGGTCGGCGCTGAACGTTAGCACCTTCTCGCCGGGGCAGCTCGGGTCGAGGGGGACTTCCTTGGTGTCTTGTGCCGGCTCAAAGTTGCCGGCGTGTCGCTTGGGGTCTGGCACCTCGTCGGCAAGGTGCTCGAGGGTCGCGGCTATCATGGCATTTTGCTCGACGGCCTCTCCATACTTGACGCATTCGATGTCGCAGTCGTACGCGTGCTCGTAGGAGGAGGCTATGGTGATGACGCCCTTGGGTCCTGGCATCTTGAGCTTGAGGTAGGTGTAGTTCGGGATCGCCATGAACTACACGTAGCCCGGTCGGCCGATGATAGCGTGATACGTTCCGTGAAACCCGACCACCTCGAAGGTGAGGGTCTCTTTCCTGAAGTTGGCAGGGGTGCCAAAGCAGACAGGAAGGTCGATACGGCCGACGGGGAGGGCCTTTTTCCCCGGCACGACGCCATGGAATTCCCCGACGCTGGGTTAGAGTTGGCACCTCTTGACTCCTAGGAGGTCGAGGGTCTTGAGGTAGATGACGTTCAGGCTACTGCCGCCGTCCATGAGGACCTTCGAGAGGCAGGTGTTTACGACGATTGGGTCGACGATGAGCGGATAGGCCCCGGGGTTGGGGACTCGATCCGGATGGTCATTGCGGTCGAACGTGATGGGCGCGTCAGACCAGTCGAGGTAGTGAGGTGTCGTGAGTCAGACAAAGAAGACTTCTCGACGCTCCCGCTTACGCTGTCGAGGCATGAGCTGGGTCGAGGGGCCCCCGTAGATCATGTAGCAGTCATAGACTTCGGGGAATTTTCCGTCTTCCCCGTTGTCTCCCTCACCGCCGCCTTTGTCTTTCTTGTCATCACCTTTCTTTACGCCCACTTGCTCGAAGTGCTTTTGAAGCATGCGGCAGTCCTTAAGCTTGTGCTTCGCCCCATCCTTGTGATAAGGGCAGGGCTCCTCGAGCATTTCGTCGAAGATGGCGCCCTCGGGGGGACCACGAGGTCTTTTGCGTTCGATTTCTATGATGAAATCATCTTCTACAGCCTCACGCTTGCCTTGCTAATTTTTCTTCTTCTTGTTGTTTCTCTTCGGCCCTTTGCTCGAGCCTCCGGCGTCGTCGGCTGTCGGCGCCTTTCCCTTGTCCTTCCCGTCGTTGAAGAAGGCGCTGACGGCCTCTTCGCCAGCCGCGTAGTTGGCGACCACATCCATGAGCTCATCGACGGTGTTGGGGCGGTTACGCCCCAACTCGCGAACTAGGTCCTTGCAGGTTGTACTCGCGATGAATGCTAGAATGACGTCGAGATCGGAGATGTGGGGTAGTTCGGTGCGGAGCTTGGAGAATCATCGAGCAAAGTCACGAAGAGACTCCCCTGGTTTCTGCTTGCAGTTGTGCAGTTCCCAGGAGTTCCTAGGACGCATGTAGGTACTTTTAAAGTTCCCCTCGAAGATCCAAACAAGGTCGACCCAGCCGCAAATCTGGTCAGGGGAAGTTCCTCGAGCCACCTACGCGCGGTGTCGGATAGGAACAGGGGAAGGTGACGTATGATGATGTGATCATCACGCGCCCCACCCGCCTAACAAGCCAGCCGAAAGTCAGCTAGCCAGAGCTCGGGATTGGTTTCACCGTTGTACTTGACGATGCTCGTGGGAGGTCAAAACTTGTCGGGCAGCTGAGCGCAGTGGATCGTCCTGCTGAAGACTCGGGGACCCGGTGGCTCCGGGGCCCATCGGTCTTCGTTGCTGTCGTAACGCCCTCCACGATGGGCACTGTACCCTCGATCCTCGGCATCCTCGTACTTGCGTCTGTGGTTCTCGACAATGTCAGGGCACGCGTCACGGGGAGCGCGGTCGTCATTGATACGTTCTCGGGCTGGTTTCTTCTTCGGTCGGGGGGCCGCCCCCTGATCGACCGAGCTCTCCCTTTCGGGCCGGGAGGGCTCGACCTGAGGTTCGGAGGCTGCCCCTCGACACCTCGAGGCCGAGCTCTCAGCTTGTTGGACAGCAGCAACTTGGAGGAGATCCTCGACCTCGCGTTGTATCCGCTGAGCTTGCGAGTTGGATGGCGGGGGCATATTGCGAAGGAGCATAGCCTCTGCGACAATGTTCTGGCTTGTTCGGGGATAACGGTTGGCGGGTTGCTTGGGTGCCCCAGCCTTGTTGATCTGCCGGTTGACATCTCGGGCCCTGGCTCGGGCTCTACCGCCGGGCAGTCGCCGCTCTTGCTCGAGGGTTAGCTCGAGCAGGCGCAATCATTCCTGCTCGTCGATGAGCTTTGCCTGCAACTCCCGTATTTGTGCCAACTGTGTGTCCTGCTCGCCAGGACGGGGGCACGCCTCTTGGGGTGCGTCAGGTTGTTTGTCTTCTGCTCTAGGGAGAGCGCCTCCCGCCGCAGCGGTAGCTACCACGGCCACTGGACCGATGGTGTCCTGATTGGAGTCGACATCAGCATCGATGTGGAGGCACTCGTGGGTAGGATCCCAATGATCAGAGTCAGAGTCGGGGTCACCGCAGTAGAAAATGGGGAATTGTCCCCGTGCCTCCTCCTGCAGCTGCCATCTGAGTGTGCCAACGATGTACCTCCGGGGGCCGGGGGCTCTCGTGAAGGCCAAGCCCTCGGAGGCTGGTGCGACAGTCCCCACGTCTGTCATTGCATGGAGAAGGGTGCCTGGGCGGTCTTCTAATGTGCTCATGTTGGAGTGGGTCGCAGTCGAGATCGTCGTCGTGGCATTGTTGAAGTCGTGCGAAGGCCGCCGATGACGCTCGAACAGCTCATGCGAGAGCGGGTTCGATCGAGCGAGGACTTCATCACGCTTCCTCGATGAGCGTACTGCAAAGGTGGAGTCGGGGTCGTGGTGGGGTCCTGCCGGTTTGCCCTCTACCTCTGAACTTGGGTCAGACAACCCTTCAATAAGGGGTTCCTCATCTCCAGTCAGGGGCGAGGAGAAAGCGGCGGGAACCATCCTCGACTCAGGTTGATGGCGATGATGGTGTCGATCGTGCCTCCTTCTGGATGTGGAAGCAAGGTGGTGAGACCGGCGAGCGGCCCCCCATGAGCGTGGGGGCGTACCGCGACCTCCGTTTGGGTCACTGATTGAGAGCAGAGTCATGTCATAGCCCTGGCCGAGGGTCATGAACTCCAGGCTCCCAAACCAGATCACCGTAGCACGCGAAAGTGGTGAAACAAAGTCGCCCATCCAGAAAAATGGCGGGAAATCGTTAGTGACACGCGGCTCCCCTACCTGGCGCGCCAACTGTCGGTGTTCTAACCCTCGAGGGGTTAACACCAACGAGTAATATTTGTAATTGCATGCTCCCTTAACCCGGTGGGTGATGCAAGAAGGACACGGCGATTTATCCTGGTTCGGGCAAAGAAGGCCCTACGTCCAACGAGGGGAGGATAGTTCGTGTTATCTTGCACCGAAGTGCTAGTACAGGGGAAAATACAAGCAGGTGTGAGGAGCGTTTGGACGCCTAGCTCTCGACCTTACACTAGCTCACGGTGTCGTTCTATGATCTAAAGCCTTAGCGCTTCTATGCTCTCAATCCTTTCATTCCTCCCCCTTTCTAACGCCCTAGCGCCTCCTTTTATAGGTGAAGGAGGGGCACAGGAGTACATATATTTAGAGTTTGCATGGCCGGTGACGCATGGCGTTGAGGCCGATCACGTCGATGCTGCTGTAGTGATGTACGTCGGTATGGAGGCCCTGCAGCCGTCGCATCAGGAGTTGTTGAAGTGCAGCCCGGAGTTGTTGGAGTGCCGCTCAAGGGTTTGTCTGATGGAGTCGAGGGGCGGAGGTCGAGGACTTGGCTTGAGTCAAGGGGGTCAAGTCGAGGGAATCGAGCCTCACTGGATAAGGTCGAATCCCTAAAAATGCGGGAAACATGCTGATTCATGCGTCTCGAGGGGGTGCTGGACGGGGCACAATGCTCGGCATGGCACAACAGCAAAGTATGATCCGTGAGATTTCGGGGCATGGGCGGTAAAAGTAAGATTTGACCGCCACTCCCACAACTGTTACCGTGACTGTGGCCATACGGTTAGGCGGGGGTAGGTAAAACGCATTAAATACCCCCGGATCCGTACGGGAGAGTCGATGGCCGAGGGGTGCACTGTCCTCGAGGGCTGCCCGTTCGTGCAAATGAAGTTCCATCCTCGAGGGCAGGCTCGTTCACCGGGCAAGGTTCCATCCTCGAGGGGTCACCTGAATCGTACCCTCGAGTGTACAGTCCCAGTCCGCTCGGTAGCCCCTCGAGCAGGCTTTGGCTTTGGGCCACCGTAGTCTATTCGTGGGGTAACCCAGTATGCTTTAGACTGTGGGCCTTCGAACGTTATTCATGGGAGGTCACTGGAGGGTTCATGTTGCTGACTTTCTGGGGTTTAGTCCGATAAACCAAGGGTTTGGGGTACCCATTCCCTGGGTAACGACAGCTGTCTTCTCCAGCGCCTCCTTCAGGACCCTACACTCGCCCAGAGTGTGGCCCTTGCCAAGATGGCAGGGGCAATCCAAACTGAGGACCTTGTCAAATTCTTCATTGTTTGTCCTCTTCTGGTCCTTTACCATGTTGACAGAGGAGTCATTGCGGTTACGCCAACCACCATTATAGATGTCCCGACCACGTCGCTTGAACGAACGATCATCACCATGGTGGTTGGGTTCGCGGTTGTCCTGACCGTTGTGGTGGTCGTTCCGCCAACCTGGCCGGCAGTCTTGATTGCTGTCACGGTCGTGGTCGTCATCGCGGTGGTAGTTGCAGTTGGGGGAATGGGGTCCCCCTCGTTCAGCCCATCGTCGAGATGAGCGAACCTGTGGGTGGTGGAGAGGAGATCTTCCATGGTCCTTGGTCGCTCGAGGAGCAACTCCTTCTTGAGGTCTAGGCCACGTGGTTGAACCAGGCCGGCAAAAAAATGGTTGATCCCTTCCGCCAGGATGACATCGATCACATGGTTCCACGCGTCGGAGAATCGCCAGATGTACTATCACAGCGATTCCCTTGGACGATGCCGAACTTGTGCCAGAGTGTACTTGGTGTTCAGCTGCACGCAGGTGGGCTTGAAGTTGTCGATGAACATCCGCCTGAGCTGAGGCCAGCTGTGGATGGTGCCGGCGCTCCGGCGGAGCAGCCAGGAGGTAGTGACGTTGCTCAAGACTACCGGGAGGTAGTTTGCCATGACAAACTGGTCGCCTCCTGCTGCTCGGACCGTCACTTCATACAGCATGATCCAGTGCTCAGGGTCATCCAGTCCATCATACATCTTGATGTCCCTAATCCGTAAGTTCTTTGGAAAAAGAACAGCCTAGAGTTCTTCCGAGAACAGGGCTGGTCTGCTCATGTGTCACCGAGCATGGTAACACACGTTGAGGTGACCACAGAGGTCATGATCTTAGGGCTGCTCGACTTCCTGGTTGCGCTCGACACGGTGGTTGGCCTGTTTCCTGTTAGCGCGCTGGCGATTGCCGCGTTGGTGCTGACAGTCGTGCGGCACTTCTCATGGAGCATCATTGGCATTGGCCTGCCAGGGTTGTTCAAGCGAACGCCCTCCATGATTAGACTCATTGTCGGTGCCACTTTCTATGGGTTGGCAGTGATAACTGCGTCGGGACCGCCGTGACCTATGTGACATGGTCAGAGATCCGACAGAGCGGAGCTGGACCACCTGTGCTTCGGCGGTGATCAAAAAGTCATGGATTGCTTCGACCCTGGGTGTGTTCGGGGGAAGGTTGTTAAGCCAATCCATGGGTACATCGATGTTGGCCATGGGAGTCTCGTGGACGATCTGAATCTCGACCATGTTGAACTCACCATCGAGGTTGCGTTGAAGGCAGTGTGGCTGAGGGCCTGCACCATTGCCCCGTTGCCTCCATTGTTGGCGGCATTCGCGTATTGTGCCTCCAGGAGGCATCGATGCTCTGGATTGGTGTTGCGGCCTTCCCTTGCTTGCCTCTCCTGCTCTGCTTTGTTCAAAATGGGAGACTCATCCACGCTGATCGCAAATACTGCCCCATCGAGGCCAGGCGGCATCCTAGGGGTGCCTAGTGCCACAGCGGCAGAACAGGTTTGGTGGTCCAGCGTAGTCGAGTTCTCTTCCTCGATGTGTTCCTGACTCTGGACCTCAAGACCCCCTTCATTGGAGAGGAGGTACTCGGTAAAGTCGAAGGGAATGAAGGATGTCTCATTGAGCCAAGAGAGCGGGTCAGACATGGCACCATCTTTGGGGGACCGTTGTGCCCGATCTAGAAGGATCCTGCTGCAAAGACACCATGCCAACCAAGGGCCTCGGATCTTTCAGGACCAGAACCAGATTTGGATCTAGGTCCAGTACATGGTCATCACATCACTAAGGAGCATCCTGCAGGTTCCTCACGTAGGGCGTGGCTGCGTTGCTCAAACCGTGCAAAAGGATGAGTGCATGGTTCTGGTCAGGACCGATGGGATCTGCCGGTCCTGGCGCGGATTGCGTCTGTTGCACCCGTCGCTGCTGCCTCCGCTCTACTTAGGCCTATTGAGTGGCATGGTTTAGCGCCTACCGGTGCCGATGCACGTTGATGAACTCGTCTAGCCTAACTGGGTGATGAGCATGACCGCGCGTAGGGCACTGTTGATGGAGCTCCACCACGGAAGGAGGCCCGCCACGGCGAGCCGCACGGTGGTCACCTTCTGTGGTTGGTAGGTGGTGCTCGGGTCAGAGCTAGATTTGGATCTGGTCAGTGCGGACCACCAGCTTGGCCCGTACGTCCTTGCTGGTGCCGAACGCTGCCATCCTAACGGATAGTGGCGGTCCATGGACCACGGGCAGATTTGGATCTGCGCATCATGGCTGGCTGGTGCGGTGGCACCGACGTGGTCGGACAGGGGTGAAGTC
Organism: Bothriochloa decipiens; assembly: GCA_023333625.1. NCBI lineage: Eukaryota > Viridiplantae > Streptophyta > Magnoliopsida > Poales > Poaceae > Bothriochloa > Bothriochloa decipiens. The sequence continues at coordinate 13,796,926 of CM041632.1, read as the reverse complement.
CAAGTACTCTTCATGGAGCCGCGCAGGAGCGGACTCCATGTACTCGAGGAGCTCAGCCAGACCTGCCCCATGCCATTTGATCGTTTTGATCAGATTGGAGCTATCGATGTGCCTCCTCTAGTAGCGAGGAAGCCACCAGTTCACCGCTGGTGTGGCCATCGACTCAAATGACCCCAGAGGCGGCCCCGAGATCTGAGTTGTTGGAGACATGGTTGGCGCGGTCGGTGCTGGGGCCAACTACGTCACAGCCAGAGCTGGGACTGGCTGCGCTGCTCCAGCGAACGTGAGGGACGTCATCACACCGGTGGTCCACATGAGTGAGCCAATGGTAAGGGAGACGCTTGCCATGAAGTTCATGGAAGCCGGGAACAAAACCATCTAGATCGCCTACGGATCAGATCACGCACCCCCTACCTCGCACGCCACTGTCAATGAAACCTCATCGGCAGACTACCATGGGATACCCCGCGGTAGTAGATTGCGGTGAGGGTGCGCTAAGATCTATGATCTAGATGTGAGATGCAAGACAAACAACCAGGACAACCAGGGTTTATCCAGGTTCAGGCTGCTCGGAAGCGTAATACCCTACGTCCTGCGTCTCTGCTGTTGTATTAATGAGTACCGAAGTACAAGAGATCTGACCAGATGAAATCAAATCTGATGAAAGAGAAGGGGTCCTATTCTAGGAGGGGTCCTTGCCCACCTTATATAGTAGGGGGCAAGGTTACATATCTAGGGTTTCCCCTATGGTCGGTTACATTACGTCATATCCTTGGAGTACATGAACAGATCTAACCGACTAAGACTCCTTCCATGCCAAGTAGCATTCAATGCCCGTGCAGCCCATTGACCTGGGTGGTAGCAGACCATGAGATCTGTCTTGTTGTCTGGCCCACTGATCAGGATGATGATGGTCCAGCCCTTGTCTTCTGGTCTGGGCCATCTTGTTGAGCAGCCCAAAGTCTAGCCACGAGGGTAAATGGGGTCTATACCCCCATAGAGTCCTAAACTAAGAGTTTTGTACTCTATCCTATTAAAACCCATCTAGGATATGGTAGTTCTCATGTTGTGTTACTCCATGTTATACTCAAATCGGGCGGCGGGTTCTTCGATCCTCCGTTCGTATTCCGTCTTCTTGGGGAACCTCTGGTATCCCCCATCGACAAGCCCCCGAGCATTCTAGGATTTAGAACTTAGAAGCCAGTTCTTTTGAGGCAAAATCTTGGGATGCTCTTTCTTTTAGTAGCTTCTGTCTTGGTTCTTTGGTGAGTGTAATTTTCTAGAAAAAAATTGCACTCACTGAGTGCAGCCCCCAAGCCTCTTGTTTTTTGGAACAAAAAGCTGGAGGGTCTGGTTTGTAGCTTCTTTCTCCTGGTCGTCTTCTTTGTCTTTTCACGGAGTGCAAATTTTGAGAAATTTGCACTCAGTGAGTGCAGCCCCCGAGCCTCTTGCTTTATGCAACAAAACGTTGGAGGGTCTTAGTAAAAAATTTGAAAAGGTTCCTTCGGTGCGGGGTACTCCTGCAGCCCCCAAGTGTTTTTCGGGTTCTTTTTAACATGAAAGAACTTGGGAAAGGGTTTTGGAGTGCCTTGCTGATGCTGTTCTTTTTTGTTGTACCATTGGCTGTTGGGTGTCTTCATTGTTTTTGTACTTTTCTTAAGTATGCTGCTAGATATGCCTTCTCTGTTCTGTAGTGACTTTTACTGTTCATCCATTAGCTTTGCGAGTGCTCTTGATGGCTTCAGTCTGCATGCCTGCTTCCTTGTTGGCTGTGAGGGGTTCACGCGTGCTTGTTCAGTCACTTCAAGGTTGTCTTCTTCACATGACTGTCCTTGCTTTTGGTTCTCCTTTCTTCTATAGACTTGGTCTTCATACGCCTATCTTTGCCTATAAATATCACTTGCTGGTGGTTGTTACTTCCCTGTTCACTTCTAATCTTCTTGTGTTCCTTCTTCCTTTGCTCTTGTATTCTTCTTGAGCTGTTGCTTCCTTCTTCTTATAGCTATGGAGTTAGTGGTGAGCGAGCTTGACGAGCCCCCGGGCTTGTTCTGTAAATTCTTTTAGCGAATGGTGCAGGACTTGTGATAGGGGCTAATAGCAAGCTAGTCTCTGGGTGGAATCACTTTGTCAAAGGTGTCGAGGAAAATGTTGTAGGGCTTGTGATGTGCTTGGTGCTTTCTCCGCTGCCTCATTTTCCAGTGCCCTTCTCCCTTCCTCCTTGTTGCCTTTTACTTGGTGGTTCATGAGTTATTTAGGTTGATCACTCTTCTTATGGTGTGGACCAGCCTCTGCTTTCTTCTCTATGGTCTTACTGATCTTGGCATTGTTGTTGGGTTCTTTCATCGTTTTGTGCAACCTATGATGCAGCGGGAGCATCTTGGATTTGAGTACACCGGGGTTTTTGACTCCTCTTGGATTAAGGCCGAGGTTGTGCTCAGTGATGATGATCTATTGCTTTGATTGAATGATGTTCTTGGTGATGTCCCTTGTGTCCCTCCTCGTCTCGAGGAGTACTCTGTTGCTAATCCACATCCTGCAGTAAGTTCTTTTCTTGTGTGAATTTGGCTTGTGCGAGTTCTTTCTTCTTTGTTCAGTTGTTGTACTTCATTTTAGGGCTTTGGTCATGATTTCATCATCCAGTTTTCTGCTGCTGAGGAGGCCAATCCTGTTGATACTGCTGTCGAAATTGCTCCTCCTTCTACTTCCCGCAAACGGTCTGCTCTTCCTGGTCTTTCTTGTGGTATCCATGGGGGTGGTTTTGAATTTGTGCCATATAAGCCACACCCAAATATTGTTGAGATGATTCTTGATGTTAGGCGAAGGTTAGTGTCACATCCTCCAGTGACTACTGCTCAGACAGGGAGCCCTGCCACCTCAAGTTCTGTTCCGCCCACAGGTAATATTATTACAGGTGAGGTTGATTTTGAGTTCTTTCTTCTAGATGCTTCTTCCTTTGCTTATCGTATTTGTTTGCCTCTTGCAGAGGGCGCTAATGTGCTTCTTAGGATGAGGAGGTTCAGACACTTCTTATTCAAAAGCCGTAAGTTCTCTTTAACTTCTGCCTTCCACTTTGTTTAGTTGTTTTGCTTGCTGATGCTTCCCTTTAATCTTTGTAGCTGAACGGAGGGTACCAGGACTTCTTCTCTTTCTCCTTCTCTTGCTGCCCACATTTCTCCTGTGGTGCAGTCTCTTGCCACTGTTCCCCTGCCTATCATGCCTAGGAGAGGTGTGGGTTCTTTCAAGCTTCCACCGAGGTAATTTTATTGGGTATCTCTTGAGTTGACTTCTGCTCTTATCTTTTTTAGTTCTTATGCCTTCTTTTGTGGGCCTGGTGTTGTTGATTTGCTAGGTTCTTCTTCTGGTGTGGGCCTATGGCGAGCCCCCGAGGATGAGCCTAAGGCTCGGAGTTCTTCTGCTGGTAGGTTCCTTGCAACTTCTTCTGGATTTTCTTACTTCTTTCTTTGTTTGAAGGTTCCTAATATGTGTGTATTGGCTTCTTGTAGATGCTATCTTGCAAGTTGGCCAGAGGGCCAAAGTTGATGCAGGGTCTAGTCCCACTTTGTAGGTGGCTCCTTTGGCGGTGCCTGCTGAGTCAGGTCATGAGTTTCCTCATGCTGAGCCGGTGACTCCTGGAGTTACTATTGCTGAGGAGGTGATAGAGTTGTTGCTAATCCACCGCTGCTTGCTTTGCCACCGTCAAGTTCTTCTGGTCCAGTGGATCCTGAGATGAGCCATCCTCACTGCCTAGCGGCTCTAAAGACTTGCTTTGAGGAGTTCTCTGGCGGCATGGTTGAAGTACGAGTTCTTTCTTGGTCTTGAGAGCATGCTATTTTTGATATGTCATCTTTTTTTATTCTTGTCCTCTTTTAGTCTCTTTGACAGGATCAAGATCTTCTCTTTGGCCCTGCTGAGGCTGCGGTGACTGCATCTAGCTTTGTCGATCTTTAGCGGGTTCGTAAGGAGCTTGCTTAGGTTCAGGTGGAACAGACCGTGAACGTGGGCAGCGTTAGGCTGCTGAGGCGACTCATCAGGCTCTGATGAACTGCGTCATCGGGAGGAGGCATTGAAGGTCACTGCTGATGAGGTCTAGACTTTGAAGACCCAGGTTGCAGGTACTTTTTCTTCTGCTGAGTTGTTATTTTTAATTGGTCTGCTACAGAGTTTTGTCTTTGATCTTGTTGACTTGATTTCTTCTTTGTAGAGTTCGAGCGTAAGCAGCTTCAGTGGCATCAAGACTCAGAGGATATGAAAGAAACACTTAGAACCTCCGAGAACAAAGCCGAGTTGGTAAGACAGATGCATTCTCATTGTGAGGATGCTGAGCGAAAGCTTGCCTTGGCTCACCAGTTCCGGCGTGATGCTAATCGAGATGTTTTTTAGGCCCTAAAGACTCTTCAGGAGTTGAAAGGCTAGTTGGATGTGGCCAATGCCAGGTTCCAATCGCTGTGGGGGGCTATAACCTATCTCCTGTCTTTCATTGGACTAGAGGAGGATGAGCCCATGTATGCTGACGTGGTGAGCTATGCACCTCTGAATCCATCGTGGTTCTTCAACTTCATGAAGGATAGCTTCCGGAGGTGTGTGAGAAACATCTTATCCCACGTCCGGGTTCTTAGTCCTGAGGCTTAGTTGGAGAAGTTGATTGATCCCAATCCGTCACTGGAGTTCGTGCTTCAGGTTGGAGAGCAGGAGGCTGCCCTTGCTCCTCTTGTAAATCAAGTCATAGATACGATAAACTTGGGTGCTGATCCTGCTGCTCCTGCGCCTTGAGCAACTTTCTTGTAAAAAACTCCTTGGTCATTGGTGGGTTAAACTTTCGGGGCTGTTGATGCCCCATTTGAATGGAATTTTGCTACACGGGCTTCATCTCAATGTTATTTTGATGATCTCCTGCTGTGCAAGCTTTGTCCCGATTTTAGTAGATTCGACGAGTTCTTGCTATGCGGGTTTCGTCCAAACTTTTGAATAATCTTTGACGAGTCCTTTGATGTGTGGGATTCTTCCCGACTTTAAGTAGTTTCAATGAGTTGTGCGGGCTTTGTCCTAACTTTGAGTAGTTTTGACAGGTTGTGCAGGCTTCATCCCGACTTTGAGTAGTTTTGATGGGTTGTGCAGGCTTCATCCTAACTTTGAGTAGCTTCGATGATTTGTGTGGGCTTTTCCTAACTTTGGATTGCTTCTTGCTACCCGCCAGTAGTGTAGTGGCTATCGTTGAGCCGAAGTTGTTCTTGTTGCTTCAAACTACCTGTTGGTAGTGTAATGGCTGCTCCTGAGCCATAGTTGTTTGGCTGATTGAAACTACCCGCTGGCAGTGTAGTGGCCGCTCTTGAGCCATAGTTGTTTTGAGGTTTTGTTGCATCATGCCGCAGCGTAGTTGATGTCTGAGCCTGAACCCGCAAGGTGTGCATGAGTTCAGTCCAGTAAGTTGTGCTCTGCATCACATCGCAGGCAAGGATGGGGAGTCAAAGATCCTAGACCAACATGGTATGCCCTGATCCTGCTGTTGTAGTGAAAGGTTTTGACTCCCGAACTAGCATTACGTGCCTGAGTTCAACTGCATTCTTGTTTCACAGTAAGGAAGAACTTTTTGATCATGAATTTGGCATGAGAGCTCGTATTCACCCCAGAAAGGCCCGAGTGGACTGACACGCGGTGCCCTAATCCAACTCGGTGCTCTGCGTACAGGGCAGGCAAGGTGGGGAGCCAAGATCCTGGACCGACACGAGGTGCCCTGATCCCGCTGTTGCAAATAGGTTTGGTCTCCTGAACCAGACCTAGGTGCCATGGTTCAACTACATTCTCAATTCATAGTACTCTCTGATTGTGAAATGACATAAGTACCCTGCATCACCCCAGAGAGGCCTGATCTTGGACCGACACGGAGTGCCCTAATCTAGCCCGAAGCCGTGCACCGGGCGGCTAGCCTGTCCATAGAGCGGTACTAAGACTCTAGTCCATGCAGGCACGCTATAAGATCACCCCATAGCATGATATCATGAAGAGGCATTGAGTGCCTGATGGTCTTGTTGTTACAAATAGAAAGAGCGAGTTGTTCTGAAGATCAGCAAACTCTTATTTCATCATCTCAGGTTCTTTTATAGGACTTTTCCACTTAGTTGTAAAATCTTCAAAGTTGGCTGATGTGCCATATGTTCTTCATTGGGATTTCTTCGTCTGTCATAAGCTCATATGTGCCTGGTTTGGTTGCTTTTCTTGCTTTGAAAGGTCCCTCCCAAGGGCTTAGTAGTTTATGCCTTCCGTCTTTCTTTTGGATGAGTCGAAGAACTGAGTCTCCCAGTTTAAGGGTCCGGGGTTGTGTGCTCTTGTCGTAGTGTCTTCTTAGTCCTTGTTGATATCTGGCGTTCTATAAAATTGCACACTCTTAGACTTCTTCTAGTGAATCAAGTTCCAAGCGTCTTGTTTCTTCGGCTTCTCCTTCTTCGTATTGCTCTATCTTTGGTGATGTCGAGATTAAGTTAGCTGGAAGTATTACTTCTGATCCGTAGATGAGGAAGAAAGATGAGTATCTGGTTGATTTGCTGATTTGGGTTCTGAGGCCCCAAACTACTTTTGGTATTTCATCAATCCACCTAGCTTCGTAGTCCACTAGTTCTTCGTACAGTCTTGGCTTCAGTCCTTGTAAAAGTAACCCGTTTGCTCTTTCAACTTGTCTGTTTGCTTGAGGATGGGCAACTGATGCAAAATCAATGTCGATTCCGCAATCTGTCACCCAAGATGTAAACTCCTTCACGGTGAACGGTGATCCTAGGTCTGTGATGATCCTGTTGGGTACTCCAAATCGGAACATGATGCTTTGTATGAACTTGACAGCTTTTTCAGTGTTGTATTTGACCAAGTGTTTATATTCTATCCACTTGCTAAAATTGTAGATTGCGACGACGATGTACTCGAATCCTCTGGATGATCTTTTTAGTGGACCGACTTGATACAATCCCCAATAGAAGAAGGGCCAAGAGGGCGGTATGCATATCAGATTATGTGCCGGGACATGTTGTTGTCTTAGAAACATTTGGCACTTCTTGCATTTCTGATGAAGTCTTCTGCATCTTTTATTATCGTAGGCCAATAATACCCCATCCTCAAAGCTTTTCCTACCAATGTTCTTGATGTCGCATGATTGCTGCAGCAACCTACGTGTATTTCTTTGATGATGTTTATTCCTCTCTCTCTTGGTACGCATTTGAGTAGAACTCCTGATGAAGCGGCTCTTCGGTATAGCTTGTCTCCTACTAGTATGTAGCTTTGCTTCTACGTATTAGTCGGGTTCTTTGTGTCTTGTCTTTTGGTAGTGTTTTGTCTTTGATGTAATCTATGAACTGTTGCCTCCAGTCTTCATAGATTACCATAACTTGTCTTGAAAGAGGGTCTTGGTCAATCTCCATTGGGTCATCTTTGGTAGATCCAGGTTGTTGTTCTTCACCTGGTTGTTTGATAGATGGTTCCTTTAATTCTTCTACGAAGATTTCTAGTGGTACCTTTGCTCTGTCTAAGCCTAGCTTGGCCAAAGTATAGGCTGCTACATTTGAATCTCTTAGAACATGGTGGATATCTAATCCTTGTAAATTTTTCTCTAACTTTCTGACTTCTGCACAGTAAGCACCCATGTTGCCTTTGTTGGCTTGGTTGATTGCAACTGCTGAATCACCGTAGACTAGCAACCTTTTTATTGGTAAAAGAGTTGGCTACTCTTAACCCATGTATGAGTGCTTCATATTCTGCTTCATTGTACGTGGCCTGCCATAGAATCTGTAGGACGTACTTGAGTTGTTTTCCTTCTGGTGATGTGAATAGGTCCCTACTCCTGCACATCCTAATTTGAGTGATCCATCAAAATACATCCTCCAATGATCTGTAATGGGTTCGGGTTCTTTTAGAGTTGTTTTCGTCCATTCAGCTAGGAAGTTGCTGAGTGCTTGGGATTTGATAGCCTTTTTAGACTAAAATTCCAGGTTCAATGCTCTGAGTTCTACTGCCCATTTGGATATTCTTCCTGTACTGTCTTTGTTTCATAGAATGTCTACCAAAGGATATTCTATGATGACCGTGATCTTATGTTCTTGAAAGTAGTGTCTGAGCTTTCTTAATGAAATCAAGATTGCATAGAGTAATTTCTGTATGTGAGGGTATCTGACTTTTGACTTTGTTAGTACTTCGCTGACATAGTAGACTGGCCTTTGTACTTTGTAAACATGACTGGGTTCTTCTCTTTCAACAACAATTGTTGTGCTTACGACGTTCTTTGTAGCCGAGATGTATAATAGCATATCTTCTTTCTGGATTGGTGGCACCAGAATAGGCGATGAGGCTAGGTACTGCTTAAGTTTCTGAAAGGCTTCATCTGCTTCTTCTGTCCACTCAAATTTTCCTATCTGTTTTAGTAGTTTGAAAAATAGAATGCCTTTTTCTCCTAGGCGTGATATGAATCTGTTGAGAGCTGCCATACAGCCTGTCAGCTTCTGGATGTCTTTTATCTTCCTTGGTGGTTCCATATCTAGAATCACCTTGATTTGTTTTGTGCTTGCTTCAATTCCTCTATTACTGACTAGAAAACCGAGTCATTGACCAGCTGGTACTCCAAAAACGCACTTGTTCGGGTTAAGCTTCCACCTCCACTTCTTGAGGTTTGTAAAAGTTTCTTGTAGGTCTTCTATCAATGTGTCTGGTTCATTTGTTTTGACCACTACATCGTCTATGTAGGCTTCAGTGTTTCTTCCTATCTGATCTCCCAGGGTTGTTTGGATTGCTCGTTGGTAAGTTGCCCCTGTGTTCTTTAAACCGAATGGCATTGGTATATAGTAGTATGCTCCAAATGGTGTCACGAAGGATGTCTTGCTCTGATCTTCTTTTCTGAGAGATATTTAATGAAATCCTGAGTAGCAATCTAGAAAAAGAGAGTAAAGATGCTCCTGTTGTTGAATCTATCACTTGATCGATTCTTGGGGGACTATATGGGTCTTTGGTGTAGTGTCTGTTTAGGTCGGTGTAGTCGATGCACATGCGCCAGTCCGGCAAGTTACTCTTCTCCACTAGTACTGGGTTCGCCAACTAGTTTGGGTTGATGATTTCTCTGATGAAACCTGCCGTCATTAGCTTCGTGAGTTCTTTCTTGATTGCTGCATTTCTATCTTGTGCAAATCTTTCTAATTTTTTCTTGATGGGTTTTGATCCTTTGTTGACATCAATGATATGCTCAACCAAGTCTCTCGGTACCCCTAGCTTGTCAGCTGGCTTCCAGGCAAAGATATCTTTGTTGTCCCTAAGAAACTTGGTGAGCGCGAATTCCTATTTACGGTTGAGTTCTGCACTGATGGTCGACGTCTTCTTGGGATCACAAGTTTCTAGGTCGATCTTCTTTGTTTTCAATTCGGTTGGAGTAGTGAAACTTTTTCTAACCTTCTTTATAGGGATTTCTGTCTCCTGTGGGTTCATTGTTGCTGCTATCGTGGCAATCTCCCTTCTTTCTTGTTCACATTGCAATCTTTATGCAATTTGTATGGCTTGCACATCACAATCATATGCTTTCTGCAGGTCTCCTTGTAGTGATAATATTCCCTTGGTTGTTGGCATCTTGAGTAGTAGGTATGGATAGTGTGGTACGACCATGTACTTGGTTAGTGTTGGTCATCCCAAGATAGCATGGTAGCATGACTCAAAATTGGCTACTTCGAATTTGATGAACTCTGTCATGTATTTCTCCTTGGTACCAAATGTAATCGGCAATGTTATTTGTCCAAGAGGTACCATTGTTGTTCCGGGTACTATGCCATAGAATGGTGTACTTGTTGGTGTAATCATCCCTTCGTAGTCGATGCTCATCTTTTTCAAGGTTGCGGTGAATATGATGTCCAAGCCAGCTCCACCGTCGATTAGTACTTTGGGGAGTATGATTCCTGCAATTGTTGGTGCTACCACTAGTGGATAACAACCTGTGTTGGATATGCTTGTCCATTGATCTTTCCTTGTGAAGTTGATTGGGTACTCCAACAAGTTTAGCTATCTTGGCACAACGGGTTCTGCTGCCATGATTTCTCGTTGTGCTAGCTTCTGTTGCTGCTTGTTCCTTGCGCCTGTTACTCCAGAGAATATCACATATAATTGCTTCTGGGGTTCTTGAAAATCATCTTCTAGCTTCTTTTCTTCCTTCTTTGGTTCTATCATCCTTCTATCTTGGTTGTTATTGTACCTCCCATCTTTTCAATATTCGCTATTGAAATCATGACAGTCTTTGAGCTTGTGCCCCGACCTTGTGTGCATGGGGCAGTTCATGTCTTCGAAGTTTGAAAATTGCCTTTGCTTTATTCTGTCTTTTTCTTGAGGGGTTAGGTTCTGGTAGGTGCTGGTTCTTTTGTTGGCTACTACCACCATTATTTCTTGCATTAGTCTCTTGTTATTGCTTCTATAGTCAGCCTTCCCCTCCTGTCGTTGTTGTCTCTGTTATTGGAGAACTTTCTGTTCGTCTTTTCTTCTGAAGATATTGTAACACCTCAGGTGTTATATTAACTAAAACCTGCCATATCATTATATGCACTGCAAAGCATTCATGATTAGGTAAACTTTGATGTGTATTAACTAAAACAAGTTTACATTTCATAGGTTGATTGTGCTTCTAAAATATGTTGTCACATGAAATAATAAAACCCTACTTTCGAATGTCATCTCAAATACTTGATTTGTACTCTGTGTACTTGAGGTGTAAACTGTGTTTACACTAGTGTCAAGCATAGTGTATAAATCTAAGTCCAACCCTAAAAATGATTTCCATATTTGAAGTTGAATTTGGATTTCAAAGCTTATTCCCAAGCCTTGTAATTCAAATTTAAATTCAAATTAGAAAGCTATAAAAGGTTTTTTGAAAGTCAACTTGGTCAACCAAGGGTGTCATTGGGTCATTGACCTAAAAATGTCCTTGGATGATGTATGTGATCACTAATAACCAACTAATTAAATTAGAAACCAAATCGAGTTTGAATTCGGTTTCAAAAACCCTTTATTTTAAAACTTAGTTTTATCCCCTTTTCTATAATTCAAAATCTATAAGGAATTTGGAGATACTCTAAAAATATAGTTTGTAGATCTTGACAAGAGCTACAAAGTTTGTATTCAAAGTTTTTCAAGTTTCCAAAAATAATTTCAAATAAATTTGAAAACACAGTTTTTTAGCATTTGTCCCCTTTTGATTTTAAAACCATAATTCAAAAATTATGCATAATTTAGGAAAACTTTGTATATGAAAAAGACTTGGTTTGAAAAGTTAAACATTTCATAGTTTTGAAGATTTTCAAGTTTTATTAAAAAATCAAAAGTAATTTCAAATATTTGTTTCTAGGGTTTAATTCCCTTTTTGAATTTGAATTCATATTTCAAAAACCAGACAGAATTTGAGGATTCTAGTTAAATGAAAAGTGTAGCTCTTGAAAATTTATGTAAATTCTATTTTTGGAGATTTTCAAGTTCTTATATAAATTTTATAGTAATTTGTAATTTCAAATGAATGGCAATTTTGTAATTTTATTAAACAACACCGAGACCTATCGACGGCCGCCATCGCCGGCTTCTCAAGCCATGCCGCCGTCCACCGCCACACATGCACGGCCGCCAGCATGCTCCTAGACGCGTGAAGCTTCATCGTCGCCGTGTCGCTCGTCCATGCCTCGCCCCTGCCCTATAAAAAGGTCGGCCGCCGTCACTTCCATTCTTTCTCCCTGCCACCGCCACCGACGACCTTGCTCTGTCGGCAAAATTCACCACCGTTGCTTCACCTCTGCCTGCTTCATCTTGCCAAAAGCTCCGCCTTGACCTTGCGCTTTGATTGAGCTAGTTCGTGCTCGCTCTCCCCGCCCGAGCCGCCCGCACGACGTCGTCTTCCTCGCGACCGGTCGCCGAGCCGCCGCGAGCTTCCTCGCCGTCCACCGCTGCCAAGGTGGAAAATATTTTACCTTTAACCCTCTCATCATGTTCTCCGTGCTTCGCTGCCCCTTATGCGCATCTTGGTCAGACTGATGGTGCACAGGAAGCGCCGGAACGCCGTCCTTGCCACCGGAGCGCCGCCGCCGCCATCAGCGCCGCCGTCCACAGCTCAACTCAGTCACTCCGGGCCTTCATTAGTGAGCGCACTAGACCCGTGGTGAGCTCCTGCACCTGTCCATGCCCTCAATTTCACTTCTCTTACACCGTAGGGTCTGGCCGCCGTGCGTCGCCGCCGGCGTGACCTTGCCGCTCCGCCGCGTGCGTGGCCGTCTGAGCTAGAAGCCAGGTATAGCTCCATCTTCTGGCCCAACGCGTTCGAGTCGATGTCTTGCACCTGCCCGTGCGCTCACCGTCACCGAAAATCACTCCGGTGAGCCCTGTCGCCGCACCCGAGCTCCGCCGCGCCGCCATGGCCGCCGGCATGGGTACCGCCGTCGCTCCACCGCCACGTTAGCTAGCCCAAGTTGCTCGCCGTGCCGAGATGAGCCTGTAGGACCAAACCTTGTCGCCGGAGACCTCGCCGTCAGCGAGAAATCGCCGGTCAACCGTCGCGCCGCCGTCGGTCAGCGCGGGGACACTGTACTGATTTTTTCCTTTTTCTTTTTTTAGAAAATGATTTAAATGCTATTTTATTTAAAAAAAATCATAGTAATTCATATATAGCTCCAAAAATTCTGAAAATTTTTTTGTGTGTTCTTTATGATGTCATCTACCTAGAAAAAATATGAAATGCCAAATTTGAGTACATTTTGCATATGTTAAAATTAGCCCTTTTAATTAAAAAATGGACCTTCAATGATTTTTAATAAATAAAATAATTGGCTTTTAATTCTGAAATTTGTTTTGCCACCTAATTAGACCAAGAGCTTTTCAAAATAAAATTTTAAGATTAATTAGACAACTTTAATTTTATACCTTTATTTAAATGCTTTTAAATAATTAATTAACCCCCTTTAATTAAGTTAACTATTATAGGAATTGTTTGACTTTAGGATTGATTGATGACCTTGGGTCATTAACCCTAATGACCTTTGGCACTTTAATTTATTATTTGCGCTTACCTGGATCATATCATTAGGGCTTAATTAACGTTATTTCATGTGTTTAATAACTTTCTTAAATAATGTAGTTAACCCTAATGAACTTAGTAAGTATGCTCTGGTTGGCTTGCAACTTTATCATGAGGAAAAGTTGTGCTCAAGCCCTTAATCTCATCATGTATCCATCGAGCATCATGTTTACTATTTAATCATGTTGAAGCATATCATTATATCGTATAGTTTTTGATAACGGAGAGTTTAATGTTGTCGCCCCAGATCCGAAGGAAGAGCAAACTCAGGAGATTGGAGTTGATACAGAGCTCGAGACCGTCTACCCCGAATACCAAGGCAAGCCTCGGATGCATTCAAACCCTATTCTATTTTATAAAAGTTTTACCGTTTCAGTTATGATATGTTGCATTAAGTAATAGGAGTTGAGTGAAAACCCACCAACTGCATTACCTATCTTACTTTCATATTTCCTTATTACCTATTCTAAAAGATGCGTAGTAATGCTTATCCCTGCTTAATTAATTAAGTGTTCAAAGGTAAAAGAATGAAAAAGATGAGTTTGGCTTTATCTGTTGAAATCATGATGATAGTTAATAAATCGAGTCCGGACGGCTAACTTGCATTGGGAACGGAGTCCCTCTGTAGTGTTTCCGTCTGTTGATGCCCTAGGTCCTGTGTCGATGGTGAACTGATGATATCGAGAAAATAGAAAATCCACATGCATGAAGTGGTATACTGATGGTTGGAGCCTGGTATATCATGGAGTGACTTATAGTGGGCCAGAGTCCCCACATATGTCATAGTGTGTTATACTGTGGGTTTAAGTTCTCATGTATATCGGTACACTGAGTCAAAGTGCTCATGTGTATCATGTGGTGATATATGGCTGCGGTTGTTATCCCGATACATCGGTTCACCTGCTATGCTTAGGAGTTTGAGTCTCCTGCATATCAGTAACCTAGGTCCCAGCTGGGTATGAAAATGGATTTGAATCGCCGTTGCTTCTCGGAGAAGAAGACTCGATCGGTGTTCATCATCGTAGTAACAACTTGAATAATGAGTAAAGTTTAAGAAGAAAGTTGGTTGGTAATTCTGATCTTGAACAAAACAGCTTTTCTTTCTCTCAAGCTTTTCTGTAAAATTTCTTATCTCCTGCAAGCCTTACCTTATCCCTCTAGCCTGCATTTCCTGAATCTTCACCCCTCTTTTTCGTCGGGTCAGTCTTGTTGAGTACTTTTGTACTCAGGGTTTGTTGAACCCTTGTTGCAGGTGAGCCTCATGGGCAGGAATGCCTCGCATCCTGCTGCATGACCGTCGTCGAGGAAAGTGACGACGAATAGGATATCTCGCTCTTGGGCAGAGCATATAATCAAGGTGGATGTAATAAGTTATATTGTTATTTCACTGCTATATGGTTTGTAATAATCCAACTTATGGTTTATAAATGGTTTGTAAACTTATGTTATTGTAATCCTTCCGCTCTTTTACTCTGATGTATATTATTTATATAAAACTGTTGTAATACTGTAATGTCTCTTTGTAATGATTGATCCTGCTCAGAGAATCGTGGATGATTCGGAATTTACCCGACAGACCTTTTAAGTTTTATGGAACACATTCATGGTTATTTGGAGTCTGTTTAGACAATAATCATGCGTGTGGGCCATAGGATTTAGGAGGTTCTGCCACAGATATGAGCTTTTCAACAGCTCGCTTGAACTCTTCGTTGTTCTTTGGGTCTTCATTGTTGAACTCTTTGAATTGCCACCTTACGATGATTCATTGCTGAATATATCGATGACTTCTCTATCAGTGATTTCGTGTACTTGTGCCCTTGCTTCGCCAAATCTTCTGTAGTATTCTCTAAGTGATTCTCCTGGCTTTTGTGTGATTCCTTGCAATTCTGCTACTTTCATTGGGTGTATGATAATTCCCGCAAAATGGTTGCAAAATTGTTTTTGCAAGTCACTCCAATATCTGATGGACCCTGCGGGTAGTTTGTCGAACCATTGTAGTGGCATTGCTTCTAGTGCCATTGGGAAGAATAGGGCTTTGAGGTCTTCGTCTCCTCCAGCCAACTCGATGGATTGTGAATAAACTCTGAGCCATTGCTTAGGTTCTTCTTTCCCATTGTATTTTGAGTGATTTGATGGCTTGAACTTGTGCGGTAGCTTCATGTCTTGCAACCTTTTGGTAAAACATGGAAATCTGTCATAATTGTCTTTCTTGTTGTAATCTGGTGATGACGATCTTCTACGATCTCTATAGCGTGATCGGCACTCTGATACTCCACATCCTTCTTCTCTGCTTACCATCCTGCTTCGTTCCGACCTTCTTTGTGGTGGGTATGGGTGGGTTCTTTCAGATCTTGGCGGTGGAGGCGGTCTTGAATGTTGGTGATTTGTTCCGCCTCTTACGTTGCTGCTCCCTTCCGGTTCTATTCTGGTGAAAACTGACCTTCGGGGTTGTCCGCCCTGCTGGTCTATAATAGCGAGTTGTTCGTTTTGCTGAGCTTTATTTACCACCCTTTCAGGTTCTTGAGTCTTCTTCTGTGCAACTTCTTTCTCTTTTTGCAACTTCTTTAGAGATTCGAG
The DNA here is from genome assembly GCA_023333625.1 of Bothriochloa decipiens. Taxonomy (NCBI): domain Eukaryota; kingdom Viridiplantae; phylum Streptophyta; class Magnoliopsida; order Poales; family Poaceae; genus Bothriochloa; species Bothriochloa decipiens. The sequence goes on along the minus strand of CM041632.1, from coordinate 13,781,292 downwards.
CTGTCTGGTTACTTTATTGATTCTCTCTTGTTCTTCAAGCTCGGCTGCTTGTTTCTCTACTTTTAGTTTGTTGTACATCATGCGATCTTGCCCGTACTTGGTCCATGCTTGCTTCTTTCGCTTCACTTTAGTTCTTCTGCTAGACCGGCGACGGTTCCGACCCAGCCTCGACTGCTTGCGATCCTCGCTTTCGTCTTCTTCGGTTCTTTCATCTTCAGATATATCGTCTTTTGACTCATCAGATGAATGTACTTCCGGTGGTCTTGGAGATGCGGGTAGTTCAACTACATCGGCTCAAGTATCCTGGTCAAAATACATGTGTGCATGCACAACACCATAGTCGACGCGTACCACTGCACAATAAATACAAGACCAGATACCTGCATGATGCAACATGTGGCTACGCACGCTTCTCTCTCAAGTGCAGGGTGGCATGCACAGCAGCAGCACGCAGCCAGAGCCACAGGCACAGCCGCACAGCAGCGCGGGGCCGCAAGGCGCACGGCACGTTGCGGGCCGGGCCTCCGTCCTAGCGCTAATGCTTCCCGTTTTCAATCAACTCAAGAACCCATTAAAAAAAACATCTAGTAACCCTATTTAAGAAAAAAAATCACAATACGAGCTGACAAACTTAGAGGCTTGTGTTATAGTCAACGTGGAATTCGAGAGAGGTGTCATATGATAAAGGGTCATTGCAAGCAGTAGTATAATTGTGCTCGGGGTCAGTGCCAAGGAAAGGGAGGCGGGGACACACATTTGTGGGCACATCCAACTTACGGAAGTGGACCGTGGGGAGGGAGGCAATGCGGCTGCCTACCAGCGCAGCAGCCTATAGGCGTGCGCAGGCCTCCCAGCCTATGTTTCTCAGGCTGTGAATTGGACGCGGATGGAGATATTGCACCTGATTTAGATACAAATATAAACAAATATAATATAATTACTATAAGTTACGAAAGAAGAGAATGTTTTTTCTACCCTTTTATACAAAATAAGGACGAAAGTGTAAACGAGGTGTTTATATGTGTGCATCATGTTCCACATACGGAGTGGGTCATATAAGTAGTTTTTAGACGCGAGGTTTTACACGTTGAGAGTACTCTAGCTCCTCCCTCCTGTTGTTAATGGCTAAAAAAATCATGGAGGGGGGCCAATGGCGCGATGGGGGTACGGGCGCATGAGCCCGCTAGCCCTAGTGGTAGATCCGCCCCTAGACGTTAATTAGGTTCTCCAAACAACCATGACATAAAGATCCACTCATATCCATGAGAACGCTAGAGACCTGCAGGTTCAATTTAAGGCATCTGCATCTTCAAAGTCACTAACGTCGTTCAGCATAGAGGCCATAGGTCCGAACATGCGGCCGACCAATCCTGAGTTCTTGAGTACTGTAAGAAGTTCTGAGACAATCTGATACTCATCTTGGTTGACAATTTTTGTTCTCCATGATGTGTCGAAACTGTATTCTAGGGTTAACTAGTCTCTCCAAACAACTATTTGACTATCTTATAATAACATAAAGATTATGATTCTGCTTTCAATATCACAAAGCACCATATGATCAGAAACATGCAGGTTCTCGTTTCGTGAATGGAAAAAGCATTTGGTGCTTGCACAAAGTGGTTCAGGCTATGCGTTTTATACTAAATTAGTGATTAGTGATGCCACTTGATATTCGTATTTCGTAATCTTTTGTGTAGCTATTAATTAATGCTTTTCTGCGATGAATTGAAATATTTAAATGTGAAGCATTGTGTTTCCATTTTGTTGGGAACATGTAGTTGAAGCATTCATGTGCCATTGCCGATGTTCCAGGTGGTACTATATCCAGCCCTACCTCTAGAGACAGTTAACATTTTGCCAAAAAAATATTCAATAAACCTTTAGCATTGTGCAATTTTTTTGCGAGTCTTAACATTGTGCAAAATTTAGGCGACAGTTCTTACCGGAACGGACAACGAAGAGCACTCGGCACTTTGCCAGATTTGGGTCGCGCCTTCCAAACCCACGTCCCGAAAAAGAACACGATTCCCGTCCACAGACTCGGCCCTGGTCAGTGTAGAAGTATCCCCAAGAAATCCGGCCGGCCAGCCTCCTCGCGCGGATCGACCCGAGGGTGCCCCGCCCACTCTCGCGTCGGTCCCGCGATGGGCCTCTTCTCATCGGCCGCTAAGAGATGCAGCAACGGCAAGAGGTTCCTCCACAGCGCAGGCGCGTGCTGCTATTCGCCGTCCGCCGCCTCATCCCGTGCCCCTGCCGGTGGTGTGCGCGGCAAGGAAGAGGCGTCGACGTCGGCGCCGGCTTCCGCGCCGGTCGATAGCAAGAAGAAAAGGTGGCGGAAGAGGAAGTTCTGGAGGAAGAAGAAGAAGGCCAAGAAGGAGAGCGGCGATGGCAGCGGCGAGCTCGCCGACCTCGTCAACAACATTTCGGCCAAGTCGGGTAAGATGATAGATCCGACCCGTCAGCGGCAGTGGCGCTCATATGCATGCAGGGCCCCATATGTTGATATGAATGCATGGTCTGCAGACGTGTGCAAGAACATGAATGCGGCGGAGGAGATCCTACGGGGCAGCGGCAACCAGAACATGCCCAGCAGGGCGCTGACGTTCAGCGAGCTGGGCGCCGCGACCGACGGGTTCAGCGAGCAGAACCTGCTGGGAGAAGGCGGCTTCGGCCGGGTGTACAAGGGGCTCCTGGAGGACACCAGGGAGGTGATCGCCGTGAAGCAGCTGGACAGGAACGGGTTCCAGGGCAACCGCGAGTTCCTCGTCGAGGTGCTGATGCTGAGCCTCCTGCACCACCCGAACCTGGTCAAGCTCCTGGGCTACAGCACCGACGCCAACCAGCGGATCCTGGTGTACGAGTACATGCCCAGGGGCTCGCTGGAGGACCACCTCCTGGACCTGCCCCCGAACTGGAAGCCGCTGCCGTGGCACGCGCGGATGCAGATCGCGGTGGGCGCCGCCAAGGGCATCGAGTACCTGCACGAGGTGGCCAACCCGCCGGTGATCTACCGCGACCTCAAGGCGTCCAACATCCTCCTGGACCGGGACTTCAGCGCCAAGCTCTCCGACTTCGGGCTCGCCAAGCTGGGCCCCATGGGCGACCAGAGCCACGTCAGCACCCGGGTCATGGGCACGTACGGCTACTGCGCGCCCGAGTACGCCATGACCGGCAAGCTCACCAAGATGTCCGACATCTACAGCTTCGGCGTCGTGCTGCTCGAGCTCATCACCGGCCGCCGCGCCATCGACATCTCCAGGCCGTCCGAGGAGCAGGTCCTCGTTCACTGGGTGAGTCGTCAGTTTCGAGGCCGCGCAGCGCCAAATTAAAGCGACAGATTGCAGTTACCGATCGAATCGATGGACCGATCGAGAATTAACCATACATGTGTTTTCTTGTACACAGGCGTCGCCCTACCTGAGAGACAAGAGGAGGTTCATGAGGCTGGCCGATCCGTTGCTGGCCAAGAGGTACCCCGTGAAGGGGCTGTACCAGGCGCTGGCCGTCGCGTCCATGTGCTTGCACAGGAGGACGCCGCCAGCCGGCCGGGGATCAGCGACGTGGTCGCGGCGCTCTCGTTCCTCGCCGACCCGCAATACTACCCTCCCGAAGGCATGCAAGCCGAGCACAAGATCAGCCCAGATCGAGGGTCAGACAAGGATAGCGGCAGTCCAAATCCTCCGAAGGCCGACATGATCAGGGCAGACGACGAAATGAAGCATAGGTGAGGTGACCGTAGGAGGGAGCTAAGCTAATTAACGGGAAAAGGAGGGATTGCAGAGCTGTCTGTCTCTCTCTTGAATCTTCTTCTTTCTGTAAAAAACCTATACCACGTAGGCAGGATGTAACATCGTCACCCAAGGAGTTATTATTAACCGATGCTGATTTTCAGCAGCAATGCATGCAGCATATGAAGTTGACCTGACTGTGTTCGACAGAAATTGCTCACGAATGACGCAAAGTGGGTGATAAGCAGCGGCATTGTGATGATGTTGTAGTTCTTGCACATGGTTTTAGCTTGGGGATTGCCGATTTCTTGGACTCTGAAAACTGAACTCCGGAGATCAATTTTCAACTGCCCACGAGGTCACTCCCCCGGCAGGTCCGCCAGTAGCTGACTAGTACGTACGGTACTTCGCATTTTGTTATGTTTATTGCAATCTTGGTAGCCTGGCACTCGGAGTAAGTGCGAAGCAACAATGTTAATCTATTCAAACCAACGCATGCACCTGGACAGTTCTTTGTAAACCAAGGAATAAAATTCTAAAGCCAAGAACTGACGCAACACAATGCAAACTCACAAGCAATGTCTGCTGAGCCAATCCACTTATTGTAATCTCTCGTGGAAATAAAACTGCTTTATTTTTGCATGATGGTAAACGAATGCTTCAATGCATCAGCTCAATCTTGACGCCACCGACCTTGACCTTACCCTTGCCTTGCCGCGGCACGAGTGTCACCACTAGGCTCTCGTCGCCTTCGGCCTTGAGGTCCTCGAGCTGCTCGTTCAACGCCAGCCGCAGCTTAGTCTTGATCCCTCTCCCCTTCTTTCCGTGCCCGTGCCGGTGCGGCACGTTCACGAAGCTCCCCGCGAGCTCCCTCCCGCCGGATCCCACCGCGGCGTGGTCCTCGGTGTTCACGAACACGTCGAACTTGGCGGCCACGTCCCTGTCCACCTCGATGCCGTCGATGACGAGCACCTCCTCCTTGGAAGCCTTCTCCGCCTTGCTCCTCTGTAACGCGACCGTCCGCTTCACCGTCACGCTCGTCGCCTCATCCAGCGTGATGGGGAACTCGCCCTCGCGGGCCTTCTTGGCGGCGGCGGCCTGCGCCGCGGGCGCGAGGAACGAGTCCGCTCTCCGCGTCGCGGAGGCGGTCACGGTTGGCCTGGCGGCCGTCCACGGCAGCGGCACGTCCTGGTACCGGTACCGCAGCCTGTCGGTGTCGAGCACGTCGCGCACGCGGATGCGCACTAGCTTGGGGGTCTCGTCGTACAAGAGGAAGGAGGCGTCTAGCCAGTCCGGGTCGGTGAGGTCCGTGTGGCGCTGGGCGTCGAGCGCCTTCCAGACGGACCACTTGCGGTCGATGTTGGCGTGGTGCGCGTAGAAGAGCGGGTCGAACCCGGCCGAGTAGAAGTTGCCCATGTCCTCGCCGCCCGGTTGGTTCGGGTCGCCGCACCAGATGCGCACCGGGCCATGCGGGATGTCCTCCACCGGCCCTGGCCCCTGGTTCGGCTCGTCGCCGGCGCGGCACGCGCTGCCGAAGAAGAGCGATGGCGTCGGGCTCAGCGATACCATCTGATCATCGGACATCGATTTGCCACATGCACGATGCACGTCACAAAGTTTTGATTAGTTTTAACAAGATTCCAAAACCATGCATTTTCTTTTGTCAGTTCATAGCATATGGACAAACGTTATTACCTGACGGTACATGACCCTGAGGTTGTGATCAACCTGTTGTTTTTCAGTGAAAAACCTCGGCTCCCTCCCGTTGTAGTCGAGATTGATGAGCTTCGGCAGCGCATGCCGGCCGTCGCGCCGCGGATCGAACAGCTGGGACGACGGATCCGCGTACATGGCCGGCATGCGCATCCCGTCCGGCGCGTCCCAGTTCCAGAACGGTACGGCGAAGCCGGGGTCGCCGATCAGGCTGCCCAGGATGCGTTCGAAGAAGTAGAGGTAGCACCGGTGGAAGGGGAAAAACAGCCACAAGGTGTGCACCTGGAGCTCCACGCCGGGGAACCCCTCGGGGCTGTACGACCCGTCGCAGTAGGCGCAGTGCACGCTCGCCTGCGCCGCGAAGCTGCGCGGGTCGTCCGCCGGCAGCGCCTTCATCGCGGCGATGCCGGCGTTGAACTTGGCGACGTAGTCTGCGGTGACCAAGTGCGCGGCGGGGCGCGTCCGGAGCGGCAGGGACGTGGCGTCGGGAAGGATGAAGTCCACCGGCAGCGCGTTCGAGGGCGGCGAGCAGCACGTCAGCACGTTGGCGCTCGCCGGAAGGTCCGCCGGGCCGCAGGAAGAGATGTCGGGTGTGGCGACGGGGTCGGCGCCGGCGCGGCGCGCGGACACCAGGGTGGCGGTGGCACTGACACCGAGCGCGCCCAGGCCCAGGAGGACGTCGCGGCGGTCGTGCTTTTGGGCATCTTGCTCTGAGCGTTCGCCGCTTCTGGGCGACGCGCACCAGACGCGCTGGACGGTGACGCGGCGAGGCCTAAAGCCGGAGTCGGAGAGGACAGAGGAAAGGTGGCTGCTGGAGTTGGCTTTGCAATTAGATGCGACATGGAGGACATGTCCGGTTAACCTTGCAGAGCACAATATTGGGTTAGCAGCTTCGGAGACGATGCGATATATATAAGCTAGGTGCGGTGCAGCTTGTACTGCATCGGCGACGAGGGAAGTAGCTAGGGACGTGAGCATGTGGGAGTGAACAGCGAAGGAAGACGGCGTAGGACGCCATCCCTACCTCGTCAAATGCTGCATGTGGAGGGAGATACGGCCATACGAGGCATTAGCTAAGTTTATTATACTGACTTCGTGGATTCGTCGGTATGCACGTTTGCCTTGAAGACTTGTTAGACAAGTGCTGATTTTGATGCTGAGTTTTGACTAGGAAACAGATTTTATTATTTTTTAAAAATGAACCGTGTAAACTTAAACTTGTGTGGTGCGGCCACGGACAGGGAGTCAAAGGAATCTGTGCACTCCTATGTCTGAAGTGTCAAGTTGTGCTGGTTTCTTACACTTTTGGGCTGTTTGATTTGAGAAATAATGGTAAATCCATTGTCTTACCACTTCCTACACTCTTTGTTTGCCTTTTGGATGGAATGTATTAGCCCATTACAAGCTATATAATTAGTATAAGCATTGGAAATAATATTTCATCAAATAATTTATTGGCTGCACCACCTCATTTAGAATGGGCAGTTTTTCAAACCAAACACCCTGTTGAACTACATACTGACCTCAAGTACCACCACCATGCCCTAGAGTTTAAAACTAGTCGGCATGACAAATTTTGAATGGTCTGGATGTAACTATATCACCTACTGAGGCCTAAACATACTTAGCTCGGATCAACCGAACCAATTATTAGCCCATAGAACCCTTTCCTGGTGTTTGTGGGGAGGTTAAGAAAATGGAAGGCTTCTTAGAAAAGATGAATATTAGAACGCCCTTGTTGACTTACTTTGATAGCATATTAGGTTCACTGATTAATGCAAAACAACTCATTTTTTGAGACAAACAAGCAAATCATGATCGGCAAAGATCATAGTTCTCGAATGAGCATTAAAAAAAAGTGTAACCTCGTGATTAGGCATTCTTTCCGCAAGATTGCAAATTAACTTTTTTTAAAAAAACTCAAGGTTTCCTCCACAGAGGGAAGTCATGGCCTAAGATCATGCTAAAAGGTGCCCTGGTCATCGCCTCATCGGGCTGAGCTAGCCCAAGCAAACCCATGGGCTGTGTCATGTTTGGGACTAAAAAAGACCTTTGTGCCAAGCTAAAAGGCCGCAAGCCTTTTTTACATCTATAGGAACAACGACCAATAATAATGCCATTCCTAGAGTCTTGGCTTGCGAACATGACAGAAATCTTACCATAAGAAGACATCGCTAGAGCGGTGATCATGCTGTGGGCTATTTGGCATGCACGACCGTTCATGAGAATATTTACCAAAGTCCTCTGTCGACACATAATTTTGTGGATACGCTTGTGCCAGAATTAGGGGACGAGGTGCCGGTGCAGTGGCCACAGGCACAGGTGCGCCAACGGAGGCCACCATGGATCGCACAAGGGATGGCTCTTGCTTCAGACTTGCAAGCTGACAATATTAGATTAGCTAGCGATAGTGTGAATATGATGAAGGTAATCTTGAGATCTATGGACAGGTCATCCGAAATAAATGCAAGAAAAGAAGCTTTTAGTAGTGTCAAGTTTGTACATGAGCATAGGGACTCAAACACTGATGCTTATAGTATAGCTAGAAGCTCGATCCATGTCCAGATAGGACGACATGTTTGGTTTTTGAATCCACCTAGTGGTGTGTGTAATATGTACAATCCTCCCAATTAAATAAAAAGGGTGGTGCCGCTAAAAAGATAATAATGTCATTCCTTTAATTTAATTAAAAATATGGAATGCCTATCTCGTTTTTAGAAAAAAAAACACCTCTACATTTGGTAACGGTAGGTTATGAGCTTCATTTGAGGACCAAGTCGATGGGAAGCCAACTCTCCATTTGCTAGTTTTTTTTTTTTGTATCCTACATTTTGGCTACTAGTGAGGGATTAAGCACTTGGTATTTACCCTTCCATTATTGTGGCATGAAGTAGTGTCAATTGTGGATGATGAGGCACGTGAGTACCCATTTATCTGCCATGTAGGGCCTAAAGCATTATCCATCTCAACCAGTTCTCTAGCATCTCGTCACGTGCTCACTCACCCACGTGCACCCGCCGCAGAACCACCATCGCCGTGGGTGGGGGCCGAGAGACATGATGTTGGTATGACCTTCATGAATCATGACGATCTTTACGACAACTGCAGGATGCGCTTGACGTGACATTGAACGATGGCTCCCTTGGCCCGCTGGACTATGACACCTGTGACTCTGTGAGAGCTTCTCCATGCTGCAACGCCTTGCGGCACTTTTAGCTCGTTGGCCACGACTACCATTAGCTAGCGGCTGTAGATGGATCCTGGCATACTTGGCCATCACCTAGCAGGAGCCAATGTGGACATCTGCATGTGGCATGCCATGAGGACGAGAGTAAATAGGACATTTTTCATGGCTTAGAGTATTTTCATTGATACTGGCTACTAGATGTGAAAGTTCCACCTCAGAAAGATAACAACAATGTAGCACTTTTTATTCCTCTCGCATACTCCTATAAGGCCTGGTTAGTATAGCTCAACTTCAGTGGTGACTCCATTTTTGTTGGTTTAGATCCATTAGCAACTTATCCGTGGAACTGAAGCTCTTTAAGAGTTTGGCAGGAGATGCTACAATTTTCTCTATGTTTTCAGCTTTATCTCCGTCCATGATTCATCTTTTGTGAGAGTATATTTTTAGAGGCTCATTACTTAGCGAAGTTATTTTGCCACTGGGATGTTTGGTTCCTAGCCTCACTACGCCACGCCAAACTTTGGCAGAGTGTGGCGGTGGCGATGGCAGAGAAAAGCATCCCCTAAGCTGTGGCAAGAATTTACACTAGGACTATCTGTGGCTGCCACGACTGTTTGCTCAACCAAACAACAGTCTTCAGAGTTGTCGCGCGCCTCATTTTAAGTATGGTAAACTGTGGCCGAGAACCAAACACGTCTGTCTCACTCTCAGTTATGAGGAGGCATTGAGCCATTGCCTTATAAATGTGCTAATCAAATTTTATAGATACCTATTACCACAGGGAGGAAAGATTGTGTTGTCTGACATCATAATAGAAACAATCTTTTTCAGTGAAATCAGCTTACTATTGCCAATGGAATAAGAAATTTGATGCTAGAATTCCTGCTATACAAGGAAGTGGAACTAGCAATCATCAGGTATGGAGGAGTATATGGAAACTCCAAGTACGGGGAAAGAAATTTGGCTGGAGAGCTCTCCGAGGTTTGATGCCATGCAATTCTATATTGGCAAGCAGGCATATCATACCTCATGGAGGGTGCCGGTATGTCACAATGGAGCAGAAGATATTAAAACTTGATGTTCATCACATGTGATCGAGCTAGTTCTGTATGGAGATCGATAGGGGTTTGGGAGAAAATAAGAGACCTACTCGAAGCTAATTGATCGGGGTAATTCATAGAGGTCAGCAGGTTCATGGCCTGAGTGTGGGGATTTGCTGAGCTTATCCTCACCGGAGGGTGGTACCTGTGGTGGGAAAGAAGGTAAATAACACATGGAGAAACCCAACTCCAAAATCAGGCTTAGCAATTGTCTCTTTAATAAAGAATTATCAGATGACGGGGAAGAAAGGGGCCAAATTAAAACAAAGATGGAGAAATCCTGTGAAGGTTATCTGAAGCTGAATATAGATGCAACTTACAGTGAGGACATGGGCCGCATAGTATAGGTGCAATTATCGGTGATGGTTTGGGGGCATTCGTGTGGACGGGCACTTTCGGGGGGGGGGGGGTTGCCCGTGTGGCCTGGCCGGTTGCTTGCTCCCCTAGGAACCTCGGCGGCCTAGGCCTCCCCGACCTGCGGCTCCTTGGATTCGCCCTGAGACTCATGAAGAGAAAGCCGTCGAGGCCATGTTCAAGGCCTCCGTCACTGTGCAGGTGGGCGACGGTGCAAGCACTCTGTTCTGGACAGACTCGTGGCTGCTGGACGGACCCATCACTAGATGGGAGCCTCATGCGTTTGCGCTAGTAGGCGCACGGCGGCAGAAGCGGACAGTGAATTATGCTTTGGCCGGGCTACAATGGGTGTGTGACATCGTCGGCGCACGAACGCAGCCGATCATGCTCGAGATGCTGCAGCTGGCGAATAAACTGGCCGTGATCTGCCTCACTTCGGGCGTCCGAGACAAATTCATTTGGCGATGGTCTGCGAGTGGGGAATACTCGAGCTCATCCGCGTACCGCGCGTTCTTCACGGGAACGACGGAGCTACTTGGTGCCAAGGAACTGTAGCGGGTCAGAGCGCCGCCCAAGGTCAAATTCTTCTTCTGGCTCGGTCTGCACGGACGCCTGTGGACTGCGGCGAGGCGGGCGAGCCATGGTCTCCAGCAGTCGGCAACCTGCATCCTTTGCTGCTAGTTGGACGAGACGCACGACCACTTATTTGCCTCCTGCGTCTACACCCACGAGGTCTGGCTCCGTATCCTTAGCGCCGTTGGCCTCCAGAACCTTGCACCGCAGGACTCCGATTCCGTTGTCGAGTGGTGGCTGCGATCCCAGGACGTTGTTCAGGACGCAGTCCGCAAGGGCTTCGACACCCTCGTGGTGCTAGTCTCTTGGGAAATCTGGAAGGAACAGAGCCGAAGAACCTTTGACGCCCAGTCTGCTTCGACGACCGTGTTGTTGCACCGCATCAGGGACGAGGCCGACTCCTGGTTATCCGCGGGGTACCGGGAGCTGTCCGTGCTCGCAGCTCTTGCTGCCTAGGGTGTGTGTCTTTTTCTCCTAGCGGATTAGTTTTTTACTTAAAACACTCTTTCAGTGCCACCGTTCAAGCCGGTGCTTTGTGTTTAAGCGTTCACCACGTTCTGGCAATGGCAGCTCGCCCTTGAACTAGACATGACTTGTATCATTACTCTTTCTTTCCCTTAAAGCAGTACGTGCATATGCACGCTTTCGAAAAAAAATACTTTCATACCCTGACTAGTTGATGCGCCAATGGCGGAAGCTTTTGCTCTTAAGGAAAAGTTAATGCTAGCTCAATATATTGGTGGTAATCGATTGATTGTACAATTTGATTGTACGGAGGTAATTTGTATGATGATTGTTATATAGTGTAGAGTGGGTTTCAAGAGACTTCTATTGAGCATTTAAACAATTGCCAAGTGAAGCTGCTTACAGTTATGGGTGGTGAGCTTAAGAGTCCTGAAGCAAATGTCGTAGAGGGCCTCATTGTCAAGAACCATGCACTCATCGGCATTCTCAACCAACTGGTGAACAAAAAGAGTAGCATTGTATGGCTCAACCACAATATCAGATACTTTCGGTGAGGAGAAAACTGAGAATGTCAGCATCATGCGGTCAGGGTACTCCTCCCTGATCTTTGAGATCAACAGTGTACCCATACCAGATCCAGTACCACCACCAAGGGAGTGGCATACTTGGAATCCTGAACAAACAAATAGATTGAGTTGATGTTCAATGTAGCATGGTAATCAAGTTTAGTTGCATAGCATTTGTTTGAAAAAAAACACTTAATAAAGTACACGAAGATAACAAATTAAGTGGCACATGAGTTAGCAAGACATGATTACCGAAGAAACTTATATTCTTTGATAAAAATAAAGCTTGCCTAAGGGCTTTGTTTTTTTTAAAAAAAGGCATCGAGCCGTACGCTGACAGCAAGCTGAGTCAAGAAGAGATTTCACTCGCAATCAGGGTTGACCACTCTGCCCGAGTTCTAAACCCTAAACCTGTCGCTGCCATGGCCGCCGCCGTTCGCCACATCGTGCGCCGCCGTCTCGCCACGCCCGCCACCACCACACCGGTCCCTACTCCGGGCTCCATCCTCAACCCGTCCTCGCCGGGCACTCCCCTCACCTCGCGACAGAAGACCCGACTCGCCATCTCCCTCCTCAAGTCTTCCCCGCCGCCTCCCCCCGACCAGATCCTCTCCATCTGCCGCGCCGCCGCGCTGACACCGGAGACCCACATCGACCGTATCGCGCTGTCGCTAGCCGCGTCAAAGCTCTCCTCCGCTCCGGACACCCTCCGTGACCTCGCCTCCACCGTCCTCACCCCGCGCCACGCGCACCACGCCATCGTGCTCTTCGGCCAGGCAAACCTCCTCCCCGACGCCATCTCCACTTTCCAGTCCTCCCCCTCCACCCGCTCCCTCAACGCCCTCATCTTTGCGTGCATCGTCTCCGGTAACCACACGGAGGCCGCCCGTGTCTTCCAGACATTCCCAGACGCCCATGGCGTCAAGCCCAACACGGAGACCTTCAATTCCATCATCAAATCATTCGCCGAGTCTGGCACCATAAGGTCCTTTTACTCGGTTTTCGATGAAATGTGCAAGAAGGGCCTGAAGCCCAACGCCACCACGTTTACCACTGCGCTTGCTGGTTTCTACAAGGAGGAGAGGTTCGATGACGTAGAGAAGGTATTAGAGCTCATGAAGAGGAATGGATGTGGTGAGTCCCTGCCGGTATACAATGTGAGGGTGCAGAGTTTGTGCAAACTTGGTCGGAGTGGTGAGGCGAAGGCATTAGTGGACGAGATGGTGAAGAAGGGCACAAAGCCAAGCTGGGTGACCTACAACCATCTGATATATGGATTCTGTAAGGAGGGGGATTTGGAGGAAGCAAAGCATCTGTACAAGGAGATGGGAAGGAAGGGGCTTGTCGGAGATAGCAATTTCTATTTTATGCTTATTCATTACTTTAGTAAGGGTGATGATTTTGACACTGCCCTTGGACTGTACAATGAGATAGCAGCTAAGAATTGGGTGCCATGCTTCTCGACCATGAAAGTGCTTGTGAATGGACTTGCTGGGAGCTCAAGGATCGATGAGGCAAAGGGGATCATTGAGAAGATGAAGGAGAAGTTCCCAGATAAAACTGAGGGGTGGAAGGAGGTGGAGGAGGCATTAGGCTCATTAGAGTAAAACATCGATGATATCTCAGGTATTATTTTGCTGCTGCAATGCATAGCAAGGTGAAGATAGGATGGAGTTTAATTCACATTTTTGGGTAATTCAAAATAATAGTGCTGATATGATGACTATTCTGGTTTTCTTTTTAATCTATTTTTTGCACAAGGACAATTTTTATACTCAATCATTTTATGAAATGCTGACAATGAATCATCACATGCTATTGCATTTGGTGGTGCGGTGGTGCCAAAGTGATATATTGCTGTAGGGCTTGTGTATACAATGAGTTGTACAAGATAGGTGTTTTCTTTTATGAATATGGTACCCTAAAAACAGTATATGAACTACATTATGACTACGAGTCTATGGCACTATCTGAGCCTACAAGAAACAAAGAGACTAAGAGCTTCATCTCCCACTCCTTTGTGTGTTCCAAGCTTTAAATGTCATAACTTTATGCTTGTTACTTGTATGTTGATTGCTTCCATGATTGGTCAGAAACTCAGAACTCACAGTACATATGGATTTCAGTTAATAATTGTTTCATTTGGGAAGAACCTTGTATCATTTAGACTTTTGATTGTGTGATTGAAGGACTTCATTTGTGTTGAAAGTTGAGGGACTTCTGAAAGTGACATCTTAATACGATTTGTGTATTCAACTGTAAAAATTATGCTGTTTGACCCTTTAAGGCTAAACTAAGCATCTTAACCCTGTATATGAGATATGTAGGAAAATCTAGATCCACCTAATGTCCTGAATCCTCTTGATCTGTACACCTGCCTTTTCTTTTCAAGAAAATAATGGGTTTCCTTAAACCACTGTTTGAGCAAGCAAACATAAAATTATTTAGTAGCTTTGGTGTATTTCTCCTTTGATCTCTCTTTTATCATGAAAATGACTTCTACCAATTATCATTCATGACCATCAAGGAAACTGTAACGAAATTGACTAGGTGAAGCTATATACAAGATTTCAATTTTGTGTTTGTTTCTTTTAATAAGGAACAGCAAGATTTCAAGGTTTGAAATGTATTGGTGACACAGACATTGTTAGACTTCTATTGGCGCACATCAATTTTGGCAGGGTTTATACCATGTATTTTTCACGCTGGTAAGCTGGTTATAAATGTATTTATGTTTATATTTTGGGTTCTGCCAACTTGATTTTTTTGTGATACAAACTTGTTTCTTTCCTGATTCTTTATGATGTTATTTGCCTGATGCTTGGATCTTCTACCCTGTCCCTTTTTTTGTTTTGTTTCTCTTGAAATTAACCAGTACTATTATTAATTCAATTTATTGGATAAATGATTATTTTCAGAAAATTTGCCGGTGCTGAAGACATTGTTGATTAGGAGTCAGGACTGCATTTATATTTGATCAGCTGTTTCAAGCATATGAAGCTATTGTTTGGATTCAATTTTATGTAGATGTGAAGCATGCTTCAGCTGTGATGATGGACAGCTGCAGGTTTTCCTTGGCGATGCTTCAGTAGTTAATACGTTTTGCAAATTATTATAGTTTTAGTTCTGGGAGTTAAGAGATAATAAAACCTGTTTTGCTCTTTCTGTTTCGTTGGCATGGCTGAGCTTGTCACTACTGCCTATATGGACCCATGCGCCTGCAATGTGTGCAGTTTGTAAGTGATGCAATGTATGCTGTAACTGATGACTTTCGTTTCAGTTTGAATGGAATGAAATTGATGGTTCATCCCTGGAATTGTGTTGAGCAATGTCAATGTCATTCTTGGAAGTGTTGCATATTCCATTTTTGCATTTGCACGGCTTATATAGCGTCATCAGCTGGTCAGCTCATTGCAGACAGTGAGTGAATAGTCAAGTAGGTGAATTTTGGCATCTCTTTTTCTAGGTGGCCTTGACATGTAAAGTTGAGTTAAACGTATGAGAGGCCTCCGAACTTGTTAGGTGTTACTTGGTCCTACAAACTTTGGAAAACATTTTTAGCGTTCTAGACTTGTTGAATGGTATGCTTGTCTGTACCGGTTCAGGTGGCCATTTTCTCATACATGGTGGCAACGCATCCACCGTGTTCTGCTAATCTTGCATCCACCGTGTTCTGCTATTGTGTGTTTATGTTCAGGGGTGCAAATCTCAATGCTTAGTTATCCAGGTTTAGACTTGAAGCTGAAATATCCAGTAGCCATCAGGCACTGCAAACACGTGTTTTGCCCATTCTTTTTAAGTGCGCATTGTGCCTAATCATTGGACAAACAGGACCCTTCCATACATCCCCAACTTCCCTTTCCTTGTTGCATGACCTTGTCATCACCTGGTTCTTCACTTTGTTTAGTAAGTCACATTTAGAGTATGTGCTGGAAAAAAAAAATACTCACCCATGTATATATATAGTCATTGCATGCTTATAGAAATGCTGGGGAAAATACATAGAACCACTGCATCAAAGGCATATGGGATTGGGAACGCGTGTAACAGGAAATTCTCATTATCACAGAATGCACTTCGCCATATGTGCTGATATAAAGGGTAGTGGCGACAAGTTTACATTCAAAACATCAGTACCCAAAAACCTCTCCAGCAACGGTGTAGGCAGCATTACAAGCATCACTCAACATTGCAACCTGTCAAGTGAGGGAGAGAACTGAACGTCTCGAGTGCATAGTTCAAGGTTCGCTGATGCAACAGGCCTCAGAACAAGTAGTGCAGAGTACATTTCAACAATTATTTCCAGAAGGTGCAGGTCTATGCGCAGAAAGTAAACCATGGTGAAACATCCGCATATCACATTCACAACCCCCCTCTTCAGTCCACAACCTCCTCCGACTTCTTAGGCTTTGACAATAGATACCAACCCAGGCCACTCAGGGCAGCAATTGTGCCTGCCAGGACAGCGTAGTTCCTGTTCTTGTCAGATGACACACTTGCAGACGCTGACTCTGTTGGTCCAGCCCCGGCCTTCACATCACTTGCTGCAGAGCCTGTGGTTGACGAAGCTTGCTCTCCTGAGCTGGGGCCCTGGAATCAATGTTGCATCTTGTGTAAGAGCGATAGACAGTTTTATGTTTTCAAAACCTCCAGCAACAAAACAAAAACACATAGCTCCTACTCAACAAGGACAAACATACATATAACCAAAGATATACACCAGTAAAGCATCCATGATTCCAAGTAAGAGAATTTGTAAAAGATTATGATTGAGCTAATGTTCAACGCTAGATGGTAAAGATTTGGGCACCTATCATTTAGCCAACATGGGCAGCTACAGCTTTATGTTTTCATAACCTCCAGCAACAAAACAAAAACACAGCTCCTACTCAACAAGGGTAAACATACATATAACCAAAGATATATACCAGTAAAGCGTCCATGATTCCAAGCAAGAGAATTTGTAAAACACATAGCATCAACAAAGCAGAGTATTATGATTGAGCTAAGGTTCAACGCCAAATGGTAAACAGTTAGGTACCTATCATTTAGTGTTATACTCAGGCTATACGGTCAAATAAACAGGATAAATGGCCGATCAAACGGACACGGCTAGTCACCGTGTAGTGTTTAAACGGCGTGTAAACAGACTACACAGCCATTTACGACAACACTGGTTTGTATACAAAAGAAGAATGATGCCCAATTCAATGCTTAAGAGATATTGAGTATTTGCATACCTTGCGTGCGAGCTTCTCCAGCTTCTCTTGTTCCATTTTCTGCAGTAAAACCAAAATGCAGTGGGCATGTTATTATCATGGCATCAAGAACAAAAGCAGGACATATTCAAACAAATGGAAATAACCCAAAACGGTCCCTAAGGATTTCTACTTCAAAAGAGGCAGTGAAAAACCTTATCCAAATACCACATGAGCAATTATCACGCCATGTATGGTACTTACGGTAGAAACTTTTTACAGTTGAAGATATCAAATGAAGCATTCACTTTCATTATTCAACATGTAGCAGTGTAGCACAAGTTTGCACTGCAGTAATGCAGTCATTTCCAACGCAAATGTCTATCTTACAGGCCAGGCACACACTCAAAAAAAGTAACATTTCACATATATACTACAAATTTCCAAGTTCTGGAACTCTAATTGTATTACGGAATTACATGCTCATAACTAGTTTTGATCGTCTATGTAAGCAACAAATTAAAAGACATGATAAAGTCCACATTAGACAAAAGTGGATGGTAAAACTAACTGAACTCATGGTAGGCTCAAAAACTCAGAAAATACATTCAAAGAGTGTGATCAAAGTTTTGCAAAGAGTCACAAGAAATTGACAATATACCAACAAATTGTAACATAAGCATGACGAACCAAATAAATATAGATTAATGTATTACTAGGTCATGAGTGCAGAATGCTATCCCGATGTCACTAACAGATATGTCTACACTTGCAGTCTCTAACTATACTATAAGAAGGCAACATTTAAGCAAATTCTCAAGACACATTTAAGATGATCGGAGTAATTTTCATGCCAAGTAGCCTGACGACCAAGTTGGAGGAGTCATATCAAACTCATTGGCATGACCGAAAGGTCTAGATCTTGAAACTTATTTTGCACATGCTAGTATTAATTATTAATTTTAAATTAAGAAATGCTAAAATAAACAGGCGTCATCAAGATTCAATTATAACAGGCTTATGTGGATAGCATAACTCTTAACACCTATGGCTTAAGGTTTTACAAGTGAAAACTGCAACGCAAACAACATTCACATTCATGATTCCATAAACAAATGCTTATGTGGGTCACAAGATATTTATGCACTACTTCATTATTAAAAATGGTGATGGGTGCTTTGTACGAAGACAGAAAAATAGTCAGCTAATGAAATCATCATATACAAAAGAAAATAACATATATGTTTTCCAATGAGCTCACAGCAATCTAACAGAAACAGGAGCTTATTGAGTGATCTTCACAATTCCAGAACAAAAAACAACCCACACTCAGTCAAGATCATAAACAAATAAGCATACATCTCAAACAAATGCAGACCAACAGGACCAAAAGTATGTCCAGGTAGACAGCCACCACAAATTGATGTGTTACTGGCTAAGGAGTGCAGGATACTATCCAATTTCATTAACAAACAGCATGTTTTAAAATACACATCAGCATAAGAAGGCAACCTCACAAAATTCCCCAAACCACAACACTGCAGACACCACCATGAGCACCAGGCTTATATAGATGGTAGACAGGCCACATCAAAACAAGTATTTCATGCAGTAAATCAGTCAGAGCATCAGTATAATTTTTAACAGCTAAAATTCAAAACCTGTTACAATCACAGCATTCATATCCATGATGCAAGAAGCACATATCCTTATGAAGATCACATAATCACAATATATTTAAATCAGTTTAGTAGTACAATTATGCATCGATTTGAACATTAGTTTAACGACAGGAAACTAACCAGATATGCAACATAGAAACAGAAAATAGCATGTATGGATTTCTTAACTAATAGTGTTCCCTAACAGCAGTGCAAGATAGATGAGCAATAACAGGAATGAAAAATAGCTCATAGACAAACTACGATTTCAAACTAAGCATAAGAACAACAGTGAGTCCTGGGATGTCAGTAGGGAGGCAAGTGAGTTGGTACATGAGCCCGAATATAGCCCATTTTAAGTGTGTTACAACATGTAGACACTTAAAATAGCCAATATGTGAGTTCATGGCCCAACCAGCTTGTATCCCTACATGGAATCCTACTTTGTAGAGTGGGTACTGAGTAACCATAGCAACGATTGTACATGAAATAGTTCCAGAAACTAAAGGCATACCGAATCAAGTATCATGCATCTCAACAGAAACAGTATTAAGGGAGAATAGAAGCAGGCAGAGGTAGATAATCAACAATTTGACCACATAAATCGACACTGCAACAGGACCACTCCAATGTCAACAAGTCAGCAACAGTTCACACCAGCCACCACACATAAACCCGTCACCAGCATAAACCTTTTCCCTACACTACAACAAGGAAGGACGCGTTGGACCCCTAGGGAAAAAAAAAACTCCATTCTCCATATCCCAACACGCGAGGAGGTCACCACAAGCACTCGGTCTCACACAGAAATACCCCATCACAAGTCCGCTCCAACACTTGCGGAACTAGAAGCGAGTCCTAAAACCCTAACACCGGTCACATACCCACAATCGCATCTCGATCAGGAACCGAAGGCTCTAGCAGGTACCACAATAGAGCAAGGAAGGTAGGACGAGAGAGATAGGAGAGAAAGCTGGACCTTGATGTACACGTTCTCGGCGGCCTTCTCCTCCTCGCTGAGGACCTTGCCGCCGGAAGACAGGAGCCTGCGCTGCAGGAACCTCGCCGCCGCCCTGGTCGCCATCGCCGCCGATCGAGAAACCCTGAAAGACGATGACGTCACCCGCTCCCTTGCTCTCCGCTGCGCTCGGTTGTTTGCCCTCTCTCAAAGAAAGAAATGAGCTGCTGGGAGCGGCTTCTGGACCCCTGGACCTTGGAACTCAATAACAACGCCGGGCTGTGCTACTTTTTCATATTGCCCTCCTATAA
The DNA here is from genome assembly GCA_023333625.1 of Bothriochloa decipiens. Lineage (NCBI taxonomy): Eukaryota > Viridiplantae > Streptophyta > Magnoliopsida > Poales > Poaceae > Bothriochloa > Bothriochloa decipiens. The sequence goes on along the minus strand of CM041632.1, from coordinate 13,761,478 downwards.
AGATACTTTTACTTTTACATGCGCACTTAACCTACTCTTTAGGGAGTGTTATGTAATAAACAGATCAAACATGGAGTACTCTGTATGTATGCGTAGCGCCTGCTGCAGTTGTAGGGGTGGTGCTTCAGTTTTTGCATACATGGGGGTGTAAACGAGTATATGCATCCCCGAAAAGGCAGTCCCAGCCCTCCGATCGGATCAGACGGTGAAGAGCACGCATCACCCTGCTGCTCGCCCAGACACGCATCGCCTGCCGCCGCCGCCGCCGCACCCTCCTCTCCCTCGCTCGCCTCGCGCATCGGCCACCACCTCCGCCATGGTGCATCTCTCTCCTCTCCTCTGTCACGCACCCGCGGTCTGACCGTCTGTTGCTGACCGTTTCTGTTGTTCTCTCAGGCCCCGAAGAAGGACAAGGCCCCGCCGCCGTCGTCCAAGCCGGCCAAGTCCGGAGGCGGGAAGCAGAAGAAGAAGAAGTGGAGCAAGGGCAAGCAGAAGGAGAAGGTCAACAACGCGGTGCTCTTCGACCAGGCCACCTACGACAAGTTGGTCTCCGAGGTGCCCAAGTACAAGCAGATCACCCCATCCGTCCTCTCCGAGCGTCTCAGGGTAATGCTACATCGCCTTCACGGCTTCACATTGATGGAACTTTCTATAGATAGATTCCTGCTGTGTACTTTACTGCCTTCCAGCTTATGTTAATCATCTGGTGAATGAACTCGGCATGATTTCCTGAATGATATGATAGTACAGGAAATGGCTAGTGATACAACTGAGAATTAGAGCGTCAGTTTCTGCATCATACAGGTCTCTAGTCCATATGTTTTGCATAGATAAATTTTTGTGCAAAACAATTCGTCATGCTTATTTGGACGTGGGCTGTAGAACTTCTTGTTTGGATACGATTGTAAGAATGCAGCATACTTGTTTGTGGCCTGTCAGGTTGCATTTGCTTATCCTTTCTTCATTTCAGTTTATGTGGCTAATTGCATTGGTCAGATTGTTTATAAAATGGTATGCAACAGTGCAGTCACTTGGGATTAGAGTATATATAAGATCAGTTTGGAGTGTCCAATATGTCTGTATTCTGTGTAAGGCTTGATGATTTTATACAGAATCACATTTGTGTTTTGATTATTACGTCATTAGCTTACAGAGTTAACATGAATTGTGTTGCAGATGAATTATTCACTTACCTGTCTCTACTTACCATTTGTAAGATCTCATTTGCAGTCCTGGTACACGGATGTTCATTGTAGTTTCTCATGTGGTTGAATGCGATACAGCTTTTGTTGCCATTAATCAGAGTCTTAGGATTGTATGCATAAGTTAGAAACTTAGAATTATTGTTCTCCAATACTAGAAGGGTTCCATTCCTCAGAGCTTTTTCCTTTGTGTTTGCAAATGTCTCAGTGAGTTTGAATTTGGTGCGTTATGTAGCATATGTCTCTCCTACTTGTTCCTTGCTATTTGCTGGGCTATCCTCTTTGCAACTTGTGCTGTATATTCAGTCTATCTCATTTAATCAGCTTATGAATAAATAGACGTTTTGTTTCTTTTAATCCACAGATTATATCTCATTTAATCAGCTTATAATAAATAGAAGTTTTGTTTCTTTTGATCCACAGATTAATGGATCCTTGGCACGGAGGGCCATTAAGGATCTGATGGCAAGGGGGCTCATAAGGATGGTCTCTGTTCATTCCAGCCAGCAGATATACACCAGGGTAACCAACACATGAGGGACGTTATCTAGTCTAGACGGCTTAATGTAGGGATGTTTTGCATCTTATCAAGTTTATTTCAATCAATATGAAGCCGTGATTATTTTTATCAAGTCAATCTTACTGTTGTGTTGAATGTTGAATATTTTTAGATTACTGTACTATTTTAAACTCAATTTGCTATCCAAATATTTATCTTGAGGAATATCAACCTATTTCTTCTTTGCTATTACAATTGTTAAAGTTGTTGCATGTGTTGTCATGTTCAGTGTTATTTGACAAATGCACATACAGTGTTACCCCGAGCAATTTTTGGGTCATGACATGTCTATCAAGGATGTGATTTTCTTTGCCATTTGTGTTTGAGGCCTGGAAATGCTAATCCATAAGTCAAGATATCTGTGCTTGTTTTTGGTGGATTGTTACTTGAATGGGAATGGTGCTTGTGCCAAGTATCGATCAGATCTATCGCATTCTATATCTTTTTTTTTTTTACTTTCATCCTGTATCTAAATTAATAGAGAAGAAGCATCGAACGAACATTAAAAAAGTACAACCACCATCATGAAGTAGGTGACAGCAAGACAAACATAACAACATAAAGAAATAAGAAATTTCTATTGGACCCTAGAAAAACTTATACTCTCTTTGACACCCAAACTTAAAATTCTTTTTCTTATTTTGCTCCCTTTGGATTTTTGTTACCAATGTTGGTTGTATTTTTTTTCTTCATGTTCTTTCATTGATTGAGTATTCAGTTTGCAACAAAAAAAGAGAGAGTATTCTTTCCTTCCAATAGTATTGTTTAAAATTTATGCTATCTTGTTTTATTTTATTACAAAAAAATGTGAAAAGGGAGTATCACGTTTAATGAGAGGTCTTGGAAATTTCCACATTGATTGGAAAAAAAATGCAACCGTTAGATTTTATTATGATATAATAGTTGATAATTAAAGTCAATATCTAATACAATCCATAATAAATTGTAAAATTCAGAGATGATAAAACAATAAATACATTTCTTTCAAATACAAACAATTCGCCGGTAGGACAACAACCTCGGGCATGTCTGCGGCGAGTGCCAGCTAAATAATTGCCAACAAAAGTACAGAATGGAGCGAAACCATTTCCCCCATTTCAGTATAACTACCTCGAATCGAATCCCCCAGATACCCGTTTCTTGTTTCGTCCCACCCCCGCCCAACCGCTCCTACACTCTCCGTCCTCCCCTTCCACCTATCCACCGAATCCTCGTCGGCGGCTCGGTCGCCGCTCCAATGGGTTCCACGGCGGCGGCGACGGTGATGAAGGCAGGGAGGGTGACGGTGGCGCTGCCGCTGCGGCCACTCCCTGAGCTCCCATCGTCTCCGACAGGGCGGTGCAACTCCGGCACCACCTTCGCCAGCCTCGCCAGTACCATGTCATCACCTTAGTCCGCCAGGCTGGATTCGTGGACCTGGGGGTTGCCGACTTCTGCCTCGAGACGCTGGACGTGCAGGCCTCCGTTCGATCGTTCGCTTCGTCGACACGTTCACACCTGATGCTGCTGAGTTGGGGACTCCATTTGTGCTGCACGGATCCCTCCAGGCCGTGCTCCTAATCTCCCACTATGAGGACCTCTTCCTCTGCAATCCCACAACTCGTCGCTGGGCTCGACTTCATCCGGTTCACACGGATGCTACCATGGTAGGGCTCTACCTCTACCTGCACCCCGTGCTGAACGAGTTCCGCATTCCTCTACAGGCGTGACGACACAGTCAATGGCATTTGCTCCTACTATGTCTATGAGGTGGTGTCCGGGCTGATTCGCATGGTTCATCAGCAGGAGATAACCTTCCAGTTGGACCCCGCCCCAGTATGTCTGAATGACCGCCTCTACTGGTTCCGAGTGCCAATACTACCAGGAGAACTGACCATCTTTCACACAGTTGCTGAGGTCTTCGATTCTCTGCCTGTACCCCCTTTCGATGAGACCAAGCAGAGGATGCTCGGGTATCAGATCCTAGACCTGGAAGGTCAGCTTGCCATTACTATTGCCTGGCGTGAGCAAACCCAAGAGGCTCTTGAGGGTCCATCAGCTGTTGATCTGTGGGCCTGGGAAAATGATACATGGGCACTCAAGTGTCGCGTCCAGCTCCCTGTGGCAGACATTCTTCATTTTGTGGCGGATGACATTTACTGGACTGCAGGATTAGTGTCGCTGGTTGGCGATGCCATAGTTACGACTGAGAGCCGTATCATCCACTATGACCGCCAAGGCAATTCGAGGCTGGTTCTGTACAATGAGAGAGACTATCTGGAGCTTTCCCCCTTTGTGCTGAAGGAGAGCATGCTACCTTATCCCTACATACGGCTGACCAATCCTCCCATTCCTGAGGTCCCCTTCTTTCGCTGGCTGTTAATTGTGTCATATGAAAGTGTGATTGTCCTCTGTTGCTGATGCTGATTGCCTGGGTCCGGCAAGAAGGTTTCAAACAATCCGATACTCATCTTTGTTGACAAATTCTGTGTTCCTGATGTCTCAAAACTGTATTCAGGGGTTAACTGGTCTCTTTTAAACAACTATTTGGCTCTCTTAATGACATACAGATCATGATCTGGTGCTCTTTGTTCTGTCTAATTGTATGTTGTTAGTTTTCTGCTTTCAATATTACCAAGCACCGTATGATCAGAAATGTGCAGGTTCTTGTTTTGTGAATGGAAAAGGTTTGAGGTGCTATACTGAATTAGTGATGCTACTTGATATTCATAATCTTTTGTATAGCTATTAATGCTTTTCTGCAATGAATTGAAAGATTTTAAAATGTGAAGCATTGTGTTTTCCACTTTGTTGGGAACCTATAGTTGAAGCATTCATCTGCCATTGCGGATGTTTCAGGTTGTACTACATAATAATATTTACATTTGTTAAATGAAATGGTAGGAGTCCATTTTCTTTTCTTTACTCCTGTTGGTTCCTGAAATTTTTTTCTGATTTCTTTCTGTTTGCTAATGGTTTTTATGCTTATGGTATTGATTTTCTAAGTGGAATTCTTTGCTACAAGGAAAGACAGTTTTGTGTGATTCAATAGTAATGAATTGTTCGTTCCTGTGAATCCATAATGTTCTTGTCAACTTCACAGTATAACTTTTAACTAGACTATTGAGTTAGAAATCTGGCAATGCAGAAACTATCTAGTACATTTCTGTTACAATTCTCCCTTCAAACTAGATGTGAAGTTCATTCTGGAATCGTTGCAGCATTCTTAATTGCCTGAAACTGACCAGCTTGTTCCCTTGGTCTTCTTATTATTCATAAATGCAACCTTGACGATCCATTTTTCGATGAGTAATGGCTTGTTCTTTCCCATAAATCCATAATGTCCTTGCCAACGTTACATTATGGCTGGATTCATAATGAATGACCCAATTCAATTGAAGGTCTCATTTGTCACTATTCTCTCAAGACAGAGGATTAGGCTCTCTAGTTGTGATCACTATTCACTAGTTCTGTGTTCTATCTAGTTACATGTTTGAAATCTGCTGGTTTTATTTCATGAAAGTGAAGAGTCTGCAGTTAAAAGAAATTGATGTGAACTTGGCCCTTGAGATGCTCCAGGTGGTACTGTAAGATGTTTAGATCTATTAAATGGCTATGTTGATGCAAGATGTTTTTCTTTCTTCTAGTTCCTTTCTAAGTATTTGCTGTTAGAGTATAAGTATATTAGGCCCATGAGGCTAGGCCCATGAGGCCCATGTATGACACTATATAGCTACCCTTCTAGGGTTAGCCAAATTAATCTAATTAGACCATTCTAACATGATATCAAGCTAGGTTTTCCCTTCCTCCCCTCCCCTACCGCCCCTCCTCCGCCGGCCGGCGAGCCGCCGCCGCCGCGCCATGGCAGGCCGGCCTCCTCCTCCCCCACCTCCCTCTTACTTCTCCTCCTTCCCACCCCTCTCCGGCGGCCCAACGTGGGTGCAAACCGTCGCTCTGCCGCGCCCTCCTGCCCGACGCGACGCGCGGCCTCACAGGCGCCGGGGCCGGGGCGGCCAGAGGCCTCAGGCCCGGCGGATTTACACCCCCCCCCCCGCCGACGGACGCCCATGCCCTGATGGCGGGCGCGGGAGAGGGAGCAGGCGCAGGGACGGGGGGCGCTGGCGCTAACCCAGCCGTCGACCCCGCTAGTGCCCCTCCCGAGGCCGTTCCCCTGGCCACGGATGCTGGGGCCCCGGCCACAGTGGCGCGGTCCGGCTCTGCTCTCGCCACCGCCCTCGCTGCTGCTCGAGTTGAGTACGCGGCGGGCCAGGCTCGCCTACGGGAGGCCGCTCTTGCCTAGGAGCGCAAGCACGATGCGGCCGCTGCCCTGGCTCAGCAGATCGTCGACGCGGAGCAGCTCCTCACCTCTCCTGCTTCCCACGACGGCGGGGCCACTTCCTCCGGCTCGCGCGGGTCACCGCGTGTCCACCACTACGGTCCTCTGGCACGACCCGGCCGACCCACTCGTGGCCCAGCTTCACTACCAGCCCGTGGGTGTCCAGAACATCCGGCTCCTGGTTTCGGTCGTCCTCGAGCCGGAGTCGCCCTCCTATGCCCGCTGGCGGGACCTGGTCCTCCTCACCCTCCGCCGCTACGCCCTCGACGACCACGTCCTTCTCGACGCCGTGGGCGCGGCTACAACCGCCTCGTGGCTGCGCCTCGACAGCATCGTTCTCTCTTGGATTATGGGGACAATCTTCCTGGACCTCCACGACCTCGTCCGCAACACGCCGACCGCTCGTGGGGCCTGGTTGGCGCTCGAGGGCCAGTTTCTGGGCAACGCCGAGGCCCGGGCTCTGCGTCTCGATGCGAGTTTCCGGACTTTTGTCCAAGGCGACCTCTCCGTCAGCGACTTCTGCCGCAAGATGAAGGGCATGGCGGACTCTCTCGGCGACCTTGGCTGGCCCGTGGAGGACCGTATCCTGGTCCTCAACGTCCTCCGTGGGCTCAGTGACCGCTACGCTCACCTCCGGACGTGGATCACTCGTCAGCGACCCTTCCCCACCTTCCTGCAGGTCCGTGACGACCTTGTCATGGAGGAGCTCCAGCAGGGAGTTCAGGCCGTGGCGGTCTCCGCGCCGGGGTCCTCGTCGTCCTCGACTGCACTCTCCCCGTCACGTCCGCCCACTCCATCGCCGTTGTCTCTTCTTGGTCCTCCTCCTCCCGGGCCGAGCGGGGTGGGAGGCTGTGGCGGTGGTGGCTGCCGTCGCCGCGGAGGAGGCCGTGGCGGTGGTGGCGGTGGTGGCCGTGGGAACACACCGGCACCGACGCCTCCACGGGGTGCACCCTGGCCCACCTTCCACAACCCGTGGTCGGGGCGCATCTCCATGTGGCCTTTCCAGGCTCCCGGCGGTGAGCCTCGCCCGCCGGCGGCCATGTTCGCTGGTGCTCCTCCAGGGTTCCACTCAGTCACCCCGTGGGCAGCTCCTCCCAGCACCTACTCTACGTCCACGTGGGCTCCACCTCCCAGTGCCTCGCCCGGGCCAGTCGGTTGGGACCCGGTGGCCTTGGCCACCTCCTACAGCACAGTGGCCCTGACACCCCCTGTTGGGCCAGAGTGGGTCACCGACTCTGGAGCTACTTACCACACCACTCCCAACCCCAGTATCCTCTCTTCTGTTCGCCCTCCTTCTTCCTCTCTTCCTTCGTCCATCATGGTCGCAAATGGGTCGTGTCTTCCTGTCACGTCCGTGGGTGCCACTAGCACTCATGGCTCGTTTCGTCTTCCTGATGTTCTTGTTGCTCCTTCTATGGTCCACAACCTCCTTTCTATTCATCGTTTTACAGCTGACAATTCCTGTTCTGTTGAGTTTGACTCTTTTGGTCTTACTGTGAAGGATTTGGCTACCCGGCATCCTCTGCTCCGATGTGACAGCTCGGGGCCCCTTTACACCCTTCGGTTTCCGGCGTTGTCTTCCTCCTCTTCGCCGGCTTTTTTGTCAGCTGTTCTCGCCACGACGCCTTCCTCCACTACTTGGCACCGTCGTCTCGGCCATCCTGGACGTGATGCTCTGATGCAGCTTAGTCGTAGCTCCGACATTCGTTGTACTCGAGCTCACGATGAGCACTTGTGTCATGCGTGCCAGCTGGGCCGCCATGTTCGTCTTCCTTTTTACACTTCTTCTTCAGCAGTTCATATTTTTGACCTTGTACATTGCGACCTATGGACATCTTCTGTCATGAGTATTTTTGGATATAAATACTATTTGGTGGTCGTTGATGATTTCTCTCATTATTCGTGGACTTTTCCCTTGCGTGCAAAGTCTGAGGCTTTTCCCATTATTCACCATTTTTTCTCCTGGGTGTCTACTCAATTCGGCCTTACCATCAAGGCCGTCCAGTGTGACAATGGTCGTGAGCTCGATAACTCCACCTCCCGTGCTTTCTTCCTTTCTCACGGTGTCCAGTTGCATATGTCTTGCCCTTATACCTCCTCCCAAAACGGCAAGGCGGAGCGCATGATTCGTACCACAAATAACATCATGCGCACCCTTCTGCTCCAGGTGTCCCTTCCTGCTCGCTTCTGGGCAGAGAGTCTTCACACCTCTACCTACCTCCTTAACTGTCTTCCTTTAGCTGCCTGCCTAGCTCCTACACCGCACCATGCTCTTTTCGGTACCCCTCCTCGGTATGACCACCTTCGTGTCTTTGGGTGTGCGTGTTACCCTAACACCACTGCCACCACCCCCCATAAGCTGGCTCCCCATTCGACACTGTGTGTTTTCCTCGGGTATTCCCCAGATCACAAGGGTTACCGGTGCTATGACCTCACGTCTCGTCGGGTCCTCATCTCTCGCCATGTGGTGTTTGATGAGTCGGTCTTCCCCTTCTCCACCACTACCACACCACCTTCCACCACCCCTGACCCTAACCTCGCCTCTCTGTTTCCCACTGACACGGTGGTCCAGCCACCTTTGCCGTTTTCACCTGCAGGTACTGCTCCACCGTGCCCTTCACCGGGCCCGTGCCCCGGCTCGCCGCACACCAGTGCTCCTCCTGACCCTAGGCCCTGCACGGGTCCGGTAGCGCCACCCTCCGGTGTGGTCCCTGCTCCTCCGCCTGACGCGGGGCCGGGGACGCCGGTTCCTACACCCCCGGCGCGGTTTGCCCAGCCGGTGCTTGTCTACCAGCGCCGTGTGCGGGCGGACCCGGCGCCTGCTGCTCCTGGCCCTGTGCCCTGCACGGGTCCGGTTGCGTCGTCCTCCGGTGCGGCCCCTGCTCCTCCGCCTGACGCGGGGCCGGGGACGCCGGTTCCTGCACCCCCGGCGCGGTTCGCCCAGCCAGCGCTTGTCTACCAGCGCCGTGCGCGGGCGGACCCGGCGCCTCAGTCACCACCGATGGTCTCTTCTCCATCGGCGACGCCTACACCACCGCCGCCGCCTCCGGCAGCCCGTGTCGTGCCGCCAGTGTATCACCCACCTCTCCTTCACCGCCACCCGCGGCACGTTCACCCTATGGTGACGTGGCATGCGGCGGGTACCCTGCGGTCCCGGGCTCTTGCGGCGATGCCCGGCGACACGCAGGTCTCTCCTGTACCCTCTTCTGTTTGCGACGCCTTGTCAGACCCTCACTGGCGTCGCGCAATGGAAGAGGAGTACGCGGCTCTTCTCGCCAACCAGACATGGGATCTGGTGCCCCGTCCACCTGGCTCCAATGTTGTCACCGGCAAGTGGATCTGAACGCACAAGCGACGGGCTGATGGTACCCTTGAGAGGTACAAGGCTCGCTGGGTTCTTCGGGGCTTCACTCAGCGCCCTGGTGTCGACTATGATGAGACTTTCAGCCCAGTGGTGAAGCTGGCCACCGTCCGCACAGTACTCTCACTAGCTCTCGCTCGCTCTTGGCCGGTGCATCAGCTGGACGTCAAGAATGCTTTTCTGCATGGGACTCTCCATGAGACAGTTTACTGCAGCCAGCCAGCGGGGTTCGTTGACCCTTCTCGTCCTGACATGGTCTGTCGGCTCAACAGATCCCTCTACGGCCTCAAGCAGGCCCCGCGGGCGTGGTACTCTCGGTTTGCGGCTTTCCTGGTGACACTGGGGTTTGTGGAGGCCAAGTCAGATACGTCTCTGTTTATCTATCACCGAGGAGCTGACACTGCCTACCTGCTGCTATATGTTGATGACATTATCCTCACAGCCTCCAGTTCATCACTACTCAGCAGCATCATCAGCTCTCTTCAGTAGGAGTTTCCTGTGAAGGATCTTGGGGTGCTCCACCACTTCCTCGGGGTCACTGTTGAGCCTCGTCCCACCGGCCTTCTTCTTCACCAGCGGCAGTACACTCTTGATATCCTGGAGTGAGCTGGGATGACTAACTGCAAGCCCTGCTCCACTCCAGTTGACACACAGGGCAAGCTGTCAGAGACCGAGGGCAACTCAGTGGCAGACCCCACGGCATACCGGAGTCTTGCAGGTGCACTTCAGTACCTTACCTTCACCCGGCCGGATATCACCTATGCAGTGCAGCAGATTTGCCTTCACATGCATGATTCTCGAGAGCCCCACCTCACTGCTCTCAAGCGCCTCCTCCGCTACCTCCGTGGCACTGTCGACTACGGCTTGCTCCTTTACCGGTCTTTCTCCTCCGAGCTCGTCGTCTACACTGACGCTGACTGGGCCGGGTGCTCGGACACTCGGCGCTCCACCTCCGGCTACGCTGTCTTCTTGGGCGGCAACCTGGTGTCCTGGTCGTCCAAGCGTCAGCCGGTGGTCTCCCGCTCCAGTGCGGAGGTGGAGTGCCGCGCTGTCGCTAACGGCGTGGCGGAGGCTTCCTGGCTCCGACAGCTCCTCGCCGAGCTCCACAGCCCTCTCTCCAGGAGCACGCTGGTCTACTGCGACAACGTCAGTGCAGTGTACCTCTCCACCAACCCTGTTCAGCACCAGAGGACCAAGCATGTGGAGATCGACCTACACTTTATCCGTGATCGAGTCGCCATCGGCGATGTTCGGGTCCTCCATGTCCCGACCACCTCCCAGTTTGCCGACATCTTCACCAAGGGCCTCCCGTCCTCGGCCTTCGCCGAGTTCCGCTCCAGCCTCAACGTCACCGGTGGCTAGTTGCGTCTGTGGGGGGCTCGTGTGTGTGCTTCTTTTCATGTCATGTCCAGTCTGTAACTCCGCTGCGCCGGAAGTTCAGACTGCGGGGGGTGTTAGAGTATAAGTATATTAGGCCCATGAGGCTAGGCCCATGTATGACACTATATAGCTGCCCTTTTAGGGTTAGCCAAATTAATCTAATTAGACCATTCTAACATTTGCTAGTGCCCTTGATGCTTATTGATTGATGTTTTTATATGGAATCTTTCACATGCAACCTGTTTAGCCTCATGTGTAAGCTCAGCATCGGTGTTGAGTTTGCCATTGGCAGCACCACCTTGACGACAAGGTTGGAAGCACCAGTTGTGAGACCACTAGACTGAAAATGTACCCAACTCAGCCTCAGCACAGCAGTACCATAGGTGTGTGTTGTTGTTGATTAATGTCCCAGTTCCTGTTATCTGGGGTCTGATTTGTCAATGTGTTTGCAGTGGTATGTCTGTAGTCTGTACCATATGGTACCTGTGGCTTGTGATCCTTAACTGTGGCTGTACATGTATAGAGCTAGATTTCATGGATCATTAGAAGGGGAAATAATTTTCTGTCCATAGCCACCAATAGCTACGGTTACTATATCCCAGCCTATCACATTTTAGCAATAAGCTATTCCATCTTAAAATTGAGCCGATACAGAAATTCCTGTTGCAGCTGCATTATCATCCAAAATTCATCTAAGCTGACGGAAGGAACAGGGCTTCATGAGAAGGTTATTTATGGAGTTTATAACTTTCTGATTGACAGCTATTTAGTGTATTGTTATAAATGCGCTCATTAGATAGTTATTAGAATCATTAGTATGTTCCTGTCTTTTGTTGGTTCATCGGAATTGGATGGTGGAATTCTCCATGTTGGCCTCACTAAAGGGGTTTTGAGTCGGTGATTTCTGTTTCGTGTGTATGAAGATCAGTTTGTTTTCTATTTGTGTGTTGTTAGAGTTATGATGCAGAGAATGTGGGCATGTAGCCTGATTATACCAGATGAATATTTTATTCATGACAGTGTAACATGTAGCTAATAATCTATTCTAGGACGTCAATGTGGCATGTAGCCTGATTATACCAGATAATGGAATATTGTTAAAGCCAATGAAATTGATTTACTATCTAATGCAGGGCAGTTTGTTTTAGACTTGACGATGGTTGGTGTGTAATCAACCAGGCCAGACATATCTTGCAGGTGTTTTAAGCAGAGAGCTTGTTTGGATGTACTCTTGTTCACCTCTATCCAAGTGTATTGGAGTAGATCGAGGTGATAACGAGTGCATCCTATGATATAATTCAGGTTATGATGCTATACCTCCACTGGTAGGGCTGGACATGATATGCACGATATGAACTAAGATCATATGTCCATCCATATTATTTGCTAATTTGGATCTCTCGGTCTTCTATGTGCATTTCTCAAATGCCAAATGTTGATTGTTAGATGTAAGTATATGGTATTTGCTGGTTTTGATTGTTGACTCTTCAGTAATATGCGCAGATGATCAACTGATACATTTGGCCAATGTGGCATGAGTTCTTCATTTGTTAGAGTCATGAACAGAGAAACAAGAAGCATAACTGACTAACTGATGCACATTCACTCAATTCTGCGTACATTGAACACATAAGTTTTGATAGGAAGCATAACCCTAGCTGTACGTACTAGGATAGGATGAACAGAAAAACGACAGATGCATAAACTTTTGAGCCCTCGGAAAGACAAAATTACGAGGATTTATAGAGTAAAATATAATGACTACTGCTCCAATTCACGGGTGGCGCAGGCCTCGACCATGTAGTCAAAGTTCTCTGGATCGGTCTTGAAGGCGATCTTTGCGGAGCAGTGGATGCACTTAAAGTAGAAGCGGAAGATCTTGACGGCGTCAATGTGCCTCTCGCCCTCGGTAGGTCCTCCTTGAACGCGATGAGCATGGTGCCCTTGTCAAGATGTAGACCGCAGGCGTCGCAGCGGAGGCGCATCGGCAGCCGCAGTCGCGCTAGGCTCGCGCGCAGATCCCAACGCCATATCTACGCGCGGCGGGGTGCTGCGGCATCGCGTCGGAAACAGATGGGCGTGGTGGCGGCGCTCGATCGAATCTTGAAAAGCGGCGGGTCTTATTATACTCAGCCCAAGGAACAATACATTACCCTTCTGTTCTAGTAGTTCTAGAACCTTTGCTCGGACCTCGGACCTCGGACCTCGGAGGGGAGAGGGGGAGGGGGGTCTGCGGGCCCCTGGCGGTGCGACGGGGAGCCTCGTGTCCGTGTCGTGTCGGGTCGCCGAGTCGGGCTTCCCGTTTCTCTACCCCTGTTGAGAACTTTTTTTTTATTGAGGCCTTACCCCTGTCGAGACTTGAGACCTCTTGTTACATCAAACTGCTACTTTAACAAGAATATCATATACCATGCTTTTATGATCGTCGTACGATCAGACCTTGAAGCAGCATGCAAGCATGCCTACGTGTTTCCTACGGTCTCATCTCACCCGCTAAACTTAATCGACCTGAAGCCAATAGGAAGGAGAAACGGCTATGTGCTCTGAAGGTTGAGCATACCTGGGCCTAGTTTACTATACTTTTAAATTTTAATTTTTTTCACTCTCTCTCCACTACATTAATCTAGGACATATACATAGAGCAATACATGTAAATAAAAAATAACTAATTACACAGTTTGATTGTAAATCATGAGACGAATCTTTTGAGCCTAGTTAGGCCATAATTAGATAATATTTGATAAATACAAATGAAAGTGCTACAGTTACCAAAATTCAAACATTTTGAATTTGGTGAGGCCCTGACGTTCTGATCAGCGCAAGCTTCACACGGTAAATTGCTGCTGCAGAGAAAACTTGGTAGCAGAGACAGATGTCATTCATCAATTTTGATTTTTGATACTCGGGTTGACTCTTATTCCCTGGACCCAGGCCATGCACACAGATCCTCAGGTTGTTTATTTTCACATTATTACTATATCCTTTTACATTTATACAGGGATAGCCGCTAGCTATTTTCTCTTCCCAAGACCCCGCATTACAGGAGCCTACGGCACTGGGTACGCCCTTTTTACTATATCTTTTTACAATCAGTAACCGCAATGGGAGGCACAGGCACATAAGCAGGCAGAACATTTTATCAGCTTTCAGTCCAAACTCCAAAATACAGTTTACTTTTCTTCTTCTGTTACACAGGTAAAGGCGGGTAAAAAGATCAGGCATACTGTACATTTGTGTGATTATGGTCTTCCTTATTCGAGGAAGTCTCACATGAGTTGCCTACAATCCATACGTGCGTCTCAAGGACAACAGTGAATACCCACAGTACTATTATATTATACAACTATTATGTACAGCTGAAGCAATGTCTAAAGGCAGCGTGAATAAAAAGCACACCGCATATCTGGTTAACACTAGCAACCCTTAGTCCTATTGTAATCTGGAGGCAGGGATGGACATCTTTCATTCATGTGGGCATAGGGTTCCATGGTGTTGTATCCAGGCAGCTCCATCCGGTACCTGCCCTTGATTTGGCAAAAGGGGAGCTTCACATCGTCATCCTTGTTGCACCATTCCGGAAGTCGGGAGGAGTTGTTCTCAAAAAAGTTGAGGGTGTAAGCATCTTTTATCTGCAAAATATGGGAGAAACAGATTTGAGAAAGAGAAGACTATGCCAATAGCTTCCTATAAACCTCTATTGTCAGAAACTCAAATGCAAGAGACTTGTAGGCAAGCCTTCCAAATCCACCCTCTTTCTTTTCTCCCTAAAAAAATGATAGGCCAATGTTCCACTGTGCACTAGATAGTGAGATAGATGCATTTACGAAACAAATGATAGACCTGAACACAAGGATTCAGGAGAACTTACTGTGAATTCCATAACTTCAACAGAGCTGGTAATAGGGTCAAAGAGCCCAGCCTCCTTGTACATCATAAGGACGAAAGCCACACAAGATGCTGACTGACCATCTTCATAGACCCAACTATCATTCTCAGGAACAGTTAGTAACCTGTCAAATGTTATCCCACGTTTCTCTGATTCCACTATGATTTCAGAAAGGTCAAGACCCTGAAAATCAAACAAAAGAAGATATTGTTGGATCCAAGGTTTCTGTATACATGAATAATTATAATTAACACAGTATAAAAGTGTCAATAGGCCTCAAAGAGTGAAACTTTAAAATAGTTATATCAGAAGATATTAAGCAATAAGCGATGACAGTTGTATACATACAAGAAGGAATCCAGATACAACTTGAGTACTTGACCCCATAGTCTGAACATAAATGTCTAGCACATAACAGCATTTGCATTTCTACCTACAGCAGGCCACGTGAGCATTGTTGACAAAGTTCAAATTTTCAGTACAAACTAAAGCTTCCTAAATGGACTCAGAAGGAAACTCAAATCTGCATCCACTCTTAGCAAGGGTTCTATGCTTCTATATCAGAACCTAGTAGCTAGAACCCAACCTGCTCTATAGAAGCTCTACAGCATGGCACAGATGAAAGGTGCCATGCATCTTGATCCTCTATGGTATCAGATTAAAAGGCTAGGGATACGATTGAGTGTGCAGGATATCCGAGGTTACTAATATTGCCAACCTCAATTGTGGTATTACCTATCCAGCTATACCACTGTTTATTGCCACAAAATTGTAATATACGAATACCGAGTACCTTACAGAGGGAGGCATGAATGAGTAAGATAAACAAAATCTTCAGCACAAACTGGTGAATGCTCAAGAAAACAAACAGAAAAAGGTTAATAATGAAATTTATGTGGCTGCTGCTACCAGCTATACAGGTGTTTTTGGCTAGACCTCTCCATGCTGGAATGGAACTTCAGTTCTAACTGAAATTTTTCTGGCTCCTGCTACCAGCTATGCAGGTGTTTTTTGGCTAAACCCCTCCATGCTGGAATGGAATTTCAGTTCTAACTGAAGAACTTATCAAACTTTGTCTTGGTTCATTCCCCAGGCCCAACATTACCAAATCCCTGATTCAGCTAACAAACTAAACTAAGTCCCTGAGATCAAATTGTCACTTATCTGCAATATTTAGTCACTGGCTGCTCTGTTCTTTGCTACCTGTGCAGCAGCATAATCAATTAAGAGGTGCTGCTTCTCACTCCTCGCATGGGCTACCTATTACTGCTAAACTAGTTATAATCATTTAAGAGGAGATGCTTCTCACCTGTCACATGTGCAACTATTACAGCTAAACTAGTTATTACAGCCTCGAACTTTGAGTGTGGTGCCAGGGGAGTGCAAGCAATGCTCACACTGAAGCACTAAACACACGAAGGGCGAAGGCTGGAATTCTCCTTGTGCGACAAGTGAGACTATTTGTTTGTTTATTTCAGCAGCCGTGTCACCTGAATTATCTAGCAACCTCAACTTATGTCGTAAACCTCAAGTGATATGGAAGCAAATGTAAGGCATCTGTTTGGACCTTTTTCAGAAATTAGGGAACTAAGATCAGCCATCATGCCATGTAGAAATCAAGGGTTGAAATTGTCTATGAATCCAAAGGGAACAATAACTTGTACTGGACCTAGCAGAAATACCAACAACCAAATTTAAACAAACCTTAGTTCCAAGCCGTTTGTTAAGGGCTTCTTGCCACAAATTACCAGCATACTCTGGTTGAAGCTTGGTCCATACAGTCATAACAGAAGCGACCTGTGGATCATTCATAAAACTAATAAGCCATTGACAAAATGCAGTCAAACCTAAATTGTTAAAAAAAAACTGGAATAAAAATCACTACCGTAACTTAAAGTGTTACTATATCTATTGTAAGGGCTTGTTTGTTTGAGTTGTAAGTTTTGGGTTTTTGGCTCAAAAGTTGGCTTTTGGCTTTCTGTCTGTTGCTTTTTTGCTATTGACTTCTGTAATAAAATTTTAGCTTCTCATCATGCCAGAAAAGCTCCTCTCAGCATGCTTTTCAACTTTTAGTTTATTTCCTCCAAAGCCAGCCCAACAGCTGGGCCATTTATTTTAGCTTCTGGCTGGCACCTGGCAGAAGCCAGCAAAAAACTGAAACATATAGGCCCTAAGAATCAGAACAGTATTTGCTGTGAGTAGAAAATTAGTCAGGTGAATTTACAGCACACACTGTCTAAGCTACTATAACACACAGGACAAGATATACATCACATATATAGACAGGGTTAGCAGTAAATTGATTTCAAAGCTGTACATGTAGAATCATACCACATGAGCATCTAATGGTGGTGGATAATTATCACTGATGGTATCAATCCAGCTAAATATCATATTGTGATACCCATAAGGCTTCCCATTCATGCTTTTTGCATAAATCCAAGCTGCTGTCTCATTAAATTTTGCTCGCAAACCTGGATGCAAAGGAAGGAGAGCAATCTGAGGATTTGAGTCGTCCTTTGCCACTTCAAACTCCCACCATTCCTCCCAGGGCAGGATAGCAATAACATCTTCTCCCTGCAATCCACCATTTGTTAGTCCAATTTTGGACAATGAAACTGCTCCAGCTCATAAAGAAAATTTGCACTACATTGAAGGGAACCCAATGCCATAGGTACAGTGTCTGCACTATCTGTACAAGGCATGTTACAAAGAATCTACCCAATTGACAATTATAGAATGGGAATGGCTAACCATGTATTTTGTTCTTTTGTACTCTCTGTTTTTATTAATTTAAGCACTGGGGAGCAAGGCTCCACAGTTTTTCCTCAAAAAAAAAGATAATAGAATGAAATATGAAACAACTAGCTATGCTGGAACTTGCCTAAGTTGTATTCCCACAGCATATAATTTGGCACTTGACAGTAGCATCTCAATTTTGCCTTTCCTATTTTATATATTCTTTTTCTGTTCTGTTAAGCAATATCTTAAATGCATTCAGAGGATTTGGGAAAAACGAATTTATCCATACACATTTAGAATTTTAGATATAGATTACATCAAGAACATGATTTTCTGATTAAACACATGCATGCTATGCAAAGCATTATACTGTATCCTAGTGAAACAGTGCAAATTCAAAATTCATATTGTGCAGTAATTTGTTCATTCCATGAAATTATTGGCAAGCATATTGACATCCTTTTTTACCATATAAGTCAAAGGGGCCACCTTAAACATCATTTTGAATCAGAGAGTTACAAGGTAATCAATATAACCAAAACTTATCATCCAACATTATCTTCATGATGTTTATTCACTGATATTTAACATGATTGAGAGTTAATATACATTCTAATTCAAAAATCACGCAGAACGAGAAAATAATAAAGAGTGAATAAGATGGCTAAGGACCAGACCTGGTCATTTTCATTACCAGATTCCCCAACCCAAAGCTTTCCATCAGAGTCCCTAAGGCAAACCGCAGTATGGCCTGCATAAGCACCAGTAACCCACTTCTCCAGCGTTTCAAAACCGCCCCATCGCCCACGAATCTTTGACAAAACCAAGAAATCTCCAGAGTGGATATCATCAGGATTTAATTCTGAGACCCAAGGTTTCGGCCGTTCCTCAAAGGTGGCACTCATATGCTTCTTGAGAAAAGCAAGATTCGCATTCTCGCCCCATGCAGTATTTGTGAACAGAGGGAAGACCTCCCAAAGTGCTCGAAGTGTGCCGATTGTTCCAGACGGCATGAGGAAAATGGACACCCCATTACGTTTCACCTATTTTCAGGCAACAGGGTAGCAAATTTGTCTCAACTATGGATTAAATAAATAAGAACTTTGTACTGATGATGTATAAGTTGAAGAAATATTGATCATATAAAGTAAAGCAGAAGTGAATACTTACATATTCATACTCGGCCTCACTTTCCCATTCTGCAAAATCAAGAGTGTGCTCTCGGCCCAAAAAGTAATAGTCCCATGTAACTCTATAAGGCGTTGCAAATACATACAGATCTATGCAAGTCCAGCTGTGTGCTTTGGTTGTCTGCGAAAAGTATACTCGATTTTAGAGCAACATTAAGGCAAAGGAAAACAACTGCGCAGAAAATTGAGGCCAGAATTTTACTGAAAGTACACTGCAGGAGCAAAGTGGATAATAGAAGAGGAAACTGTACGTTTCAAGTAATTCGTGGAATTAATCCGATACGCTTTAGATTTTATTTAATTGTACCGAACGCAAGCTCAGAATCACCAAGTTTCAACTGATCACCTCGCCCATCCCTAGCTCCACCGTCCGCTTACCTCCACATGGACTGTAGCGCCTCCAAGGCCCCCATCGGTCCCGTTGCGGAACTCCACCCACGCCCTGTTCTCGTAGAAGCAGGCGCCCTTCCACTCCGCGAGCGGGTGGGCGTCGTCGGGCTCCTGCGCGCGCGCGGCGCCGACAAAGGCCGGGAGCAGGTCGGCGGGGCCCCGCAGCGCGAGGCGGCGGAGCAGCGGCTGCGCCACGGGCCAGGGCAGGAGCGGGAGGAGGTCGCCCGGGAGGACCGGGGCGCGGAGGAGCGCCTCCGGGACCGGGAGGACGCGGGGCCGGGCGGCGAAGAGGAGGAGGAGGAGGAGGACCAGCAGGACAGGAAGAGCGAGGAGCTTGAGCTTGGACGCCATCATGGCGGCGGTTAGGATGTAGGGGCTTCACGCACTGCGCCGCTCCCCCTAATTTCGCGGTGGGGAGCTTGCGGGCGCCGGGCGGCGTGATGGAGATGGAGTCATCAACGACAGAAACTCCAAATCCGAGACAAAAAAAAAAAAGCAAGCAATTCACGTGTTCTCCAAGGTTGTTTTAGTTAATTTTCTGTTGCGTAAACAAATTTCTCATTCTGCCAGAGTTGACCAGCCAGCACGAGGGGGCGATCGGTACAACATTTTTGGCCAAGCTATTGTTACGGTTTCGAATTCTCATCCACGTCGATAATCCAGTTAAACCAACCAAAGCTTGTTTTTTTGGAACAATTCCAGGATATTTCAGTGCCTATGCATACTTGTCCCAATGAGAAAAGTCACCGAGCCAGACACGCAAGGTGAAGAAACAGTTACGTCGCGGCCTCGCCGGCGTGTCGGTGTCACTCTCAAGACCCACTCTCCGCATCCATCGCAAAGGAATCGTACGTCGCATTTGCGGTCATGAAATGTGTACTGGTTTTGAGCAACTTCGAGCTACTAGCAATTGATCATTTGTTCCGTAGCATCCATTTACAAATAAGTATTTGTGAACCGAATTGCTAGTGCTATTACAATTACAAATTTGGGGGCGGAAGGCGCTCGTACCTTGATATGGAATGTGCCGCCGCCGTACTTGGAGCCGCTCTCGTTGTGGAACACCAGCCAAGCCTCGTTCTCGTAGAAGCAGGCCCCCTTCCAGGTAACCAACCCCCCGCTGCTGGACGCCGAGCCCGGCCCGCCGGCCGACGCGGCGCCGACGAACACGGGGAAGATGTCCGAGACGCCGCGGAGCGCTCGGAGCGTGGCCATGGCGACGCCCCGCGGCAGGAGGGGCAGCACGTCCGTGGGGCTGAACGGGAGGACCGTGACCGTACCGCCCCACGGCGTACCCACGCGCCCGAGGTACCCGTCTTTCGGCGAGTACGTGGTGCAGAGGAGGAGCACGACGGCGAGCGACGCTGCTGCCACGAGCGGCAGGGCGATGGCAACGAGCTTGCTGCGGTTCGCCATGGTGGTTTACTGAGTCTGGTCTACGGCCTAGGGGACTGGCTCGGGGATTTCTTATCGAGAGCTGGCCTGTGGGTTTTTCGATCGGTTCCGTGTCAGAACTGAGCGGCAAAGGTGAATGGAGACATGGGCAGCAATGTCTGCTACGCAAATGTATTTGTTGCTTGTCCAACCCGCGGTTGTTGAATTGTGTGGTTTTCAGCCGGCGAGGGCCCCCAGAGGCTCGGGAATTTAATGATTTTTGTTACTGTGATTGGTGCGCGCTGAATAAACTGAAGTCGACGGATGCGAAAGTGT
Source organism: Bothriochloa decipiens (assembly GCA_023333625.1). Taxonomy (NCBI): domain Eukaryota; kingdom Viridiplantae; phylum Streptophyta; class Magnoliopsida; order Poales; family Poaceae; genus Bothriochloa; species Bothriochloa decipiens. Next base: position 13,740,743 of record CM041632.1, on the reverse strand, counting down.
ATGGTCCATTACTCTACCTATATATATACTCTTAAAAAAACGGTTCCAAATATTATCTACTACCTCTGTTAACAAAAAAACATTATTATAGGCTTAGAGGAAATCAATTTTTTCTTGAATTGAACTAAGCTTATATATCAAATTTATATCTCTAAGTAGACTTGGCCTGTTTAGATCCCATACTCTAACGAAAAAGTTTTCTATTACTCGAGTTATTCTCTTCCCGTGTTAGCTCCATTAAATCCTCTAGTCGTTCTAACCTTGTGCGTCTATTCCTCGCATCACCACGCCCTTGAGTCTCACACGCATCATGGACACTACTCTCGCGCCTTGAAACTGCCCACCCACCTTGTCCCTTGTGTCGGGTTTTAAAACACAACAACGACTGGTCCCACCATGGCCCCATGCCTACAGGACACCAGGTCCTCCAAAGTGAAAGAGAAGAACGACAAAGGGTGGTCACCGCCGCTAGGTTAAGTACCATACGAGAAAGTTATGGAAAACCTTATAGTGCTTAGTAGTTGCATATTCATTGGACCATATACTTTACTATACATGTTTGGGTGTAAATTTTACGTTCACATGTTCTTAAATGGCAATGGTCGAAATTACTTGAACAATTATCTGATTTTTTTTATCTTTTTTATCTTTTGTATGTTTTATCTGATTTCTCTTTGGAATCTTCCGACTTAGCTTTCATATAAATAATCTCACTACTTTTTGTTTTGCTTGTTTAAGATATTTGAATTATTTTAATAAGTTTTATTTGATTCATTCAATCTGCATCTAATGATCATGACAATCGACTGTAGCATGAATCAGAAACACCCAGTTTTGTTTTTGTTCCAACCAAGTGCCTAAGTGGCATTTAACACTCAGATGTCAGATTCCACTAAAACAATTATAGACAACTTCTTTTCTAACTTTATACAATTGTAAACTTTAGATCATGGGACTGACTATATCATGTAGGCTCAAGTTCAGATCTAATTCCATAAGGAGATCAATATGTCATCCTCAATCTCTCTTCTCTCCCCATGTCCAACTCCATCTCTTCGCCACCATCCTCTTGTAGTGCCTCAGATAGCTTTGGCCCTGGTGTGGTGCGTCTCCTCGATGACGACATTGAAGCTACACTCCCTGAGCTCTTGCACCGCCTCATAGTCTATCGTGTTCAGAGCAGCGGAGAAGTGGGGGATGGGTGAGGCAACTTCGGGTGGAACTGGCGCTGCAACGCGCTGCAACGATGCATGTGGGCGTGTGGCGGCGACAGAGGATTCCACCCTAGGTAAACCGTAAACTATGGAAGGAGATAACCATGAGAGCAAATGGGCGTGTGGCGGCGACCGAGGATGCCGCGCTAGGTAAACTACGGAAGGAGATAACCATGAGAGCAAATTTATCTTTTATACAAAGGTTTTTAAGACTACATTAGCTTACTTTTGTAGTCTAAAGTGATTTGAGGGGTTAACTAAATTTAGACATCACTTTTTAGACTACGTGCCTGAAGACTTTAGACCCAAATTTTGATGGTTAAACTTTAGAATAAGGATCCAAACATGACCTTACTACTTACTAGGAACTAATGATTCTTAATGCACATGTTAAATATTAGAATATATCTTAATATATTTGGTTAGCTTAACTTGAGATTTATTGCCTTTTACGAAGACAAAATAACGTTCTTTTTTGGAACGGAAGAGTAACTAAAACTATTTCAACATTGGCTATTTTCTAAAAAAAAATAGTAATACTGCAAAATACGTTTCATAGTGAATCTAACAATAGTTATTTAATATCTTAAACATAAATACTTTTGTTCTAAAAAGATTAGCCGACTGTTTAACTTAGTACTCTACTACATATAGAATTACATTCTTTCTGCAACAGAGGTAGCATTTCTGAGCCCACTTTCATATTCTTTTTATTAATACCTATAATCTTGATATAAGCGTTAGACTTTCATGTTGGTTGCTCGAATCTGATAAAGCTTCATGTTGTTATGCCACACTGCTACACCCCGGTGCCGCCCCCGTTAGAAAAAGGAGAAGGAGATGCATTGGGACACCAAAGCTACGACAGACCAACGTTCCAGGCTAATAACAACATGTAACCCTGACAGTGGCGAGCGCATTTGGTTCTTGTCTCCATTTGATCAGCACGCGGCGCCGACAGAGCACCTGAGAACGCCGGCGTCCTTGGTCAGCGACCTTACTTCGTTAGAGCTGGCTGCCGCGAAGGCCTGATGCTTGTTGTAGTTCGGCCGCACCCTGGTGCCCTTCCGCTTGAAGAAAGCGCCGTTCTCGAAGGAGTCGCCGATGGAGGCCCAGTCCCCCCCATCCCTCCCCGCCACCGGCATCTTTCTCGTCACCTTCTTGTTATCTTCTGGGCCTCCAGCCGCGAACAGGTTGCCCTGGCTCTTGACGCTTGGTCCCATGCTTCCTCCGATGGCGTAGTCTTTCCATCCCAGGTAGTAATTGTTCACGACGTGAGCGTAGCCATGCCTAATCCTTGGCATGCGCTGGTTGACGTTGGGTCCGAACTTGTTGAACGCGACGGTGACGCGCATCCGGCTGTCGGCGTCGTGGCCGTCGTCGTGGCCGAGCAGCATGACCTTGTCGTGGTTGAAGAACCAGTTGTTGGAGATGGTCACGTCGGTGGAGCCGACCGTCACGTCCAGCAGCCCGTCCTCGCACCGCGACAGGGAGTTGTGGTCGATCCACACTTTCGTGCTCGACACCAGCCGGATGGCGTCACCGTCCATGCCCCCAGCCGGCTGCACGGCGCCGCCAGGCCTCACCACCGGGCCTTCGGGCTGCGACCGGATTTCGTGGATGTGCAGCCCGTGGACGATGACGCTGCGCACCTGGTACAGCACGATGCCCGCGCCCCCCGCGATGTGCACGTCGGCGCCGCGCCCGTCGATGGCCGTGAAGCTCTTCACGAACAGCGGCTGCGCCAGCGTGATGTGCATGTTCCTCGCGAACGTGATCCACACCTTCCCGGGCAGCACCGTCGCGCCGTACCGCAGCGTGCCCGGGCGCGGCCGCACCGGGTCGTCGCCGGGGTCGGTGACCGTGTACCGGACGACCCCGGCCCCGCGGTTCTGCCGCATCTTCCCCGCGAAGCCCACCGAGCACACGGCGAGACGCTCCCGGTTCGCGGCCCAGTTGGGCTGCCGGCGCCAGCACCGGTCGATGATGTTTGTTCCGTGGACCGTCGTCAGTGCGCCAAGGAGGATTAAAAGGAAGACGACGAGCAGTTCTTTGGAGGCCATGCCGCTCGAGACGTGTCAAGTTCCAAACCTGTTGCTCTCTGCTTGATATATAGAAGACGTCGAGGATGAGCAACTCGTACAGACGTTTCCTCGCCATTTTGAGGAGGGCGGCGGTTTCAATACGTTGGGGGTGCAGCAGTGCGAGATGTCATTTAGGCGTTTGTGTGTTTGTGTGTGTGATTGTTTGAAACTGCTGAATGCATGTAACAGCGTTCGTTTGTGTTTATTTATTTAAAGTGGACTCGTAACCGTATTGGTTAATGCTTCATTGATGAATGAAAAGCAATAACCATGGCACGCGGCAGATTTAATTTTCCATTTATGGATGCGTAACATTCATATGAAATGTGGAACACGCATACTAGGGTAAATTGTTGGAATCAATCTTAACCGTTGTTGCACTACACACGCAAACCGCCAATCTGTGCCCCGCATAGGCCATGTCCATTCCACACTAGCGGATTGGGCAGGCCATTGTCCCGGGCCTCGGCGCGCCTGAACATACACACCGTGCAACGGCGCTAACGACCATGGGCCGTCGCGCTCCGGCCAAAAATCAGGGTGACCCAGCCACGCCAGGCGCGCCGACCACGCGATGTCCCGCCGTCGCCCACCTTCATGTCCTCCGTTCATGATCTCCAAGCCCGCACGTCAGACGGCAGGTGTGATTATATTAGGCCTGATGCGCGGATACTGATCCACGGGCAACCATCAACCGCGTGAAGGGCCAAAAGATGCATGCTTCTTCCTAACTTCGTTTGCTTTGCCAGTTTCAGTCGTATTGTCGCATTACTTTTATTCCTGCCTCTCTTTTGAGATAAACTGGATGGCGTATGAACGGAACAAATTCGTTTCCCACAGCTGAAAATGGACCTAACAATTCATTAATTAATTTCCCCTGGACTTATGTACATGTCTGAAATTTTTGGCATCTACACTTGCACCGAACAAAAGGCGAACACAACGACGACTGAATCACTCAACCGAACCACCAAATACCGAGAGATCAGACTCTCATCTTCGTGTCATGAAGACTCTAAGGTCTCGGGGATGCTCTGCAGCGCGGGCTTCCAGTGCCAGTGCTCCCCCTCCCTGTGGTGGTGATCGCGGTGGTGCACCTCGCCGGAGTCCATGATGTCCGCCAGCAGCTGCTCCGCCGACCGCTGCCGGCTCCCAAGCCCTGGCAGTAGCGTTAGCCCGCCGTGACCGCTTCTGCCGCTCTTCTCCATCAGCTCGTGCAGCTGCCTCTTGGTGATCCTGATGGTCACCTCAGAGTCGTGATGATCCTCCTCTCTTCTCTCGTCGTCGTGGTGATGGTAGCGGTGATGATGGTGGTTGTGGTGATCGCCCTCCGACGACGCCGCCTCCTCCTCCTCCTGATCCTCCCACTCGCCGTCGTCGGCCCACGACCCCACTGCACGCTGCGACGTCGTGCAGTTCCCCATGGATTCTCCCTGGGCCTTGATCAACTGCCCTGAGCTAAGCTACTTTCTTTAATTTGTTGTTTCTTTGGATTCTCCTCTTGAAGCACTAGGCTGCTATGAGACGGATAAGGAATGTAACCAGATGGGTTTGGGAGAGTATTTATAGGGCGGGAGGAGCAAGGGAGGCTGCGGTGTGGAAGGAGGGGGCGGTCAGCAATGAGACTGCAGATGCCGTTCCGATCCTTGTACTATTCTTCTCGCCAGTGATGTCACGAGGGACTGGCGGCGGCGGGTTCCAGATTCCGACGTGGTGTGCAGGTCATGCCCCAGGTCCGAGGAGCTCATCCTCGCCGGGACTCCAACGTGGCAATAGATAGGACAGATGCCCTGCCGAGACGCGTTCGCACGCACTACCCCGACGTCGGGCCGGGCGAGGTGGCGTGTCAATTGTGACTGGGCCGGCCTCTTCGCGGCTCCGTACTCAACCGACAAGGCGACGACAACGCCACACGCGGCTTGTAAGTTTTCGGGTGGCTGGGTTGCTGCTGGGGTAGGTCGAATTAGTCGCGGGCGGTTGGGCCGGCCTGGTGTGAATGGGCTCAAGAACGAATCTTGGGGGGCATCAAGGGCCTACTGCCTCGCTCATGCCTTTTCTTTTCTTTTCTTTTCTTTTTTCTTGTAAGAAACGAAGAACCTCCGTGGAGACTTCTGAGTTGTGTGGGTGTGGGTTCAGGAGTTGACGAGGGTTTCAGTCTGCCGCTTGTACTTTAGAGGTACGAGAGGATGAAATGGACAAAGAACTCCTGCTTAGAAATTACCGAGTGCTGCTTTCCCCTTTTACGCAATGGCGGAGCATCATATGACAAAGGCATCCTCGTATAGAGAGATAATGGGAGATTGTACATGTTAATCTCATTTTAGAGGGTATTTGATTCAGAGACAGGGCGAGAATGTTGTTAAAGGTTCGCCTCTGCAAGGAATAGCCGGGGGTTGAAGGCGAGAACAAAAGAGTCATTTCCCTGGTGTTACGACAATGGATACTAATTTGTAATGATAGTCGACAAATTTTGCTCAAAACGGTGTCCATCAGCGTATTACGAGAGTATTCTACAGCAAAATTTCTCGCCTAATAAAAAGTTAGCGGATGTCATCGGAACATTAGCTACGTGGTATCAAATCCCCACCACTTTATTGTATAATTATTATGGGCACCGACCACCAAGTGTAGATGCATGCATGCATGGTTTCACTCGTCTGGCCTAAGCGTCTGACTATATGATAACACGAGGAGTTTCATGCGTGATGATTTATGAATTTTTATGAACTAGGAGGTGCACAAAATCTCTTTTCTGCTTTTGTAAGATGGACTTTTCGATCGGAGCAGTGCAAAGTCGTGGTCTTCTTTAAATGAGTGTGTGTGTGTGTGTGTGTGTGTGTGTGTATATAGGGCTCCCTCAATGAATTCAAGTTTGTTTTTTGTAGATACGTCCAACGTGTCGTGTGCGTCCTTTGTATTCCACCTTGAAGTAGTAAATACATCACCAGAGAGGACAACAATTGATGTTCCATGATATTTCCACCTACTCGAGGAATTGGAGGTTTCGTGCATATATACATGTTGGTTAGTTGTCAAACCCCGAACCCAAAGGTAAGGCAAGGACAACATTCCCATACGGCTCTCACGTGACCATCTAGAATCACTAATCATGTGGTCATTGAAAATAAATTTGGAACGGCTTGATGTCTTGACAAATTCATGGCAACCTTATCCATTTACCACGACGGAATTCTTCTTCTGTTTTAAAAATATATCATTACGGATTCTTCTTCAATGAAGATGCTCGTTCAAAACAAAAGAAGGCGTTGTTGTCAACGTTAATCGCCGGCAATAGCTGGTGCAACGTGCTGAAGAACGATTGTCCATGCACTAAATCTCAAATTAAAGGTGTCGATATTTGTTCAAAACAGAGATGACAGTTGAATCTGAGGGTACGGATGCCAAAAATAGCCACGGGTCTCATCAGATCTGACAACAAAATAAATGAGAACGAAGGTCGGAAGTAGGCGGGTGCTCAATCGCACCCGTAGGATGGCTATTTGGGCCTAACATATTAGGGACATCCTATGTAACTAAGTATCCATATCTAGTTATTAACAATATCAAAAAAAAAAATTGCATCTAAGTATTTAATTTTAGTCCATAAAAAATATATAATTATGTGGCACCTATGTGGTATGTTGTTCTAAGATTAACACATCAGGTATTTGAAACGCACGGGTGACCCACAGACACAGGCAGGCACAAGTGTAAAATTTCACCCACAGGACGTGTCGAGGGCGGATGTCATGCAGGCGTCGTTGAACGGGTATTTGCTCTACTCTACCACTGTACCACACCGGACCTGTTGCCATCCCTAATTCTAAAGCACCTTATCGAGACCTACGTAATAATCGATACATGTCCTATTGGGACTCTAAGAGTCTAATAAGTCTATTTTTATAACTGAAAGGGTCCCGTGAGTAGCGACCAACAGTTCTGGGTTTGACCCCTGGTGAGAGCGAATTTAATTAGGTCTCTATATTATTATAATTTTTTTTAAAAAAATAGGATGGGGTTTCTCTTGCCAACTTATGTCAAAAAGAGTCTATTTAGATAAGAATACTAGGTATAAACCTATTATATATCTAGGATTATATATTTTATCTCCGACAATAAGTATCTTTTACTCCTAACATTTCCCTAGGCTGCAGGGGAAGATAAGAGGAAGAATGCAGTTGTATTTCAAATCCTGTGCTTTCGACATCTTTTCTGCTTCATTAGCAACTACGTCTTTGACGAAAAAGGTCTAACATCTAGGGCGATGCCTACATCTCTCTCCTCCATTTCGTCCTAAAGTTAGAGTGACAGTGTCGTTGGCAATAGCAATGGCGCAAAGTTTTTAACAGAGGTGTTGATGATGTTTTAAAAAATAGAAATAGAAGTAGCTCGTGATTGTTGAAATCAAGATAGTAATATGATGTCATAAGAGCCATTAACATTGTCGATGTAGCCACACATAGTCGATACCATGTGAACATAATAGCAATTTAGACCCTTACTCCCTCCGTCCCGAAAATAATGTCGTTCTAGCATCGTGAGCATGTCCCAAAAGAGTGTCTTTCTAGCCTGTTGCCACTGACAACCCCACCCACTGGCATCCGCTCGGCTCCTCCCATCCCATCCTCATCTCGACGCTCTCTCTCTATTTCTCTCTTTTGTGACTGGGATGGACAGGGAACACAAATGACAGGGGAAAGAGAATGTAGGGTACAGAGTAGGCTTCTTTGGTCCCTGCGTAGAACTCTAAAACGACCATTTTACGGGACGGAGGGAGTAAGTTGTTGGCTATGTTTATTGTAGCAGGTCTAAACCTATTATATCTATAAAATTCTATTTTGACCTAAGCATCTCTGCTTAGTAATCTCATTCTTTTTTTTTTCTTTTATGTGATTCCAATATATTCTGATACAAGTCTAGAGGGAACCCGCCAAGGTATAGCCGTATAGGTCATAGGAGCGGTGTCTTGCGTTAGGCTGGCTGGTTCTGCAGGGTGGTGGTTACAGTACGAGGAGACAATGCCTGATGTTACTGGCCACGATATGAGCGGGTGGATCACCAGTTGTCGTCATGCGATGACTCGGGATTTTTCGTGTTGCACGGAGTCGTGGGGGGAAGGAGCAGCGAACCAACACGAGGAGTTGAGGACACTATGATAGTGCTGTCTTCCGTGAATGGAACAAATAATAATAAATTTATGTGTGGGCAATGCCTAAAATAATGCTCAAATTGCCTACAGATGAGCCCTACGTAGATCACAAGTCGATGCACGCAGCCTCGACCTTTGGGACGCATAGGAACTATCGACTCTAGTTCATCCGTGCAGTCCTAGATTCAACGTGATAAGTTATCACCGGATTCGTGTGCTATGTAGAAAGTAGAATGGACTGGTTCAATCTTCCACGCGGTGCTGTTATAGTAGTGCAGAGCTGGTAACTGTCCATTCTGGCTACAGAGTTTCCGTTTGACTGTGATTTTTGGACGGGCCTGAAGCCCTGAATTAAGTTCTAGTTGAGCATACATAGCGCCTGCACTGACTACCAACTGTAAGTAAAGTACGTACTGTAAGATCGGTACCCTACACCTAATGATCCGTATTTATTGCTGAGAGCAAAGTCACGCTGAACTAATTTGTAGGCCTAGCTGCCATGTGGCATTCCACCGTTCTTCATCTGCATGTACCAAGGAGTAGGAACAGATGTGATAGTAAAACAGTGGGCAAACTTCATCAAGTAACTCATGCTCTAATCAGCATTTTTCGGTTTGTAAGCCTGTACAATATCTCAGAAAGAATCGCTAAAGCCTGCAATCTTCCTATAATCCTAGAGCAACTATGCACGTACAGAACTAACCAGACAGAAAACTCTGATCTAGAGATGCTCATCAGAGCTCGTGAGTCATCACGACGACTCCTCGATGGCCTCCGGTATGCTGTACAGGGCGGGCCTCCAGTGCCGCTTCATGTCCTGCTGGTAGCACACCCTGCCGGAAGTCATCAGCTCTGCCAGCACCTCCTCCACCTGCCGCCGCTTGGCGGCCTTGCCGTTGCCGTCCCCATGGCCGCCGCCAACGCAGCCGGCCTTCTCCAGCAGCTCCTGCAGCTGCCGCCGCGTCACCCTGATCTTCACCTCCACCGTCTTGTTCTCCTCGACGGCCGCCGCCGCCGCAGCCTTGGCCTTGCTCTTGCTGCTGCAGAGCTCCGCCTCGTGCTCCCACTCGTCGCCGTCCGCCCACGTCGCCGCGCGCTGCGGCTTCAGACAGTTCCCCATGCGTGTGCCGCTCGCGGATCGCGATGGAGCAGTTCACGCTGTGCCTCGGCGCGCGCGGTCGGGTGACGGACTAGACGCCTCAGGCGTCTTGCAAAGCGTTGGTCTCTGGATTAGTGCTCGTTGGTTGTATCTCGCTTATCGCCGCCGAGATCTTGTTTGCGAGAGGATTTCCGAGCTGGTGACGCGAAGCTTATTTATATACTGTACGGGGGTAGGGGATTAGTGCGACGTGCCAAGTTGGACGGGAGACCGTGTCGCGGAGGCGGCTTCCACTTTCCATCTGGCCACAGGCCACGTGGATGGACGCGGCGACCCAGCGTTCCCCTATACTACGAGTACTGTAGAGGGACGGCGTGACGTGGGTGGGAAACTGGTGGGGAAGACGGAATCTTGAAACGCTTTTTCTTTCCACGCCAAGGACGGGAAGGAGCGCGCCGAGTGTGGACGCGGCTTTCGCAGAGGATCTTTGCTCTAGCACCAGGGACGGGGTCCAGCGACAGCGAGTCTCGCTCCCGGCTTCTCTTCCGCGCCGATGGGGATGCCATGGGTCGTGTCATGGACTACTCATGTGTGCGCGCGTGCGCTTGTGACCAACTTACCGTAGTACGCAGATTTGGAAGGCTTCCGCTGCCTGATTTTAAATTGCGACAACTTCGTGAATAAGATCATGCAGGAGGCGTGCTTTTGTATACTTTTTTTTTTCTTTCTTCTCTCTCGCGCTGGCGTAAGTCCAGCATGCTCTTTTCTCTCCGGCGACCGGCGTGTCGCAACGGTTCGTAGCCTTTTCCTTTCGTTCTTTGCCAATTGCTATTCAGGCATCCAACTGAGTTCTGACAATTTTTCCCCGAAAGCGTTGCATTGCAGGTGGTCTATTAAGTGACATTAGTTCTAGTCCAACGAACATTTGTTGATTAGTAGTCGTGCTTGAGACTAAGGGTCTGTTTGGGAGGGCTCCTTTTCTTTTTTCCAAACAACTCATTTTAAAACAGCTTCACGTGTGAAGCTGTTTTTTTTTTCCTTCAGAAAAGATGGAAGATGAGAGAGCTGAAAATAGTAACTTCTACCAGCTTTCTATGACATATGTGGGACCCACGTTGCAAAAAGGACTCCTGTTGCTCCCCGCGTAGAGAGAGACCTGGACGCCGTCGGCCTGTCGCCCGCCGTACGCCGCGCTCGCCATGGACGGTGGCTGCCCGCAGCTCGCGGCTCCCCAGGGCCGCCCGTCGCTCGCCGTGGACAGTGGACGCCCGCCGCTCGTGACCGCCAGCCGCTTGGCGACGCCGCGACCCGCCCGTAGCCTGCCGCCAGCCGCCGGGAGCACAGGGCAAATCGGCCGAGGCGTAGGCGCCGCATGCCCGCACCGCCACGACCACGACACGAGCAGAAGCGACGGGGTGGCGGAGGGAAGATAGGCCGCGGTCGAGGTCGCCGGTCCCCGGGGCGCGTTCGGGCACGCCTGCGGGGCAAGAGCGGCGCGACCGCGGGGTGCGTCCGGGCTCGCCGCTGGGCTCTAGTGGCGCGGCGCAGCCGTCGAGGCGCGTCCGCACTCGGCCTCTTGTTGCGTCCGCGTCCGGGGTAGGGGCGCATCCGCCGGCGCAGGGCCGGGCAAGGTGCGTCCGCCGGTGCGGGGAGGGGGAGCGTCTGCCGGAGAGGGGTCGCGTCCGCCGGCGTGGGTGGGGGAGCGGCCGACGGCATGGGGTAGGGGCGCATCCGCCGGCGAGGCATGGCCGCGGGGGGGGGGGGTGTTGAGAAATTGGATAAGGGGTAAAAGAGAAAGAAAGTAAAAAAAGAGAAGGGTATATTAGTCATTTTGACTTTCTACTCATAAGAAATAAGCTGTTTTGCCCAACAGCATTTTGAAACAAATTTAGCTTCTTTAAAAAAGCTGTCCATAAAGCTAAAATGCTAAAAAACAGCTTCATCGGTGAAGTGAAGCTAAGCCGTGCCAAACAGGGCCTAAGTATGACGCTTCTTGTTCATAGGTCTGATTACGACTAATTATCTCTGAGTTCATTGCCAAAGTCTTAAGCTCAGGCCCCAAACTATTTTTTTCTACTATTAATTATTTTTTCTTTGACTAGGTGGAACACGTAACATCCGCTTCAAAATTCGGATGCTCTGTCATATTGAAACACTCGATTTTGCACTTGAGCTTAATCAAGTGTTTTGATCACGCAGAACACTCAGGAGTTGAGCAAGATGATCACTCGCACTTGAAATAGATAAGTCCTAGTTTTCTTACCGACAACTAGATAATGTGCAATGCAAACCTTTGTTTCTCATACTCCTACATACTTAGGTCTAGGCGCAGCTAGGATTTAGAGCAAAGGGTGACCCACCTAGTCTAGATACAATGAGCCAAATCATAGTATGTTCCTTATATATATGACCTTTGATACTAGATATCATATCAACTATAGTTCTAACATTGATTCAAATCTTAGACTGGTCCATGCACAGTTCAACGTACCACCTAGTTATCTCCGCCTATTTGAGAGTCTCATCAAAACAATGGTTGACAAAGGAAGTCTAAAACTCTGAATTGCTATGAATAATCACCACGGCTTGGCTGCTTGAAGAATAGATAGGATATGAACAATTGAACGGTACGGTGTTGAATTAACCTAACGAAGCAAGAATCATTAGTTCGAACATTGATTTTTTTTTTCAAGACCGACCCTTTACCTGTTTTTCATTAAAAGAAATAGCAAACAAATCAATAACAGTTTTAATTAGTCCAGATTAACCAACCATCCGAGTTTGATAACACTAGGATCGAGCCCATAATAACAGTTGTTGTTAGTTGACGAGCACGCTGCGGCGTTACATACAAAACATATGCTTACGTACCTTTGCTACTCATGAAGACAACCACAAGAGATATGGGAGTATATATATTATTTTTTCACGTGTTGTGTTTCTATGGATATTATTCAAGCAGGCAATATGTATATAGTTGTTTAATTTGTGGTCATCTCCTGCATGAGCACGAGCATTATTATTTATGCGGATATACACATCAGCATATCTCTGCAAATGTAATCGCAGCACTCTCAACTATAATCGATTGCTTCGCACTTGGTTTTATAAATCCAGCTTGTACCGTCACACAAACATTAGTTTGTGCGGATAACCTTTGTTATTAACATCCATTTAGACTCACAAATACCTCGAGGGACTTGCTGTCTAGTCATCATATTTTCAGGCTTAACATGCTACAAGTAGAAGAAGATTGAGTGTGCAAGTGGGACATGAGTACGTCATTTTACACTACTAGAAACGCAAATTTTGCCGACAGGGAAGTATAATAACCGACGGATAGTTAGGAAAACCGTGAATGGCTGACAGTGAACATGTTATCGACGGTTATAAGCTCCACCGTCGCTCATATATTGAATAGCCGACGGTACAACCTATTCCCGAGGATTAGATATCGATCCGTCGGGAACTAAATAGAATGCCGAGAGGGAAGTATAATAGCCGACGGTCTTAGCAATACCGTCGTCCTTTGTGTCCAATAGCCGACGGTGCACACTATTCCCGAGCGTTAGATGTCGACCAGTCGGGCACTACACTAGAAGGCCGAGAGGGAAGTATAATAGCCGACGGTCTTAGTGACACCGTTGGGCTTTGTATCAAATCACCAACGGCACACACTATTTCCGAGTGGTAGATGTCGACCCGTCGGGCACTACACTAGAAGGCCGAGAGGCCAATTTAATTGCCAATGGTTTTAAAGACACCGTCGGTCTTTGTATCAAATAGCCGATGGTACACCCTATTCCGGAGCGTTAGATGTTGACACGTCAAGCACTACACTAGAAGGCCGAGAGGACAAGGTTATTTGCCAATGGTCTCAGTGACACCATCGTTCTTTGCATTGAATAACCGACGGTACAAACAATCGCCAACGGTTGTAATGGCACCGTCGGCCTTTATATTTTCAAAATTCAAATATAGTAAGATGATTTTAAATTAAAAAGTTATAAACTATAAAGTTCCATAACTTCCAAAGATCTATAAAGTTTATTTTGGTTATTTCTCCATTAGAGGTCGTTTGAAAAATAAAATTTCAAATTAGATAAATTCAAACGTAGTTTTTCTTACCAAAATGAATTCAAATTAAAAAGTTGTCAACTGCAAAATACAATAACTTGAGAAGATCTACAAAGTTTATTTTGGTCATTTGTTTATCCAATATGGTGGTTGTAATATTGTTCATAAATCTTATATATCTCTCTTGTAGTTTCATAAACTACAAGCGAGATATCTAAGATTTGTAAACAATATTACTTTCACTTTATCGTATGAAAAAATAACCAATACAAAAATTATAGATCTTGATGAGTTATGCAACTTTTATGTTCATGACTTCTTCAGCCAAAATTGTTTGATGTTTGAAAATGTTGTTCAAAGTTTTTATTTTTTAAATTCAAAATTTAAAATGTACACAAGAATACGTGACCAAAAGAATATCAATAAGAACACAATATCTTGATAGACAATAATTTTAAAAAAATTTAGAAAAAAAATCACATTTAGAGTTAATATGAGAGAGAAAGACTAGTTGCAAGTTTTAGCCATAGATTAAAAAAAGAAATTATTGTTCTTCAATAATATGAAATTAAATTTAAATAATATTTTGAAGGATCAAATGAGTTCAAATAGAAAGTTGTTAACAAAGACTTATAACTTTTTGAGATCTATAAATTTTATTTTGGTCGTTTATCATCCGAGATCGTTTTGAAAAATTCTATTTTTAGTGCCTAATTTATATTATTGTGAGGGCATAATACAATTATTTTGTTTATTATAATGTCCCTCTTATACCGTACCTTGTCCTTATGGGTTGAGAACTTGCACGTGCTTTAAAAGATAATACTTATCATAGACCTAAATTTTGATATTTGAATAAATTTAAACATAATTTTTAGTGACATCATAATTATAGACTTCTAAATTTCTGCAATTATTGTTTGGTTTCCAGTATTTTTTTAGAAACAAAATAAATAACATGGAAGAACATTATGTGAGAATAAGTGCTAGTTTGTTTCCAGTATTTTTCTTAAAGAAAGAAACAACGTGGATGAACATTACCTGCAAATAAGTATAAAAAGTTAAAAAAAACTTGCAGTAATGTTGACTCGAACCCAGGATAAAGTACTTCCCAGGCAAGGAGCCCTACCACTGAGCTACTGCTTGCGTGCTTCTCCTTGTAAGAGTAGATTTCTTTAGTCCTAATCACATTGAATCTTATCCTCCCGAAACTGAAAACGCGGCAGATTAGCGATACTTTTAGCGCGAAGTCAGATAGGTTTTACCGCGAACTGAAGCCTAATCTCCCGCCGCCGCACCTAAAGACGCCGCATATCCCGAATCTCTCGGCCACGTTCCCAACCGAACCATCTCAGAGGTTTTATCGTCGCCCACTTGGATTGAATCTAACCGTGATCGTAGGGTGCAGCTGGTTGCCGAGACCCTCCTGCAGCAGGGGCGAAGAACATCTTGTTGCCGGCACCGAGCTCTCGCGGGGTGAAGAACATCTCGTTCCGCTCGCCGGCACCGAGCTCTCGCGGACTAAATCAATCAGCATCTGTGCCGCCAGACATCTGCTATCTTCTTCACAAGGTACAATACGAAGCCGTACAATACGAAGCCCTTTCCTGTCCTACTTTGTGCCATATGATCCATGGTCAAGAACCCTACTGTTGTTCTTTGGATATTCAATCTGCACTGCATTCATCTTTGTCTGACGCCTATTGGTGGTTCAGTTAATTAATTTGTGTTCTGAGATGAGCTAGACGATGTTAATTAATTTGTGTTCTCAGATGGGCTGGACGACTAGTGCTATACTAATAAGATGGAAAGTGAATTACTTCTGTATACTAATCTGAATAGGAAGGGTAGAATCAAAGTGGAAGGAGTAGAGCCTGATCTGAATTGTAGAGCCTGATCTGAATTATGCTATCTTGTTTGCCTGGACTGCTATTTTGTTTGTCTACGTTGTGATGTGAAATATTTGGTGTTCTGTGTGAAGCATGTCCCAATTTTTTCTGAATATTAGTATGAACTGTGGATTCTCAGTATGTGGTAGTTTAGATGTACCATCTGATCATTAGCAATTAGGGAAACTTATGAGACAAGTTTGGTCTTCAACTACTCTTCTCATATCCTTATAGCTAGCAGTAACCATCAAATTTCAGGTCCTCCTTCAAGCATCATCTAATAAATGAATAAATTAGTGCTATCAAATGGAGCAGTAAGGGCTTCCATGTATTCAGATTTCAGGGAAAAAACTCAATGGAGCAGTAAGGGCCTGCTTGCTGATACTGAAGACAACTCAGGCTAGTTCAGACATGCATGATAAAAGAAATAATTCAGAATTATGACTAGCAAAAATGGAACTATTTTAGAACTAATGCTATATAATTCGGAACATTCTTAATGCTATATAATGCTAGCGTTCAGGCTGGTTCAGATATAAAATTCTCTGTTATTAATAGCTACTTTGCTGGATCATGACTTGCAAATTGTTAAACAATCTATGACTCTGAACTTTGAACTTGTATATGACTAAGAATTGTCCAAGTCAAAGGTGATCTGGACATAAAAGGGTAAATTGGTGGAAGAGCAATGTCTAGACTGCTATCTTCTTTGTCTACATTCTACTGTGAAATATTTTAGTGTGCTGGCCGGTGTGAAGATTAGAATAGGAGCATGTCTTGCATTATTGATAATTGATTTTCCAATACTCATTATTTCCCAATACATATTTTCTCTCTCAAAATAATTTTGTTGATGCTCCAATCATGTTCTCTTTTAGTGTGCTGGCAGGTGTGCTAAGGTGCCGGTGACTGGAGCTTGGGCAGGTGACCAGTGTTCGCATGAACGCAAACAAAGAACGTAAGGTCTGTTCTACTATTCATCTCTCTCCCTCCATCTCTCTCTGTGTGCAGAAAATTAATTTTCTTACAACAATTCTATTATTTCTATTTCGGTGGAAAGCTGACTGCTTTGACACTTGTGAACCATGCATATTTGAGTTTTCTTTTCTTTTCATGAAAGTAATTTGATTTTTCCTAAAGCGTGAATTCTAATATTTAGGTAGGTACTTCCCATGGGTGAGGATCGTAGTTGGATGTACAATGAGCGGAAAGGTAGCTTGTTTAGCCAAGTTTGGAAAGCTGGTTTGGACACCTTTCTAGACCATGCCTTTTCATTACCTGAAGCTGCTATAGATGGGACATCTAAGTGTCCATGTACTAAGTGTGATTGTCGCCACAAGAGGAAAAGGGATGAAATGGAGATGCATTTATGTCGCAATGGTTTCCAGTTGGGGTATGAGAGATGGACTAGGCATGGAGAGTCTGATGTAAATGATCAAGCAGACAATGAATACGTTGGTAGCTCAGATAGGATGAGTGAAATGGTAATTGATGCTATTGGTGCTGAAGGTGTCCGTCAGAGTGAGGAACCAACTAAAGCAGCAAAGGAGTTATATGAGCTCCTAGAAGAAGTAGATAAACCACTGCATGATAAGACATCTCACTCCCACCTATCCATTGTAGCACGACTTATGACCATAAAAACACAATATAATCTTTCTGAAGCCGGTTACAATGAAACAATGAATCTTATACATGAAGTTGTTGGAGATGAGGCTGCGAAGGATCTCCCTAAAAACTTTTATAGGTCTAAGAAGTTTGTGCATAGCCTAGGAATGCCTTATGTGAAGATTGATGCATGCCCCAATGGATGCATGATATATTACAAAGCCGATAGAGAAAAATTAGAAAGCTGCTCTATCTGTGGTGAATCTCGGTATGAGGAGCCAACTAGAGGAAAGAAATCTAGGAAAGTACCCAAAAAAATTTTGTGTTACCTTCCAATTACTCAAAGGCTACAGCGCCTGTACATGTCACAGAAGACAGCAAAGCACATGGGGTATCATGCACAACCCCGCAACAATGGTAATCTTATGGCTCACCCTTCGGATGGAGAAGCTTGGAAGGAATTTAACAATTCATATCCAGAGTTTGACAAAGAGGTTAGGAATGTGCGTCTTGGTTTGGTAACTGATGGTTTTACACATTTTAGTGCTCATGCTGCCCCATACTCTTGTTGGCCTTTGTTGTTCCATATAACCTCCCTCCTGAAATGTGCACTAGAAAGAGCAACATCATCCTTGCACTCGTTATTCCTGGTCGTGAACACCCGGGGAAGAACTTTAACGTATACATGGAACCACTAGTTGATGAGCTCCTGGATTTATTTGAAAAAGGTTCTCTTACTTATGACTGTTATAGAAAGGAAAACTTCACCATGAAGGCAATGGTGTTGTGGACCATTCATGATTTTCCTAGATATGGCTTAGTAGCATGCTGGAGCACACACGGAAAGCTAGCTTGTCCAATTTGTGGGTCTGACATTAAGACATTTAATTTGAAGAATGGGCAGAAACCTTGCTGGTTTGATTGTCATAGGAGATTCCTTCCAGCTAGCCATGCATTCCGCAAAAGTGTGAAGTGTTTTCGTAAGAAAACTAAAGTTACAGATCCTCCACCAAAGCACGAGCTGGTGCTGAGATATTGGAAGAGTTAAATAATCTAACTCTTGATAGGAAAGGCAAGAATAAATATGAAGGGTTTGGGAAGTCCCACAATTGGACAGATATTAGTTGTTTGTGGCGATTGCCATACTGGAAAAAGTTGCTTCTCTGACAACATTGATCTCATGCACAATGAGAAAAATGTTGCAGCGGGCACTATTAGGCACAACTCTAGATATTGCAGATAAAACTAAGGATAATATTAAAGCACGTCTTGACATGGCTGTGCTTTGTGATCGCCCAACTTTTAACTTGATTAAGAAGCCCAATGGCACATGGTCAAAACCGAGGGGAAAATATTGTGTTAGTAAGGATGATAGATTGGTTATCCTCAAGTGGTTCAAGCAATTGAAGTTCCCTGATCGCTTTGCTGCTAATTTAAGTAAATCCGTAAAGTTGGATAAACATAAATTTATTGGTATAAAAAGCCATGACTTACACATAATCATCGAGCGCCTACTGCCAGTTGCACTTAGGGGTTTCATCCCTGAGAAGGCATGGAAGGATATAGGAGAATTGTGTTTTTTTATCGACAAATATGTGCCAAGGAAATTGATCGAGAGAGAATACGTAAACTTGAGGTGGAGATTCCAGTTCTTCTATGCAAGCTAGAGAAAATGTTTCCACCAGGGTTCTTTAATCCAATGCAACATCTAATTGTGCATCTTCCATATGAGGCAAGGGTTGGCGGACCTGTGGCATTTCGCTGGATGTACTAGCATGAGAGGTAACTATTTAGTTTTTCTAGATAAGTTAGTTCAGCTCGGTTCATTTTTTTTGTTATTATGTCACTAAACATTGCAGTAATATTTTGCCAATAAAGTATACCAGCGCAGTGGCTCAAGAAGCTTACCGGCAACACGCCAATGGCTGGTAAGAACTCAAACCAGAAAGTTATGACCTCAGAAAATGATGGTATACATGCTATGCTTTAAAATATCATTATTTTGAAATAAAACTGAAAGCCTCTATAAAATATCACTGGCCTACATAGCATGAAAACATGCGTACCAATTTATTCGTGTGCTATGCTTCATTGGTTTTCTGCTCCTCCTGAACATCAACGTGCAATTAAAGCGATAATGGATCCAGTACCTTAGGTTCTCTAATAAGTGAATGGGTATTTCAGTTCAAAATATTATAAACAGCTATGTTTACTTTTACTTAATTTTAACTATATAAGTAGTGGTATTGATTTATTCTACTTGACATATATCGGGAAAGGATGTCACAACCAAACCCATCCTTTGTGCTGCCTACTTCAAAACATACTTACCCTTTAATCGCAGGCTCTAAAAAATGGCGTTGACCCTGAAATTGGTGGTGCTTGGCTATATAATCATGAATTGAATCCAGGGACAAATGATGGCAGGTTGTGCAACCAGGATGCTGCTGATAAATGGGTAAGCGTTGGAGTATCTAACAGATGGCTCTTGTAGTTGTCTTGTAACTGATCTTTAGCTTTTCTATGTTTTTCTGGAAAAGGCACAATATGAAGAAGGAATGGAAAAAAAGTATGGCGTGAATTGGAAAATTGAGCATCCAAAATTGGATGCAAGTGTCATTTATGAGTGTACAGGTAGAATGCCGCATGGTAAGCTAGGAATTGGTGATGGAGCAATTAGTGTTGCTGACAAGGAAGCAATCAAGACAAGGAAAAGAAGTGCACAACCATTGTTTCAGCTAAAGAGAAGCGACTTGAAAGAGAAAATCTGCAACTGCGAAAAGAATATGGCAATCTTGAACATGTTGTGCGGGTAACTATCGTTGGAATAAATATATCCATATAAATATATACTTATTGTTAACCATGATGTTTTAACAGGCACTTGCTGCTAAACAAGGAATGGAATTTGATGCGTTAGCTCAAGAAACTGCAAGTAACTTGTAAGTTTAACTACTACCTCATAGAGCACAAATTATTAGAATGAACTGACCTTCAAGGTATAAACTAATAATATGCATGACATGCATACCTACTTCTGAATCTGAAGCTGCATTCCCTAGAGAGGATGAGAAAATAGCTCCTAATGCATCTAAACATGTAAGTATTAAGTGTGTTCCAAATATATTCATACCAAAGTATTGTAAAATCTATCTTATATGTATTCAAGTTAGTTCATATGCTTATAGAAATAATTTTATAAATTTTGTAGGATAACATTGGTGGAGAAAACTATAGTGGTGATGACAGTGAGGATGATACCTATGATTATAAAGATGAAGTGTATCGTTCCTAAGACGATGGCAAATATTATGTGAACCATGGTTATGATGATGATGGCGCCTATTGATGAGAAGAGATTCTATGCAACATATAAAGTGTGTGGCACTTTTAAGTAGTATTTCTTATGTCTTGTGAATAGCAACATCTTAGTCAAGTATTTTAATTTAAACATTAATTTATGTTATGTTGAAAATATTCTTAGAAACTTTCAGAATCTCTAGGCTGTACTTTGTTTAGTTATCATTGGGCTTCAAACTTTCATTGTACTATGCAATGTTGAAGAGCTAGTTATGAAATGTCGTGAATGTACATCTGGAATTGATCTTCATGGTTACATATTAATTATTTATGGCTATAAAAATTTTCCAAACACCATTGCTAATATGTTTCCCGATGGGTTAAAAAAGTGTCATGCAACAAATCCCCAACCGATTATATTTCTTGATGGTTAATAAACACCGTTGCTAATATATTTCCCGATGTTTTAAAAAATCGTCATACATCAAATCCCCAACCGATTATATTTCCCAATGGGTTTTAAAAAACCGTCATGCAACAAATCTCCGATTGGATATATTTCCCGATGGGTTTTAAAAAACCATCATGCAACGCATCCTCGACTGGATATATTTCCCGATGGGTTTTAAAAAACTGTCAAGCAATAAGTCCTGACTGGGGTACCCTCGGCAATTCATGTCCGACCAAAGTCATTTTGGCATGTTTACAAACTAATTCCCGAGCGTTAACCGTCGGAAACATACGGTCGGCCACATAATAACCGACTATCCGTCGGTAAAAGTGGGAATGCCCGACCATAAATGCCCGACGAGAGGTTCCCGACGGTATACGCTCGGCCATTACACTTTCCGACCGTGCAAGTAAATGCCCGACCGTATAATAACTGTCGGCCATTCTTGCACTCCTTGTAGTGTTAGAATCAGCCTAGTCCTGTTTCATCCTTTTTTATTTTCCGTAAGGCTACAATTCATATGCCAAAAGTCCACCAAAGTTCATTTGACCTACCAAATAAATTAGTGCTCTACATCTGTTAACCACCACCAGACTGAAGGTTCAGAACACCGAAAATGCGTCGTGTCAAATAGTGGTTAGCATAAATAGATACAGAGTTGTCACTATGCTGGAAAACGCCAGTTCCACAGCTATGGAGGGCGGGGCCCAGAGAGCAACACCTGCGGTCAAACCGACAGCAACACTACGGCCACCACTTGAGAGTTAATCGACGGATTGCTACGTCGAGCAACCTTGATTTGGACCTCGTCGTGTCAACGTGTGCTGGTGCGCACCTACTGCTAATGTGGATCTGCCATTTTTATCTCCACCTTCTTGTAAGCACTAAGCGGGTTTTGTGGTAAAATTCGACCTGTGAAATGTGTGGGTCATTTCGTAGTGAAAGGTGTCCTGGTCCCGACAGAACGATGAGGCGATGAGGCATTTGCCCATTTTCATAGAGTTCGTTCTTTTGGGTCCAGTGCTCAATTCTCACCAAAAAGTTGTTCCCTTTTCCTAACTACTAGTGAGTTCTTTTTACTGAATTTTTGTCACTATCTCTTGATCTTCTTCTGTGGCCTGGAAATTTGCCTGAATATGTTTCTTCAAAAAAAAAAAACTGAATATGAATAAGGTCCCTGAGTTTTTTTTTTGTCGATAAAAGAAGATCCCTGGGCGCAAAAGATAGCGGATCTAATGCATACTGACAAGTTAAGCTCAGTAAGCCAAAAATAAATAAAAAATTTACATATAGTTGCCTCTTGCGTCAAGCACAAGCTAAATAAGAATGTCCATGCTGGAATTCAGTGAAGCGTTTTCCTTTTTTTTTTGCGCATAAGCGGAATGTATTTGTACATATATACATATGCTTAGTCTACTCTGAATGGTAGTGGTAACACGATCATACAAAACGGAGGGGATCAATCGATCAGCAAAAACTGTAGTAGAACAAGCGTAGCTGACCGCATGCTCTGCTACGTAAAACACGGGTAGTTGCTCATGAAATTCACACCTCCCAAGTTTTGGTACGGACAGAGCTAGTGTACGCCTCCTTTACTAATCCCTACTTCTGTACATGGTTCGTTGCGTATTTGCATCCAAACTACTAAAAGAATGACACGGTGAGTCACCCGAGATGAAAAGGTGCACAGCATGCAACTGCGAAGAAGCAACCGAAGACGAGGAGGAAGCAGGCAGGCAAAACAAAACGCCATGGCAGCAGTGCCGGCCGTGTGTCATGACTCGACGGCCTCCGGGATGCTCTGCAGCTTGGGCTTCCAGTGCGCCGCCTTGCAGTGGTGGAGATGGTGGTAGACCTGGCCGGCGTTCATGACGTCCGCCAGCAGCTGCGCGGCGGCCCGCCGGCTCTTGAGGCCGTGGAGGCCGCCGGCCTTCTTCTCCATCAGCTCCTGCAGCTGCTTCCTGCTGATCCTGATCGTCACCTCCGCCGCCGCCGCCGCCGCGTGGTCCTTGTCCTGCCTCCCGCTGGTCCCGGCGGTGGCGACCGCCTCCTCCTCCTCGGCCGCCGAAGACGGCACGTCCCACTCGCCGTCGTCCGCCCACGACGTCACCGCGTGCTGCGTCACGGCGCAGTTGCCCATGGATACGCGCGCGCGCAGCACGTACGTACGGGTCCTTCCTCTGCTTCTTGCCCTCGCTGCCTCGTCGATGTTGTCGCCGGCGCCGGCCGCTGTTGTGGTGGTGGTGGTGCTGCTGCTGCGTAGCGGATGATTAGCTCCGGTTGGTGATCTATGTGCGACCGGCTCGCTCGGGACGGGAGCTTTTATATATAGTTTGAGGGAACGGCGACTCGGGGAGGCAGGTGCGACCGTTCCCCGCGCGGTGCACCTAACGTTCGCGCGGCACGGGACTCCGACGTGGCCGTGTGATTCCTGCGTGGACGCCGAGTTGGAAAGCTCCCAGTGGGCTGGCGCCGCGGGCTCCACGGGTCTGAACGCGGGGGCGCGGGGGATCTCGGGCGGGAAAGGGCCCCCGCCTGCCCCGTGTGAACGCGGCGTTTCCAGGGGATTCCCCCGCGGGCCACGGGCGCGGCACGGGCCAGCGCTGCGCTGGTGCGTTCGCGTCGGCGCCAGGCAGCACCCAGTGTCGGCTGGGACAAGGACACCACCACATGCCGACGCCGCGGTGGTGCCGTAGCCGCAGTCCCACAGCGGCCTGTTTCGATCGGCGGCGGCCGCCTTGTCGGTGCCGCCACCAGTTGTGGCCACCGCTGTGCACTGTGATAATGCATCGCATTCGCATGTGCCACCGAGTAGATTTCTGGGCACGTTCCAACGGTGACTTCGCTGCCAAGCACCGTAGGCCGTCACATGCAAGAGCGAGCTGGATGTCGATGCACATTGGCCTGCTGCTGCCGGTGATTATGGTTACTAGCTGCACCATGAATTCATGATGACTCCAATACTTTAATCCGTGTGTAGCATAAGTGTTACGTTTCTGTATTAGGTTATGGGATGGAAATGTGAGATGTCGCCGTTTTGCAGGTACTCAAGGACGACGACCCCTTTTTCTTGTTGTTGAAAGATACGCCGACTCCTATATTGTGGAGTTATTAACCTGAAACGAGAAGCCGACGTGCGAGCTAACTGCGATGAGCGATCCGCGACCTACCGTTCTGCTTGCACGGTTCTCGGCTGGTACTTGGTACATAGGATGGGAAAACTCAACTCTCAGGTCGCGTTGGCCACTTGGCCTGCCTGCGTAGCTCGACCGAGTGAGCAGCCAGCCAGCCAGCCAGCCCACCGATTTGTTCGGCCTCTGGATCGGTGAGGCGTACATTTCGGCGTTCCTGTTCCGTATGACGCCATCGGACGCGAGACATTTCGATAAATTTTGGTAGCGCGCGGTGTCTGGGTCACTGGGTGGATGTGGATAGGATGAACTGGCAGATGAGTCCAGCTTGTACGAGCACACCAGTGACCAGCCGCGGCGTGCGTCAGGGACCAGTTGACTTGGATGATTTGATGGCGCCACCGCCAAGGAAACTAGGGGCGAACAGCATATGGTTCTCGAGAATTCTGTTTCCGTTGCCCCACGGAGATGAGGTCTCGTGCGGGATTTTTTTTTTTTTTTTTTTTTTTTTTTGTATCGTATTGGTCATGACTCATGACCGGCGACGGCTGGTTGAGCATGTTTCGTGGTAGGATGGAGAGTCTGAGCTACTGAGCTGGAGCATGGTCTTGCCGCCGTCTTGGTCCAGCAAAGCAGTTTTGGGCGGCGTGGCAATATGGAGTTGGGGTGCATCAAAGGGCTATTCTCCAGTGGCGTGTGTAATAACTGCGCAAAGAACGAGAGACGACGTGCCAGAGTTCTCTCCCACCGTCCCACGGTGGACGGCAGGAAACCTAGAGCAGAGCAACAAGGACGAAACGGGGCATCAGTCAGCGACTGCACGGGCCATGCATGGTGCGCTGCGCCTGCGCACGCACTCGCTTTTGCTTCCTTTACGACTCTTGCAGTTTCTGTCTAGAAGCCCTAGTGGATTCGGCAACGCCGTTGCTCGAAGTAGCGCACGAATGGACGTTGCCATGTTGGCGTGTTCTTGTTCAAGAGGGACTTGGCATTGCAGGCGACGACCCTGATGCAGACAATGGCCGCCGCCGAGCTCCTTCCATTACCTGACCTTCGCATCTACCGGTCTGAATCCCTTGTTATGCTGCCATGCAATTGATCTGAGGAATTCAGAATTCTTCACTTACGTGCGCATCACCGGCCAGTAAAGCCAGCAGTAGGATCGTCATAAAGCAAACCGAACGGAATCGATCGAATTAATCGGGTCGAGTCGCTTTTGATCGAGTTCCTGCTTCTGCATGTGGTTAGGCGCGTTAGCGTGTCGTGGCATAATTAACTCCCTGCCATCATTCTGGTAAGTACACCGGCCGGGCGCCTGAAGACCTGAACTGTGGTACAGCGCGGAGTACTTCAGAAAATTCTGTGTGCGGGACTGTGGGTGCGTCTCAATCCTATTCTGAATTTCTGTCCCGTCCTTGTGAGGTGAGATTGATAGCGGTCGTGCTCTCAAAAGCCCATGACTGTGACCGCCGACACACTCGTGCTGAGGTCCGAACTCTGAAGGCTCAGGAATAAATATAAATGTGACGATAGGTGACAATTCCGAACGATAGGTGACTCTGTCATGCACAGCTAGTCAGAACCCGCAAGGCAGCCGAAGATACCACCAGAGGCTCATGCTTCGCTGTCTAGGCACTCGACGTCACGAAAATGACGTTGGTATACTTTACATACTGTACATGATACGGAGTACAAAAATGCAGTACGTTCCTTCAGAGAAAAATGCTGGATCCAATGGAGTGCAAGACAGAAAATAGGGGAAAAGGGATAACACTGACGCTATTGACATCGTCTTCTTTCACCGAAAGATCTATCACAAAGTAGAAAGCAGGACAAGGAGAAGAATAGGTGATCAGAGAAGAGACCAAATTTGCTTGGTCGGCTAGGTGTAACAACCTCGCTTTGTTTTATTTCCAACCGTGGGCACTAATTTATCGAAAACTTTCAACTTTGAGAAAAAGAAAAGAGAGATGAGTTAACTTACATGGGCGGGTGCATGCTCTATAACTATATATATAACAACCAAAGATAACAAACGGTCCTTTTATATATAATACAAAAATGATAATAACAAGTGTATAAATGGATTAAGGGTATAGCATGAATCAATTGGAGATGCGCGCTGAGGATTCCAGCGTCATTGCTGGCATCACTCTTGCAGTTGGTCTACGTGAATTTCACAAATGTCGCATCGGAATTCGGCTTTACAGCGTAGGATCGGAGTAGCCTGATTTTGATCGGCATTGGTGACCACATATTCAGAAAAGTCTTTTTAAAAACAATAAGGAAAGAAGATACAAAGCTTGCTGCGCCGTTTAGGTAAGGCTAGCAGAAACGTTTGCAACTGCTTCGTTCCGTGGTCCTCATGAGAAAGAGCAGCTACAAAAGACAAAACAAAACGAAGCAAGGAAACATACTTCAGCAGCAGTACAATATATAAGCTACTGTTAGCTGAACAGTTTGGTGAAGCTCGTGTTTGTAGCCGTTGTCTCCAAATGAACTCTAAAATGTATCCTTGCAGGTGGATCTCTTCGGTGCAGGATTAGGTTGGACTAACACAGTAAACTCAAAATCCAGTTTTTCCCTAATAAAATGGTGCCCTCGTCTCTCTGTTTCTTCTCTTGTCAGTTTTGAATTCACCCAATCGTTAGCTTGTCAGCTTGTCCCTTATAAACATACGGAGTAGCATGGAAAACGTGCCAGGATTTCCTGATAGTATTATTATAGTAGTTTTCTGTGTAAGAACAGCGTCAGACTGTCAGACGAGTCTCCGTCTTCAGGCGATCAGGCCAAACTTTACCGTCGAAGACAGAACCTTATTTTGTCCGGCCTCAGCACACGTGTGTAGACAAATCGTCGGAGTTCCAGTTTCGATACTCCACGAGCACGGTTTTAGCCATCGTTTATCATGTTTCTTCTCTGTATTGTTGTATTTCTATTCTATGACAATTTTGGCAGCGCTTGCAAGAGGAGGTCGCAGTCAGCAAAAAGTTTCAAGGAAAGAGATCGCTCTTCAGCACATCGGGCGCACGTGTGTGCTCAGGCAGTCAGGCTTCAACCTGATTTTGGCATACCATTACTGAATCTATCGCCTCTATTAAAAAACGCATTACTCCTTAATCCATGATAAAAACGGGACAATGATCGCCAACTCCACCAGCAGAAAAAAAGAAAAGAAAAAGAGGCGGTCGCTCAGAAATTCCTCGGATGGCAGGAGACAACTCGCTGTCGTTGCCCGGGTCGATTATGCCTGCAGGTAGAGTCTGGTGAGGTGATGTGCATGGGTAACCTAACCGCAATCTTGGTCGTGGCCTCGTGGGCAAGCCTACTTAATTTTATTTTTATTGGATTGGATAAGATGCAAAAGCCAGCCTCGAACTGAGCAGTGTTGAACACTTCGCAAGCGTGCCAAGATATGGAAGAAAGAAGTGTGATGAGAACGGAACACCGATTCATCTTTTTGCTTGTGTGAACGACGTGGCAGGCAGTGGAATCTCCCGTTGCCTTTGCTGGGTCAGACGTGTAAAATATGTTGAAACGGATCACCCGGATTCGACCTCAGATCACCCGGATCATGCCTTCAGACGTGTAAAATATGTTGAAACGGGCCAGGAGCCCAGGACGGTAAAATTATGTTACAAGGCCGGGCCTGTGTAACTAGGGTCATGAGCGTGCCTGAACGGTCCAATTGTCCAGTGGACAGTTGTTGCTCTGTATTAGGGCTTGGACTTAATTGTTCCAGCCATCAAAGTAACAAAACTCTGGGCCTCCAATGGGCTGCAGGACCTTGTGGAAACTTTTATAATATAAAAATCGTAGATTGGATGTTTTTTTAGTCAAACGGAACCATATAAAGTGGACAAAAAAGATGGAATCCAGTTTGTTTACAAGCAATATGATGCTCTGTGGTAACCAGGAACTGACTAACTGTACCCTTGCAGAGACTATTGGGACTTGGGAAAAAAATGTTATATCCCTAACTATGTTACTGCTATGGCCGCACAAAGAAAAAGAAAGAACCAAGCCAGCAGTACGAGATAAACAGGAGGTGCTATATATAGTATTCATGTGCTTGAGCTTGCTAAACATCCACAATAACAAGATTCCAAAGCAGAGGACTAGCATCATGTCTGATGCCACTCAAAGGCATGGCACCTGTTTCAGTCGGTCGAATATATTGTTGTACAGCTGCGCGCATCGTCCACGGAGGAGAGACGAGACACCCAATTTGACGCAGCTCTTTCCGTTACGCTCGTGAAAAGAGCACACGGTCGGCACACCTCCGTATCGGTGCCCGGTGCCAACAGCGCCGGCTGGACGATAATCACAGGTGTTCGCCTTTTCTGCTTCTGCCATGATGGAAGTTGCTTTGATGATGATTACTGGCGCCCTGGCGGGTGCTGGCTCTTCGATCGATGATGCGTTACACCGCGCTCCAGAGAGTCCAGATGCATCAGATGATGCTTAATTAAGCTCACGGCACAACGGTTCCAACTTCCAGTAACTCGATAAAACTAGAACTGGCTGGCGTACAGATCTCGAAAGGAGTTTGTGTGGTTTGACAACTCCACGTTGTGATTAGCAAGAGTGTAAGCGAAGCCGACACGATCCACTTTTCCATGTTGTCAAGCGTACTGGGATCTACGACGGCTACCATTCGCTAGTCACAAGCAGTAGTACTCGCAGTGTCGCAGAGCCACGACACCAGCAGCGGCGTTGGATACCCCAGGGCCCAGATCTCACGCGCGCCCCACCGCCCCCACACCCACGCTGCACACGCCGAGTGCCACTGCTCCACCACCTCGGCAGTCAGGCTACCCATCCACTCGCCGAGCGCCCGAGCCGGCCGCGTCCGTCCGTCCGTCGCCGTCCATGGCGCGCCCCGGCAGCAGCCGCCGCGAGCGCCGCCCGCCGCCTCCGGCGAGCCCCGAGCCGCGGGCAGCGGCAGCAGCCACGCCCCCGCGGCCCGGGTCCGCGTCCCGCCGCCGCGCCCGCAGGGTCCGCGTCCAGAGCCCCTCTCTCGCGGCCGTCCGCCGGAGTCCCGCCCCGCCGCCGTCACACCCTCCTCCTGAGACCCCGCCGGTCCGCTGGCCCCTGGGCGCGGGCGCTCGCTCCGCCTCCCGTCCCGGCGCGGGCGCGGCCCTATCGGTGAGGGAGATCGCCGCGGCGCTGTGGCGAATGCAGCCGCCGCAGGCGCCGCCGCCGCCGCCGGGGCCAGGGACTGCGACGGCGCGACGGAGTAGGCCTCAGGTGAGCATGCCATGCCGCGAGATCTCTGACAGTGATGTGCCTGCGCGTCGATATTGTTTTGTTCTAGGGTTGTAGTTGTTGTAGATGGCGCTACTTTGGTAGCGTAGCTGCTGTCGCCATGTCGGTGGTGACACTTTTGGCACATATAGCTCCTCATTTCCTGGAGTTTTGGAGAAATGTCGGTATCGAATTGCTGGGAATTGACTCTGCCGGCCATACGCACGCTGCTTCTCTTATCGAAGTAGATTTTTGCAGACTCATGTCGAACTGTTTAGCCATACTCCAGAGTACCACTAGAGTACCTCACTACTTCGGTTAAACTAGCATTGTGGCTTTCCAGTGGTGGTGAAACGTTTATTGTGTGTGTGTGCAGTGTTGGTGTTCTGCTCGGAAAAATGCTAATGTCTCTGCATGTATGATGAGCGATTTCATGCTTATAAGGTCAAGTTGTGCTGAAATATTACGTTTGACATAATTCAAAGAGTTACACTATCTCTAAGCCCAATGGTTGGAGGGATGATTCTTTTGAGTATTTTAGGAAGCCGGTGCTATGGAACATCCTTATAGGTCAGGTTTTGGGATACTCATCCACATCGGACAAACTTTCCAAACTGCACACTGCTTTTCCCCCATCTTGTTGCTCTGCAGACTTGGGTACCTTGCGCATTGGAATCAGCTTGTAGATGTCGTCGATATCTAGCTGACACTTTTAGGATAACAACTCCATTTTCTGTTATTAACACGACAATGCTGTGCTATTTTGTCCCATGTAGTTAATTCAGTTTTTGGTTCGGTCCATTTTACCTTTTTTTGGTTCAGGTTATTGATTAGACTTTTAGATCTGTTACCGTTTCACCCGAAATGATGAGGTATTTCAATCCATGACATGATATAAGTACTCTTGTAGACCTGTAGTCTTGTTTGACTGTAGGCATATAGGTATTGTGGCCCAGTGGTCCCTAGATAGCCCTTGTCAATTGCCATTCTAATTGTTTGATGAAGGTAGTCTCCCTTGTTAATGAAAAGTTTAATGAGGGCATCTATATTAATTAGGAAGCAATGCTTCAGCTGATAACTTTACTTCTCTATGTCGTATTACCCCATTTCACATGCATTACCATAATAAGTAGATCTTTCCTTTTTCTTGATGTAACTGTTCAGCTAACAATTCATGCTCTGGAAACTGCAGTCCAGTTCAAAGCGCCCACACACGCCGGACCATTGTCAGAAATATAAAGCAGTTATCCAGGGCAGGACAGTGAACAGGACTGTTAGCAATATCCCACATGAGGTACACTACTTTCATAACTGAACTGTGTTCTGAAGGAACAGTCATTGTAAAGATTTTATTACCAAGTCCTATCTGATCTGACACATTATGTTTACTGCAAATAGATGGAAGCTCATTCTGCAGTGCGTCAAATAGAAACAGAAATGGCAACAAAGTGGAACCGTCAATTCATGAAAGCTTCCCAGGGTGCAGATTATGATTACATTGAAAACAATCACAGGGATGCTGATGGGGAAATCTATTCACTGAGGCAGGAGCTTACGGTGGCTCAGGACCGGATTCATGAGCTTGAAGCAGAGTTTCGATCTTCAAAGAAGCAGCTTGATCACGTGGCGAAGAATATTGCAGAAGAAAAGGCTTCTTTCAAGAGCAGGGAACATGATAAGTTTCACCACATCTTAGATGCTGTTAAGGAAGAACTGAACCGGGAGCGGAAGCAGCGACAGCGGGCAGAAATGATGAATTCCAAACTGCACAATGATCTATCTGAGATGAAGTTTGCTGCAAAGTGTTATTTGCAAGATTACGAGAAGGAGAGGAAGGCAAGGGTGCTCATGGAAGAGGTTTGTGATGAATTAGCGAAGGAGATCGCAGAAAACAAAGCTGAGGTTGAGGCTATGAGACGTGAATCAATGAAGATCAGAGATGAATTGGAGGAAGAGAAGAAGATGCTCCAGATGGCTGAGGTTTGGCGTGAAGAGAGGGTACAGATGAAGCTTGTTGATGCAAAGCTGACACTTGAGAATAAGTATTCCCAGCTAAGCAAACTTCAGAATGAACTTGAGGATTTCCTTTGTTCCCAACCAGGCTGTAATATGGATAAAGGAACAGCAAGGGAAGCAGAGAGGCTCAAAGAAGCCATCTGCTCTTCGATGATAAATGGTATCAAGGAGTTCTCTTACAAGCCCCCGCCGCCTTCAGAAGATATTTTTGCTGTATTTGAAGAACTCAAGCAAAGAGAAGATACTACTGAGAAGGTGATTGTGCAATGTAACGGAAATAGGCCCAAGAGTCGCGCATCAAGAGCCCATACAGCTAGTCCTGAAACAGACATGTTCTTGGAGAATCAGCCAAGCAGATATTGCAATCAACCTCGCACCCGAAATGAGGAAGCAGAAGATGATAGTGGATGGGAAACTGTAAGCGAAGTTGAGGAGAATGGGTCTAGTAATTCACCAGGGGGAAGTGAACCGTCTGTAAATGGCTTCTGTGGAGAAAACGATGCTTCAGTAAGTGGAACTGATTGGGATGAAAACTGTGACAATGATCAGGCACATAGTGAGATCTGTGAAGTTTGTTCAGCAACAGCAGGTAGGTCTAGGAATAGAAGATCATTTGTCGGACTATGGAGATCATCAAGCACTGCCGATCAAAAGAAAATGGGATCCAATACACTCAATGTTAGATCATCAGATGCCAGGATGTCAAATGTCGCTGAATCTCCTGACCTGAAGAACAGTGAAGTATGTGACAGTCCGCACATCTCAGGGCAATGGAGGCCAGACTTGCTAAACCCTGACATTGTTCGAGCTATAAAAGGATGCATCGACTGGCCCCGAGGAGTGCAGAAGCACAGCTTGAAGTCCAATATTCTGGAGGCAAAGATTGACGGCAGCAAGGTCCAGCTACGTCAAGCATTGAAGCAGAAGATATAGCATGGGCAGCCGGTCACATTCGTGAAGGAAAGAAAGAGACCATGATGCATGCGTCTGCTAGTGGGGCTTCTTAAGCTGGAGGCCTGGAGCAGGCAGCAGCACCCCGCGAAAGGAATTTCTGCAGCAGTTGGTGTTAGATTTGACAGTACCCAATTGATGCCTGACGGCCCACCTGCTTCCCTGATGAAATTGTTATTAGCCCTGTGCCCCCTTGTAATCACGCTCGTCCTGTGTAGAAATATTTTAATCAATAATAAGCAATGAAATCATTCGAGCACACTAACTGATGTCTCGTGGGCTATGTCTGGGCCCTCAAATCTGTTTCCTTGTTAACGTCCGTGTTCTTATTTCCTGTGGTGAAAGGAGTGTAGAAAACAGATACTGATGCCTTGAAAGAGCTAGTAGCGTTAATGTCATGTGCTGTGTATACCTTATTGGCTTCGCCCTGCGTGTTCACCCACATTTGCAAAAGTACTGATATTGTTGCCGGAGGGGGGGAATGGGCGGCTAGAAGGAACACGACACCGGTGACTGGTGTTGCTCTACGGCCTACGGGCGTTCATGGAAAGTGGGAACTGTCACCAGATCCAGGGCATTTCTGCTGCGAAGCTCCTGCTCGCGCGGCTTGGGCATCTGAAAAGTCAAGAAAGCAGACTAGGAAGTGAAGCGCATTAGTTAGTTCTGCTTACACGAATATAATGGCGCACACGAAAGGAAGAAGAATATGGTGTTCGCTGTGGAAAAAAAAAAGAAAGGAAACGCTCTAGAAGGACCTGAAAGCGATCCCCGTGTTAAAGCCAACTTAACTATCGTCATGGAAATTTGTTACTCTGAGCTCACATTACCCAACGAACAAGAAAAGATTTTTTTTAATAGTTGACTGATGAAAAGCAGTCGCCTACTGAAGTGCTACACCTGTCAAGAGGCAATACCAATGCCTGGCTCTCAGTCACGTCAGAGCAGCCAGAGCATACTCCCTTTGTCAGTTACCTGAATAAAGAGGTACCCTCACTACTGAAAGAATTAATCCACCAACAATAAAATCTCAAAATCATCCGAGAAGCCTACGAACAGAGATGTGGGCCCACCAACGTACACCGAGCTACGCCAGGCCAGCCCATGAGCAGCATTGCACAAGCCAAGAAAGTCACTCGCTCGACGGGACCCCCGAATGACGGAAGTCCGCCCGAGCGGACGGCCCCCGTCGAGTGACGGAACTCCGTCCGTGCGGACGACCCCCCTCGAGGTGACGGAACTACGCCCGTGCGGACGACCCTCCGTCGATTACTACTACCCCCTCGAATCTACCTACTCCCCGTACGGGAGTCAGTGCATTTAATGCGTCCACCAACTCCAGTCTAATCGCATGGCTACAACAGCGTTACAGTGGACGGGTACAGCGGTCGAGTCCTGCTTTTACCGCCCATCCCCGGACGTGCGGTGAGCAGCTTGGTACTGCTGTACCATACCAAGCACTGTTTCGCCTCCGACGCCCCCTCGACACGCTATGCGACAACAGCCAGCTTCGGATTCCCTAAGTCCGATCTTATCCATCCAACAACTACTCCTGTGGCTACCCCTCGATTGGGCCTCGAGCGTCATCAAGCCACCCCACGAGTCCGACTTCGACGCCCCCAGTCAACGCTCCAACAACCCCCGACGCGACGTACACAAGGATCCGCACGCCCGCGTATGGGCGCGGGTCTTTCACCGACCGTCTATGGGCGTCATCTGACAAGCTTGAAGGACAACCATCGTCTCCAAGCACGTCGCTATAGACCAGGCCATGCCCGGCGCACGCCTCTACAGCAGCTTCAACTTGATCGGCATCACCCCCTCGACGTCATCACCGACGACCGCATAGGCTTCTTGTATACCCGTGCCTCTCCTTAGTCTATAAAAGGGGATGCCAGGCACGTTAGAAGGGGAGGCGAAAAAAGAACGACCGAACACCCGAGAGAGCTTCTAGAGCCCGGAACACTCAAGTCTCAGCTCACCCTGTATACCCCTCGATTCTCACTCGCTCGCTTGTATCCTCCCCTGTACAAGCACTTCGGTGCAAGATAATACAAATCTCCTCCCCCGCTGGACGTAGGGCCTCTTTGCCCGAACCAGGATAAATCTTTGTGTCCATCTTGCGTCACCATCCGGATTAGGGAGCACGCAGAACACGTCTACTCGTTGTCTTAGGGCACCCCCGGGTCCTGACGTCGACAATTGGTGCCAGGTAGGGGATCTGCGTGTCAACAACGTTTTCCGCCACTTTTCCGGATGGCAAGCTCCGTGCCATCGCTTTCGTTCGCTACGGTGATCTGGTTTGGGAATTTGGAGTTCATGTCGACAGGCCACGTCCACGATATGATCCTGCTCTCGATCGAAAACCCGAGCGGAAGCAATTCCGGGTCCCTGCGACGGGCCCCTCGCCGGTCTCGTCACCACGCTTCCCCGCCCAAGAGGAGGTGTGGCCGGCGCAACCATCATCGCCGCTCTGAGACGACACCCGCTCCGACCTTCTTGTTCCTGGCTGCGGATGCAGGGTCCCTGGTTGGGAGCCTGGCAGACCTACGCCTCGGATCGGAGGAGAAGATGGGAGGTCTTAATGACTCATTCGCCGAAGAGGTCAAGTGTGATCGCTCCGAAGGGCACGCTCGACTTGCTTCCTCATGGGTTGTTCATAGCTTGCCGCTCGTTCCTGTTCGGCCTGGACAACGCCGCCAGGGCATACTCCGCCATGGTACACTCTAGTCTCGGCGTTCACGGGGATTGTCCCAGGCACCTCCTGCGCACTACCATGCGTTTGGAGATACCTGCGTCGATCCTGGAGTGTCCAAGGCCATCGAAGGATCCCGGCCCGATGTGGCGGAACCTCCTAAATCATATGGCCCACACGCATGATTATTGTCTAAACAGACTCCAAATAACCATGACTGTGTTCCATACGACTTAAAAAGTCTGTCGGGTAAATCCCGAATCATCCACGATTCTCCGAGCAGGATCAATCATTGTAGAGAGACATTGCAGTATTACAACAGTTTCATATAAATAAAATACCACGGAGTAAAACAGCGGAAGACTTACCATAACATAAGTTTATAAAACTCTGAGTTTCAAATATTTACAATGATAGGTTTAAGTTATACAAACCATAATAGTAGTGGAGTAGCAGTAGATTACAATATTTCACAAAGGCTCTGCCCAAGAGCTTAACATCTTTATTCGTCGTCGCTTTCCTCGACGACTGTCAAGCAGCAGGATGCATAACATTCCTGCCCATGAAGCTCACCTGCAACAGGGGTTCAACAAACCCTGAGTACACCAGTACTCAACAAGACTGACCCGACGAAAGAAAAGGGTAGAGATTCAAGATATGCAGGCTAGAGGGACAAGGTAGGGTTTGTAGGAGATAAGAAATTTTGCAGAAAAGCTTTTCAGAAAGAGAAGTTGATGGGACTAACTCCCATTATCAACCAACTTCATTATTAAACCTTAATCATTGTTCAAGTTGTTACTACGATGATGAACACCGATCGAGTCTTCTTCTCCGAGAAGCAACGGCGATTCAAATCCATTTTCATACCCAGCTGGGACCTAGGTGACTGAGCATACCGGAGACTTTAACTCCGAAGCACCCCAGGTGCACCGATATACCGGGATAACAACCTCAGCCGTATATCACCACATGATACACGTGAGCTCTGCGGCCCAGCGTACCGAGATACATGGAAACTTAAACCCCACAGTAAAACACACTATGACACAGATGGGATTCTTTGGCCCCACGCTAGGTCACTCCATGGCATACACGGCTCCAACCATCCGTATACCACTTCATGCATGTGGATTTCTAAATTCTCGATATCACCAGTTCACCAACGGACGGGACCTAGGGCATCAACAGACGAGAACACTACAGAGGGACTCCATTCCTAGTGCAAGTTCGCCGTCCGGACTCGATTTATTACTATTATCAAGATTCCAATAATAAAGCCAATCTCATCTTTTTCATTCTTTTCCTTTGAACTATTAAATAAATAAGCAGGGCTAAGCATTACTACTCATCTTCCAAGTAGGTAACAAGGATTAAGGAAATAAGACAGGTAATGCAATTTGTGGGTTTTCACTCAACTCCTATCACTTAATGCAACATATCAGAGCTGAAGCGGTAAAACTTTTATAAATAGAATAGGGTTTAAATGTATCCGGGGCTTGCCTTGATGTTCGGGGTAGAAGTTCTCGAACTCTGGATCAACTCCCGATTCTTGAATCTGCTCGTCATTCGGATCTGAGTGATAACATTAACTCTCCGTTAACGGAAACTATTCGACAATTAATATGCTTTACATGATGGAATAGTAAACATGATGCTCGATGGATGCATGATCAGATTAAGGGATTGAGTACGACTTATCTTTACGATAAAGTTGCAAGCTAACAAAACTTCGTTTAAATAACTCATTAGGGTTAACTACGCTATTTTTATAATTAATTAAACACATAAAATAACGTTAATTAAGCCCTAATGACATGATTAAGGTAAACGCAAACAAGTAATTAAAGTGCCAAAGGTCATTAGGGTTAATGACCTAAGGTCATCATTCAATCCCAAAGTCATACAACTCCTATAATGATTAAGTTAATTAAAAGGGATTATTTAATTATTTAAAAGCATTAAATAAAGGCATAAAAATTAAAGTTATCAAATTAAGCCCAAAATTTGATTTTAGAAAGCTCTTAGCCTAATTAGATGGCAAAACAAATTTCAGAATTAAAAGCCATTTATTTTAATTATTAAAAATCATTGAAGGTCCATTTTTCAATTAAAAGGGCTAATTTTAACATATGCAAAAAGTACTCAAATTTGGTATTTCATATTTTTCCTAGGTAATTGACATCATAAAGAACATTCACAAAAATTTTCAGAATTTTTGGAGCTATATATGATTTACTATGAATTTTCAAAGAAAATAGCATTTAAATTATTTTCTGAAAATAGAAAAAAGAAATTCGGCACAGTGCTCCCGGGTCAACAGCCGACCCCGCCGGAGTTGACCGGCGATTCCTCGCCGTCGGTGAGGTCTTCGGCGACCGGACTTGGTCCGTTGGACTCATCTCGGCACGAGGAGTTTAACAAGCTAGCTAACGGCGCGGGGAAGTGGCGGCGGCATCCACGCCGGCGGCAATGGCGGCGCGGCGACGTCGCTCACCGGAGTGATTTCCGGCGACGGCGACTACACGAACCGATGCAGGGCACCTAAATGGACATATTTGGTAACTTGATGGCATCGGCTCCGGGTTCATAGCTAGGGTAGCAACGTGCGCGGCGGAGCGGCATGGCTGTGCCGGCGACGAGCCATGGTGGCCGGCGGCTACGGTGCAGGATGAGTGAAATTGATGGCACGGATAGATGCAGGAGCTCACCATGGCGCTGATGCGCACGTTAATGGAGGTCCGGAATGGTTGGGTTGAGCTGCGGTCGACGGCGGTGATGGCGGCGGCGGCGCTCCGATGGCACGACGGCGTCACGGCGGTCTTCGACAATGCGCTGCTCAAACCAAAGTGCGCATCAGACGCAGGACGACACGGAGAACACGATTACAGGGTCATCGGTAAAATATATTCACCTTTGGCAGCGGCAAACGGCGGCGATGGCGCGGCGGCTCGTCTGGCCGGCTGCGGAGAAGAAAGCGGCGTGTGTGCAGCTCAAGCGAGGAGAGCAAGCTTGAACTGGTTTACACTGATCGTGAGGAAGTGGCGGAGCTTTAGGCAAGAGCAATTGGACAGAGGTGAAGCGTCGGCGGCGAATTGCGGCGGCGGAGCGAGGTCGTCGGCGACGGCGGCGGGAGGAAGAAAGAAGAAGAATGACGGCGGCCGACTGCTATTTATAGCATGGAGTCGATACTTGAGCGAGCGACACGACGACGGTGAACCTTCGCGCGTTCGTGAGCGCACGGGCGACCGAGAAGGTGCGGCGGTGGACGGCGGCGCGCGATGAGAAGCCGGCCATGGCGTTCGCCGATAGGATTAGGTACTGTTTGGTTTATTTACAGAATTGCCACTCGGTTTAAAATACAAATTACTTCAGAATTTGTATAAGAACTTGAAAATCTCCAAAAATATCATTTGCATAACTTTTCAAGAGCTACACTTTTCCTTTAACTGGCATCCTCAAATTCTGTCTAGATTTTGGAATTTGAATTCAGATTTGAAAAGGGGATAAAACCCTAGAAACAAACATTTGAAATTACTTTTGATTTTTCAATAAAACTTGAAAATCTTCAAAACTATGAAATGTTGAGTTTGCCAAACCAAACATTTTTCATATACAAGGTTTTCTCAAATTATGCATAATTTGTGAATTATGGTTTTAAAATCAAAAGGGGATAGATGCTGGAAACTGTATTTTCAAATTAATTTGAAATTCTTTTTGGAAACTTGAAAAACTTTATATACCAACTTTGTAGCTCTTGTCAAGATCTACAAACTGTCTTTTTAGAGTATCTCAAAATTCCTTATAGATTTTGAATTAGGGAAAAGGGGATAAAACTAGGGTTGGAAATAAAGGGTTTTTGAAATGTTCTTTAAACTCAATTTGGTTTCTAACTTAATTGGTTGGTTATTAGTGATCACAAACATCATCCAAGGACATTTTTAGGTCATTGACTCAATGACACCCTTGGTTGACCAAGTTGACTTTTGAAAAACCTTTTATAGCATTTCCAATTTGAATTTAAACTTGAATAGCCAGACTTAG
The DNA here is from genome assembly GCA_023333625.1 of Bothriochloa decipiens. NCBI lineage: Eukaryota > Viridiplantae > Streptophyta > Magnoliopsida > Poales > Poaceae > Bothriochloa > Bothriochloa decipiens. The sequence goes on along the minus strand of CM041632.1, from coordinate 13,701,794 downwards.
AAATAAGCTTGGGAATCCAAATTTAATTTCAAATATGGAAATCATTTTTAGGGTTGGACTTAGACTTATACTCTATGCTTGGCACTAGTGTAAACACAGTTTACACCTCAAGTACATAGAGCATAAACTAAGCATTTGCGATGACATTCGAAAATAGGGTTTTATCATTTCATGTGACAAAACATTACAGAAACTCAATCAACCTATGAAATGTAAACTTGTTTTAGTTAATGCACATTAAGGTTGACTTAAACATGAATGCTTTGCAGTGCATATGATGACATGGCATATTTTAGTTAACATAACACCAGAGGTGTTACACCCGAGGCGCTACACCCTCGGCACGATGCGACGACAGCTGGAGGAGGAGCAGCGGGCACAGTTCTCCATCTTCTACTCCAGGTGCCCCGACTCTGACTCTGACCACTACAACCCCACACGAGAGTTCTTCCACATCGACAAAGGAGTCGCATCAAGCGACCCCATTGCCGAATCCGTAGCCACACCCGCGGCAACGGCTGTGGCGGGCGGCGCCCTTGTCGTAGCAAGATAGGAGGAGCAGCCACCTGCTACACTAGACAACGCACAAGTGCCCCAGGATGCACACGACGCCTAGCTCACGCAAATCCATGAGTTACGGGCCAAGCTCGATGAAGACCGGGAGCGTCTGTGCCAGCTCGAGCGGACCCTCGAGCAGGAGCGCAGACATCCACAAGGCGGAGGGCTCGTGCCAGAGCTCAAGATGTCCAACGGCGGATTGTTGGGGAGGATGCGATCGAGTGCCCCGTCTTCAACCGCGCCAACTAAAACATCATCGTGGCCACTATGCTTCTCCGCAACATGCCGGCCCCCTCAAACCCTGAGGCCCGTCGCACCCAGCAGGAGGTCTAGGGACTCCTTGAGGTGGCTGTCGCACAACAGGCCGAAAGCTCTGCCTCGAGACGCCAAGGGGCGGCTTCGGGGCAACCCCCCGAACCCTTCCGACGCGAGAGGTAGGGCTCGGTCCATCAGGTGGACTCTCCCTGACCAAGGAGGACGGTCCCCATCTGCGAACGCATCCATGACGACCGCGAGCCTCAAGACGCACGCCATGACATCAACGAGAACCGCAGGTGCAAGAGCGGGGATACCGAGGCGCGAGGCTACAACGCTCTCCGGGGTGGACGCTATGATAGCGATGAGGACCGGCGTCGGTCACCTGACCCACCGGGCCCTCGAGTCTTCAGCCGAGCGATTCGGAGGACGCCGCTGCCGAGTCCTTTTCATCCCCCCATGAGCCTCGTCAAGTTCAACGGTGAGACTAAACCTGAGTTATGGCTATCCGATTTCAGGTTGGCATGCCAGTTGGGCAGAGCACACGACGACCACGCGATCATCCGGCAACTCCCCCTCTTCTTATCGGACACAACTCGAAGGTGGCTCGAGGAGCTCCCATCCGATCAAATCCATGACTGGTCTGACCTGGTCATGGTGTTCGAGGGGAACTTCAAGGGGACCTACGTGCGCCCCGGCAACAGGTGGGATCTTTGGAGCTGCAAGTAGAAGCCTGGAGAATCTCTTCGTGACTTCGCCTGACGCTTCTCCAAGCAGCGTACCGAGCTTCCCCACATCGCCGACGAAGACGTGACCCTGGCTTTTATTACCGAGACCACATGCAAGGACCTGGTACGAGAGCTGGGACGAACCCCCCAAGATCGCCGATGAGTTGATGGACGTCGTCGCCAACTACGCCGCCGATGGGGAGGCAGTCGACGCCTTCTTCAACAACCCCCAAGGCAAGCACGAGGCCAAGCCGGGCGACCCCGAAAGTTTGAATCGAGGTGCCAAGAAAGGAGGCAAGAAGAAGAAGAACCAACGAGGCAAGCGCGAGGACGGCCCTACCGATCTCATGGCCGCTGCCGAGCACAAGAAGCCCGGAGGTCCACCCGAGAAGGGCATCTTTGATGAAATGCTAAAAAAGCTGTGCCCTTACCACAAGGGGCCCGCCAACCACAACCTCGAAGATTGCCGAATGATCAAGAAGTACTTCGAGAGCATGGGCCTCGGGAAGGACGACAAGAAGGAAGATCCCAAGGACAAGGGTGGCGACAAGGACGATGGTTTCCCCAAGGTTTACGACTGCTACATGATCTACGGGGGACCCTCGACCCGGCTCTGAACCCGACAATGCAAGAAGGAGCACCGGGAAGTCTTCTCCATGCGGGTTGCGACTCCCCACTACCTTGACTGGTCCGAGATGGCCATCACATTCGACCGTGAGGACCACCCAGACCATGTCCCTTGGCCGGGGGTATACCTGCTCGTCGTCGACCCCGTCATCATCAACACTCGTCTCTCTAAGGTGCTCATGGATGGAGGTAGTAGCCTCAACATCATCTACATGGAGACCCTCGACCTCCTGGGGGTCCCAAGAGAAAAGCTCAACCCGAGTGCCGGGGGCTTTCACGGCGTCGTGCTAGGGAGGAAGGCTCTCCCCATCGGCCGCATCGACCTCCCCGTCTGTTTCGACACTCCCGCGAACTTCAAGAAGGAGAAGCTCACCTTTGAGGTGGTCGGGTTTCGCGGCACATACCATGCCATCATAGGATGACCCAACTATGCCAAGTTCATGGCAATCCCCAACTACACCTACCTCAAGCTCAAGATGCCGGGACCCAAAGGCGTGATCACTGTCGGCCCCTCCTTCGAGCACGCATACGACTGCGACGTTGAGTGAGTCAAGAATGGGGAGGCCGTCGAGGAGTCTGTGATGCTAGAAGAAACCCTCGAGGTGTTCGCCGCTGAGCTCCCCGACCCCAAGCGCCACGCCTGCAACTTCGAGCCCGTCAAAGACATAAAGAAGGTCCTCCTTGATCCGAGCAGCTCCGACAAGAGGGCGCTGATCATCAGCTCCACCGTCAGCGACAAATAGGAAGCAGTGCTCGTCGACTTTCTCCATACGAATGCCGATATGTTTGCATGGAGTCCTTCAGATATGCCGGGAATACCAAGGGAAGTCGCCGAGCACGCCTTGGAGATCCGAGCTGGGTCCAAACCGGTGAAGCAACGCTTGCGCTGCTTCGATGAGGAGAAGGGCAAGATCATCGGGGAGGAGGTCAACAGGCTTTTGTTGGCCGGTTTCATCAAGGAGGTTCATCATCCCGAGTGGTTAGCTAATCCTGTGCTAGTCAAGAAAAATAATGGAAAATATAGGATGTGTGTAGACTATACCTGTTTGAATAAAGCGTGTCCTAAAGTTCCCTTTCCCTTACCACGTATTGATCAAATCGTTGATTCAACCGCGGGATGTGAAACTCTCTCCTTTCTCGATGCCTATTCTGGCTACCACCAAATCAAGATGAAGGAGTCCGACCAGCTCGTGACTTTTGTCATCACCCCATTCGGCATGTATTGTTACGTAACCATGCCCTTAGGCCTTCGAAACGCCGGGGCAACGTACCAACGATGCATGCTCCACGTATTTAGTGAACACATCGGGCCAACAGTCAAGGCCTACGTCGATGACATCGTAGTTAAAACTAAAAGGGTAGATGACCTCATCAACAACCTCGAGATCGCGTTCAAATGCCTCTGGGCAAAGAACATCAAACTCAACCCCGAGAAGTGTGTCTTTGGCGTCTCCCGAGGCATGCTATTGGGGTACATAGTTTCCTAGCGTGGCATCGAGGCCAACCCCGAGAAAGTCTCCGCAGTCACCAAGATGGGCTCGATCAGAGAACTCAAGGGTGTCCAGAGGGTCACGGGCTGCCTCGCAGCCCTCAGTCGCTTTATCTCACGACTTGGAGAAAAAGCACTGCCTCTATACTGCCTCTTGAAAAAAATCCGAGCGCTTCATATGGACCCCCGAAGCTGAGGGGGCCCTTGCCAAGATTAAGGCCATGCTTACCTCACTCCCGATCCTTGTGCCTCCGAACCCAGTCGAGCCACTCTTGCTCTATGTCAGGGCGACCACCCAGGTGGTCAGCGTGGCCATAATTGTCGAGAGAAAAGAGGAAGGGCACGTCTTGCCCATCCAACGGGCTGTGTACTTCATCAGTGAGGTACTTTCGGAGACCAAAGTTCGCTACCGGTAGATCTAGAAGCTGCTCTACGCCATCGTGATCACTCGACGTAAGCTCCAACAGTACTTCCTTGGTCACCCGGTGACTGTGGTCTCTTCTTTTCTCCTCAGAGAGATAATCCAGAACTGGGAGGCCATGGGAAGAATTGCCAAGTGGGCGATCGAGCTCATGGGCGAAGCTCTCACGTATGCGCCGCGGAAAGCCATCAAGTCCCAGGTGTTAGCTGACTTCATCGCCGAGTGGACTGATACCCAACTCCCTCCAGCTCAGATCTAAGAAGAGCTCTAGACAATGTACTTCAACGGGTCGCTGACGAAGACCGGAGCAGGCGCAGGCCTACTCTTCATCTTGCCCCTCGGAGTCCACATGCGTTACGTCATCTGACTCCACTTCGCTACCTTTAACAACATTGCAGAGTAAGAGGCCCTCGTCAACGGCTTGCGCATCGCTATCGAGCTTGGAGTTGGATGCCTCGATGTTCGTGGCGACTCACAGCTCGTGATCGACCAAGTCATGAAGGCCTCGAACCGCCATGACCCTAAGATGGAGGCCTACTGTAAGGAGGTTCGCAAGTTGGAGGATAAGTTCTACGGCCTCGAGCTTAACCACATTGCCCGAAGATACAACGAGGCCGTGGACGAGCTGGCAAGGATCGCGTCGACTCGAGGCACAGTCCCACCCGATGTTTTCTCCAAAGATCTACACAAACCCTCGGTTGATCTATGTATAGGGGAAGAAGCTGCAACAAAAGCGATCGACCCCCCTCCTCCTACCGAGGCCCCCTCGACCGGGGCTGAAGTCATGGAAATCAAGGGGTCGCCTCCTCAGCAAATCCCTGAGCCCGACTAGCGTACTCCCTTCCTCGAATACCTTATTCGAGGGGAGCTCCTAGAGGATCGAACCGAGGCTCGGTGCATCAATCGATGGGCCAAGACCTACGTGCTCTATGATGACAACAGGGAACTCTATCAGTGGAGCCCCACCGGGGTTCTTGAGCGCTGCATCCCCATCGAGGAAGGAAGAAAGCTGCTCAGAGATTTACACTCGGGGGCTTGCGGTCACCACGCTGCTCTAAGAACCCTTGTCGAGAACGCTTTCCGACAGGGCTTCTACTGGCCGACCGCCGTCCCCGACACCATCAACCTCGTTCGCTCATGCGAGGGGTGCCAATTCTACGCCAAGCAAACACACCTCCCCGCTCATGCTCTGCAGATGATCCCCATCACATGGCCCTTCGCCGTGTGGGGGCTCGATCTCGTCAGGCCCCTGAAGAAGACAATGGGGGCTACACTCACCTACTCGTAGCTGTCGATAAGTTAACCAAGTGGATCGAGGCTCGACCCATCACCAACATCCACTCCGAGTAGGCGGTCCTATTCTTCACCGACATCATCCACCACTTCGGAGTGCCCAACGTCATCATCACCGACAATGGCACACAGTTCACCGGCAAGAAGTTCTTGGACTTTTGTGACCATCATCACATCCGTGTGAATTGGTCCGCGGTTGCCTACCCTCGAACTAACGGCCAGGTCGAGCATGCCAATGGCATGATTCTCCAGGGCCTCAAGCCTAGGATCTACAATCGTCTCAAGAAGCATGGGAAGAAGTGGGCCGCGGAGCTACCCTCGGTCATATGGATCTTAAGGACAATGCCAAGTCGAGCCACGGGGTTCACCCCGTTCTTCATGGTCTAGGGTTCTGAGGCCATCCTCCCCACCAACCTCGAGTACAGGTCCCCTCGACTAAAGGACTATAACAAGCAGATGAATGAGGAAGCACTTGCCAACGCCATCGATCAGCTTGAGGAGGCTCGAGATGTGGCTGTCCTCAACTCCGCGTGGTACCAGCAAAAGCTTCGACGCTATCACGACAAGCACGTACACAAAAGGGACCTCCACGTCGGTGACCTCGTCTTACGCTGACGGCAGAGCAACAAGGGCCGCCACAAATTGACTCCTCCATGGGAAGGCCCCTTCATCGTAGCTAAGGTATTGAAGCCAGGAACCTACAAGCTAGCCAATGGCAAGGGAGAGACATTCACCAACGCGTGGAATATCGAACAACTACGTCGCTTCTACCCATAGGGCCTCGATGCCTTTGTACATTTCCCATATCATTAATAAGAAGTACTTTTGTTTACAAGTTTAACTTTTTATTCACATGTACAAGGTAGCCTCGACTCTACTTCATCAGAGCCGAGCCTCCCTCGGGGGATACAAGGGGGGAACCCCCGAAGTCCCTAAAAAACTCACACGTTTTTTTTCAAAATTTAACGTCTACTCTTTCTCACATGCCTCAATATGTGTTAGTCCTTAGTCGAAAATGTCATGGGGATGACCTAAGGGTCGAGGTCTGTCGAGCCGCGAGATCGCCTATGCCTCCGGGCTACGATACCTCCACTCGCTCCCCCCTTCGAGGGTCACCGCCAAGTGCCGATTTCGCTAAGTGAAAATACAGTCAGGAAGGCAAGAAAGAAAAGGACTTAAAACTCACGAAATTATGTATATACATATGCATATTGTTTTTAAGGCCACCAGGGCTGCACCGTCATAAATTACAAAAGCTAATCTATTACATGGGCCTTTTTGCCCAGATTAGCTCACAGGCCATCATCTTTGATCGGTGGGAGGACCTCGGGCTCGAATAGCTTCGCCAGACGACTGCCAGGCTCCTCAGCGGCCTCGACCAAGGCCATGTGCACCTCCTCTTCTCGGCGTCGGTCTTCGAGGGGTCACTGATGAAACCGTGGGAGACTACCTCCATGTCGTATATGAAGCCGGAGCATACGACCGCCATCGCCCGCTTCACACCGACATGGAGCGCATTTCGGACCTGTCCCGAGTCTTGGCCAGCTCCTCCTCGAGGACTAAAATGTAAGACAAGGGTCAGCCATGATAAAAGCGGCAGAGGCAAAACTCCAAAGGCTAGAGAAGAAGACGCACCAGAGGAGTGGGTCTCGAGGGTCGTAAACCCTTCCTGCAGCTCGGCGCGCTCCTTCTCGGTCGCCTTCAGGGCATGGACTACCTCCATCCTCTCCACCCTCAACTCCTTGATCGCCTTGCCTGCCGATATGACGTCCTGTCTCTGCTCCCGTAGAGTTTTCTTCAGCGCAGCATTCTCAGCAACCAAGGCCTTGAGGGCCTTCTCTGCCTCCTCCTAGGCCTTGGCGGCTTCGGCCCTAGCTTTCCCCGTTTCCTCCCTGGCCTCAGCTTCCGCCTCCTTGGCCCAGGCCGTCTCCCCTCGAGCCGAAGAGGCATCCTCCTTTGCCTTCTCCGCCTCCTCCCGGGCCTTGGCAGCATCCTCCGTCACCTTCCCCGCCTCAGCCCGAGCAGCCTCAACTTCTGCCTGCAGCTCCGGGACCTGTTCCCACTTGTCCTTCATGTGATGGATCAAGTAGGACTTGGTATGGGAGCGCCTCTTCAGGGCCTGAGAGAAAAAAATCAGTACAACAAAAAGAGGGGAAGATCAGATAAGCAAGTGAACTAACCCCCATATCGTGAAAGAAGGTCACATACCCCGAAGCATTGCGGCAAGTCATTGGAGACGACGTCGAACGCCATCTTCAGGGAATGCTGCAACCAGGCGCGATACTTGTGGCAGAACCTCCTAAATCTATGGCCCACATGCATCATTATTGTCTAAACAGACTCCTAATAACCATAAATGTGTGCCATGAGAATTAAAAGGTCTGTTGGATAAATCCCGAATCATTCATGATTCTCCAAGCAGGATCAATTATTACAAAGAGACATTGCAGTAGTACAATAGTTTTATACAAGTAAGATATATCATAGTAAAATAGCAGAAGGATTACAATAACATAAATTTACAAACCATTTAGTTCAAAACTTACAAACCATAAGTTTGATTATTACAAACCATAGTAGTAGTGGAGTAGCGATAGATAACTTTATTACAATACCAGACGATAAGCTCTGCCCAAGAGCCAAATATCCTACTCGTCGTCACTTTCCGCAGCGACTGTCATGCAGCAGGATGCGAAGCACTCCTGCCCATGAAACTCACCTGCGACAAGGGTTCAACAAACTCTGAGTACAAAAGTACTCAACAAGAATGACCCGACAAAAAAGAGGGGTGAAGATTCAGAAATGCAGGCTAGAGGGACAAGGTAAGGCTTGCAAAAGATAAGAATTTTTGCAAAAAAGCTCTTGTGGATCAAGTTTTAACTTAACATTGATTATAACAGAAAGATAAAGTTGTTTTGCTCTAGCTCAACATTAACAAGCAGCTTCATTTTGATACCTTATCATCATTCAAGTTGTTACTACGATGATGAACAATGATCGAGTCTTCTTCTCCGAGAAGCAACGGCGATTCAAATCCATTTTCATACCCAGCTGGGACCTAGATCTTGATATGCATGAGGCTCCAACCAAAATGCATACCAGACCAAAGATATACCGGGATAACAACCGCAGCCATATATCACCACATGATACACGTGAGCACTCAAACCCAGTGTACCGATATACATGGGAACTTAAACCCACGGTATACCACACTATGACATATGTGGGGACTCTGGCCCCACTATATATCACTCCATGACATACCTGGGCTCCAACCCTTCGTATGTCACTTCATGCACGTGGATTTCTAGTTCTCGATATCACCAGATCACCATCGACACAGGACCTAGGGCATCAACAGACGGAAAAACTACAGAGGGACTCCATTCCCAATGCAAATTACCCGTCCGGACTTGATTTATTAACTATTGTCATGATTCCAACAAGTAAAGCCATCCTCATCTTTTTCATTCTTTTTCTTTTTGAAACCCACTAATTAAGCAGGGCTAAGCATAACTAGGTATTTTCTAAAAACAGGTAACAAGGAATATGGAAATAAGACATGTAATGCAATTGGTAGGTTATCACTCAACGCCTAGTGCTTAATGCAACATAACATAACTAGAGCGATAAAACTTTTATAAAATAAGGGTAGGGTTGGAATGCATCCGGGGCTTGCCTTGGTATTCGGGGTAGACGGTCTCGAGCTCTGGATCAACTCCCGATTCCTGAATCTGCTCTTCCTTGGGATCTGGTGCGACAATGTTAAACTCTCCGTCAACGAAAACTATACGATAAAATGATATGCTTTAACATGATGGAATAGTAAACATGATGCTCGATGGATGCATGACCAGATTAAGGGCTTGAGTATAACTTTCCTTCATGATAAAGTTGCAAGCCAACAAAACTTACTTACTAAGTTTATTAGGGTTAACTACGTCATTAAAGAAGTTCATTAAACATATAAAATAATATTAATTAAACCCTAATGACATGATCCAGGTAAGCGTAAATAATTAATTAAAGTGCCAAGGGTCATTAAGGTTAATGACCCAAGGTCATCAATCAATCCCAAAGTCAAACAAATCCTATAATGATTAAACATGATTAAAGGGATTAATTAATTATTTAAAAGCATAAAATAAAGGCATAAAAATTAAAATTGTCTAATTGAGCTCAAAATTTTATTGAAAAGCTCTTGGCCTAATTAGATGGCAAAATAAATTTCAGAAATAAAAGCCCATTATTTTATTTATTAAAAATCATAGAAGATGTATTTTTCAATTAAAAGAGCAAAAATTACTCAAAATTGGCATTTCATATTTTTCCTAGGTAGATGACATCTTAAAGAGCATACACAAAAATTTTTAGAATTTTTGGAGCTATACATGAATTACTATGATTTTTCAAAGAAAATAGCATTTAAATTATTTCCTAGAAATAGAAAAAGAAAATGGAACAGTGTCTCCGCGCTGACCGACGGCCCGCCGGTGATTGACCGGGGTTGGCACCTACACAATCACCTCGACACGGCGAGCAAGCTAAGCTAGCTAATGTGGCGGCGGGGCGACGGCGATACCTACGCCGGCGGTCATGGCGGCACGGCGGAGCTTCGACGCGGCGGCTCGGCTCACCGGAGCTATTTCCGGGGACGGCTAGTGCACGGGCACATGCAGGGTACTCGAGCAAATGTGATGTGCAGCAAAATGAAGCTATTCCCAGCCCCCAGCCCCGACGGCTACGCGCGCGGCGGCGCTGGCAAGGTCATGCCGATGGCGAGCTACGGTGGCCGGCCACTACGGTGCAAAACTGGTGAAAATGAAGGCATGGAGGGGCGCAGGAGCTCACCGCGGGCACGGTGCGCACGTTGGTTGACTGGAAGATGGTCGGAGGCGAGCTGTGGTCGGCGACGCTGATGGCGGTGGCGGTGTTCCGATGGTAAGAACGGCGTCACAGTGGTTTCTGTGCACCGATGAATAAATCAAAGTGCGCATGAGGAGCAGGATTATGTGGAGAACATAATAGTGGGGTTTAAGAGGATAAAGAACCGACCTCGGCGGTGGTGGATGGTCGCGATTTCACGACGGCGTTGCTGCCGGCCGCGAGGAAGAAGATGGCGGCCTGGGTGATTCGGGCGGCGAAAGGCGATGCGAGCTAGCTCAAGCGAAGCACAAGGGCGTTGCGGAGCTGCTGGTGAGAGCAATCGGGCGACGATGGAGTGACGGTGGCGAATTTTTACGGCGGAGGACGGTCGTCAGCGGTGGCGGCAGGAGAGGAAAGAAGGGAAACGACGATGGCCGACCTTCATTTATAGTGCAGGGGCGAGGAATGGGCGGCCGACATGCAGGCGGCGATCCTTCGAGCGGGAGGCATGAGCTGGCGGCCGCGGCAAGCCGGTTTGGCGAGGGAGGCCACGGCATCGCCGGCGATAGTGAGGGAGAAAGATGAAGATGACGTCACCATCTACTGTAGCTACAGAGGTCATTTTATAAATTTGCAAATTACTCCCAAAAATATATAGGGACTTGAAAATCTCCAAAAATAGAATTTGCATAACTTTTCAAGAGATACACTTTTCATTTAACTGGTATTTTGAAATTTTGGTTAGTTTCCAAAATATGAATTCAAATTCAAAAAGGGAATAAAACCCTAGAAACAGATATTTAAAATTACTTTTGATTTTTCAATAAAACTTGAGAATCTCCAAAACTATGAAATGCTCAACTTTTCAAACCAAACATTTTTAATATACAAAGTTTTCTCAGATAATGCATAATTTTTGAATTATGGTTTTAAAATCAAAAGGGGATAATTGCTAAAAAACTGTATTTTCAAATTCATTTGAAATTCTTTTTGGAAACTTGAAAAACTTTGAATACCAACTTTGTAGATCTTGTCAAGATCTAAAAACTATATTTTTAGAGTATCTCCAAATTCTATATATATTTTGAATTATATAAAAGGGGATTAAACAAGCTTTTGAAATAAAGGATTTTTCAAACCAAATTCAGACTCGATTTGGTTTCTAATTGAATTGGTTGGTTATTAGTGATCACAAACATCATAAAAGGACATTTTTAGGTCAATGACCCAATGACACCCTTGGTTGACCAAGTTGACTTTTGAAAAATATTTTTCTAGCTTTCCAATTTGAATTTAAATTTGAATTTTAAGACTCGAGAATAAGCTTTGAAATCCAAATTCAACCTCAATATGAAAATCATTTTTAAGGGTTGAACTTAGATTTATACACTATGCTTGACACTAGTGTAAACACAGTTTACACCTCAAGTACATAGAATATAAACTAAGTAGTTTAGATTACATTCAAAAGTAGGGTTTTATTATTTCATGTGAAAAAACATCCCAGAAACACAATCATCCTACGAAATGTAAACTTGTTTTAGTTGGTGCACATCAAGATTGACTTAAACATGAATGCTTTACAATGCATATGATGACATGGCATGTTTTAGTTAATATAACACCAGAGGTATTACAGTACTCCTCGACGTGCTGCCAGCGCTCGACCTTCGCGGGGTCGTTCACCTCGAACACGGGGGTAGCGGGGGACGCCGGGTCCCAGACATGGATGGCTCCCGAACCCCAGTCCGAGAGCTCAGCCTCAATGTGCTCCTGCACCGCCTCCATGATGACCTCCCCCATCTCGGCTGTGCCGCCGCTCTCGAGCACTCGACCGGCCAGTGTGGAGAACGGCAACCCCGCCCTCTCGACGACCGTCGACGGCCCGGCCTCCTCTGCCTCCTGTTTCCCTTGGGCAAGAAGGCCGGGATCGCTTGACGCCCGATTGTTCGACGCCTCAACGGACATCTCCACCGGGGTCGTTTGCGCGGACGGCTGCCCGACCTCCCCCCGCGTCGGGACGTCTTCAAGCCACTCTTCCTAATACTACGGCTGTGGCAGCTCTGCCTTCCGCTGCTCCCCCAGCTCGTGCAGCCCGAGTGGCCACGATGGCCTCGGCAGTTGCTGCGGAGGGGTCGCAGCCGTATCCTTCGCGTCCCTGGCAGAAGGACCCGCCTCCTCGCTTTCAAGGATAATCGGGGACGACTCCGGCGCCCCCAGCTGCCGCCCGCCAGAGGCGTCCCTGGGCGCGGCAGCGCCAGGAGGCGTGTCAGTTTGCCCCCGGCTAGGGTCTGCGCTCCCTTCCACCGTGAGCTCTGAGGTGACCGAACCCGCGATGGAAGCAGCACCTCGAGCCAGGGCCGCGCGGGCCTTCTTGACCCACGCAACCTCCGCCGCCATCGGGGACACCGAAGCGACGCCTGGAGCCATCGTCATCGTCCCCACCGTGACGTCGGTCTTGAGGCGCTTAGCAGGGGAAGGGCCCGCCGAATCGCTTGCACGCTTGAACCTGAACCTCACACAAAGCAGAGGACATCGTGAGCAACTAAAATCACCACAAAAAGGCAAAAAATAACTCAAGTCACCAAAAACTTACCCCACAGGAAGGAGGGGCGCCCTCTTCGACCCGCTCGGGGCTTTGATCCCCCTTTGAGGGCCCCTTGTCCGACCCCGAGCTGCTCGGAGCCACCGTCGACGACGCCTTCGGCGTATCACGCCTGTCCAGAGCCGACCGGCTCTGTGTCTATGCACCGGCTGTCGAGGACCTGGCTTGGGACGGCGGCGTGCTCGACTTCTCCCACGAAGGAGTGGGAGGCGTCCCGCCACGCGTGCAGCGAGATGACGTCCTTCCTTGAGTGGAAGGGCCGCTCGAGCCCTACCCCCGAGGCTGCTCCAAAGCCCTCGACACCAGGCCCTCTGCAGATACCGAGGATGTGGTCAAGGCCGGCATCGACGACCCAACTCCGATGGCTCCCTGTGTATCACAGAGGCCCTCCGTAGGCCCCCCTCTATGCCGCTCGACTCTGACGATGCCCTGCGTTGAAGGGGCGTCAGCTGGAGCCATTCAGGGCAGCAAGGCGTCGAGACGCGCCTGCACCCCCTCGTTGTCGCTGTCCTCCTCCTCCTCCTCTTTCGAGGGGGACTCCTCGACGGGGAGCCCTTCTCGCCTCTGCCTAGCCAGACGCTGCTCACGCGCCAGGCGCTCGAGGCTCTTCACCTTCCTCTTCTTCTTCTCCTCGTCCTTAGTCCTCTTTTGTTGCTGGGCAGAGAGACGCCTCGCCTAACGGTCGGCCTGGTCTTCCCTGACCAGGGGCGCCGACGCCCTGAAGTCAATGGGAGGATGCGCCTAGACCCATGATAAAAGGCGTAAGGATGAGTCAAAGAAAGAAAGAAAGATAACAATTCGATGGATAATATGACACGATGTGGCCGCTGTCAGGCAGCATCGGGATGCTGTTGACTTCATACGGCGCGAAAGAGCCAGCCACCGCACCCGCACCCGCCTCACGATCTCCTCGAGGGGAAGCACCTCGGGCGACATCTGGCACCCCTCGAGCGGCGCCCCAGAGATCATTTAGTCCAAGCGCAGAGAAGCCGCATCAATGGGAGGACCCTCCGGCTGTGGAACACCGAAACGACAATCCCGGTAGTCAGGCCTCGCTGACGCAGGGTCCTCAGCGTGTCGAGGAGGGGGTTTAGCCTCCCCTGCTGCTCCTTCACCACACCGTGAGACCAGTGCTCCGGGCGTGCCTCAATGGTACGTCCGGTGAAACGGGGCAGCCAATCCTCGTCGTTGCGGATGTAGAACCATCGAGCATGCCACCAGCCGTGGCTGGACGACAGTCCTGTCAGGACGAACAGCTCTGGCCGCTTCAAGGAGAGGTTGCAGCAGCTGACGCGGATGATTCTTCTCACCCCTTGCAACACCGTCTTGGTGAAGTGCTCGCCCTTGAAGAGTTGGAGCCACAGCTCCCAGTGCGACTCCACCCCTAGATACCCCTCGTAAATGGCGGCGAAGATCGCCACATTGGAGATGGCATTGGGAGAGAAGTGCTGCAGCTTGACCCTGTAGAAGTGGGTGAGTGCCCACATGAACCGGCTCGGTGGAGAGCCAAACCCCATCCGGTGGTACTTGACGAAGCTGACCACGTACCCCTCCGGTGGGTTCGGCTCCCAGTCCTCCTTCGGGGGCACCATCCACTCCGGTCGGCCCTCCGAGATGACGGGGTGGAGAAGCCCATCCTCCACCAACCCGTTGAGCTCCTCCGAAACGGCCGATGGGAGCCAATCCTCCGAGGAAAGAATCTCCGGCGCCATGGCGACTGCGCGGATTTGCTTGGCGGACGGACGGGAGGGAAGGTTTTCAATCTTTGGCTCTTTTTCTCTCTAAGCGCTAACAGGCAGGGCGGCTAGGCTCTCTGGTGCTGGCTGCGGCGACGAGAGAAGGGAGGCAAGATGAGGGGCGAATGAAGCCCTTTCCCCCTGAATTTATAGGCAACGGGCCGATCAAGCCAGGAGACAGGTGAATCCTCACATTTATTTCGCATACCAACCACCCCCCTCGATTCCCGCGTACAAGGGACACGTGTGGAACGTTCGAGCTTTAGCCGTTGCACGCCCCCCCCCACGACCACGCCGTTTTGGCTTCATCCTCAAAAGACGCACCCAACGGGCGGAGAAGTGAATCATGGCGATATCTCCCTCGAAACACGCGCCCACCGCGCCGCACCGACTGACAGGTCCACCACGGCTGCGCCACTCCAACTTTCGCCTAAAAGGGCATGCCTAGCGAATAGGAGGAGCTATCCACGAATGGAGTCTTCCACGGCAAGTAACACGGGCCCAGGCCCCTCGAAAATCTCAAGGGAGCGAAGGCTGGCCCTCGGTCAGGGTTCGACAGCCGCCCTCGAGTACCTAAGTCAGGGATGATCGGGGGGGAGCTGATAGGAGTCCCTTGTCGAGAATGAACTCTCGAAGCCCCCTCGAACATATTCAAGGCAAAACTAAGGGACCACTTTGGAATCCCCTCGAAGGGAGGCGTCAAGCCACCGAACCCGATCGAAAGGGGTCGGCATCCATGGGACCCATTGATTTTCTTCAATAAGAGCGCCTCCGGGCCACAAGTCGAACCTGATCAAACAGGGCACGAGCTCTTACTTGAATTTCCTGGTAGCAGCTCACCCGAGACGTCGAAGCTCGCCCAAACAGGGGTAGCACGGCACTTCTCACCCGTCCTCCCGAACGAAAGGGATCGTGAGGGTCGAAAGAAAAAAGATGGGCTTGTCCCGGATCGACCTCGACTAAAGAGGCTCGGGGGCTCGCTCGCGAACGGATGGCCTCGACGAAGAGGAACCAACCATCCGGGGGGCTCGACCACTCGAGCATACCCCTGTGGGAATAGCATAAAAGCCCTCGGGCGAGTATTGTACTCCCCTGAGGCCTCGGGGGCTATACCCGACGGGTGCGCTCGCGCGCACCCATCGGAAAATACCGCTACTACAACTCCAGTTCATGAGCCTCTGTGTGGGTGCCAGCACTCACGCAGAGACTCGAGGGCTATTGTCGGGTACCTGAAAAAATGGGTACCCTAAACCCACTACTGGAAGAATTAATCCTCCAACAATAAAATCCTAAAATCATCCGAGAAGCCCACGAACAGAGATGTGGGCCCACCAACGTACACCGAGCTACGTCGGGCCAGCCAATGAGCATCATTGCACAAGCCAAGACAGTCACTCGCTCGACGAGACCCCCGAATGACGGAAGTCCGCCCGAGCGGACGACCCCCCGTCGAGTGACGAAACTCCGCCCGTGCGAACGACCCCCCTCGAGGTGACGGAACTACGCCCGTGCGGACGACCCCCCGTCGATTACTACTACCCCCTCGAATCTACCTACTCCCCGTACGGGAGTCAGTGCATTTAATGCATCCACCAACTCTAGTCTAATCGCATGGCTACAACAGCGTTACAGTGGACGGGTACAGCGGTCGAGTCCTGCTTTTACCGCCCATCCCCGGACGTGCGGTGAGTAGCTTGGTATTGCTGTACCATACCAAGCACTGTTTCGCCTCCGACGCCCCCTCGACACGCTATGCGACAACAGCCAGCTTTGGATTCCTTAAGTCCGATCTTATCCATCCAACAACTACTCCCATGGCTACCCTCGATTGGGTCTCGAGCGTCATCAAGCCACCCCACGAGTCCGACTTCGACGCCCCCAGTCAACGCTCCAACAACCCCCGACGCGACGTACACAGGGATCCGCACGCCCGCGTATGGGCGCGGGTCTTTCACCGACCGTTTACGGGCGTCATCTGACACGCTTGAAGGACAACGATCATCTCCAAGCACGTCGCTACAGAGCAGGTCATGCCCGGCGCACGCCTCTACAGTAGCTTCGACTTGATCGGCATCACCCCCTCGACATCATCACCGATGACCGCGTAGGCTTCTTGTGTACCCGTGCCTCTCCTTAGTCTATAAAAGGGGATGCCGGGCATGTTAGAAGGGGAGGCGAAAAAAGAGCGACCGAACATCCGAGAGAGCTTCTAGAGCCCGGAACGCTCAAGCCTCAGCTCACCCTGTATACCCCTCGATTCTCACTCGCTCGCTTGTATCCTCCCCTGTACAAGCACTTCGGTGCAAGATAATATAAATCTCCTCAACGCTAGACGTAGGGCCTTCTTTGCCCGAACGAGAATAAATCTTTGTGTCCATCTTGCATCACCATCCAGATTAGGGAACACGAGAACACGTTTAGTCGTTGGCTTAGGGCACCCTCGGGTCTCGACGTCGACACCCTCCGTTCTAAAAAGACGATGTTACGGGAAGCGTGTCAGTTAAATTTTTTTAACTTTAACTAGATTTGTATAAAATACGTACAACATTTATATCTCCAAATAAATTTATTAAAAATAGATTTAAAAATCTTTCCAATGATATTAATTACTTAGCATAAATATTTATATATTTTAATATATAATTACCGGTAGCTTAAAAATATTGACTTTTTAAAAAAATAAAAATAACATTTATTTTGGTACGGAGTGAGTACGATTCATGTACACCTTTCCGAGAAGGTCCGGTCCGGTCCCCATCTCCGGATGTCCTCGCGTGTCGTGGACCATCCGCGGACGCAATCAGAAGCAGGCAGGTCAGCACGCATCGTATCGCAAAAATCGCATCAGTTCGTCTCACCACCCCCACGCCCAGCCCCAGCTCGCCGCCGACCACGCACCACACACCTGTCTCGGGCCATCGTCCGGAGAAAAGGAGAGCCGGAAAAGCAAGGGCGGGGAAAAGAAAGAGAAACACGCGCCACGCTTGGCACGACGGGCGGTCCTGGGTCCCCGCGCAGGCGCAGGGCACCCCGTCGCGACACGAGCGGCGACGGAGAGAGAAGCTCATCGAACGCTCCGACGTCTCCTGTTCGTTGTGCCCCCCGCCCTGGCTGCCCGATCGACGTCCGGCGCCGTGCCTATACTATACAGCGACGTCTGCCAACCAGAGCTGGTACGTGTCAGGGCCCGGCGGACGCGCAGGCATTCAAAGACGACCCCTGACGCAACTGGATGAGGAGGCTGATCCACGGCCGCGCGCCGGCGGGTAGGTGTTCAGGTCCGGCGGTTCGCCGCTTTGTCACAGCTCTCGGGTACCAGCTGCTACCACGTGCCCCTTGTGGTTGGCGGGGCCGTTCGCTGTTGAGTGTTGAGGTCACGTAACATCTTGCGGTGGTTGCGTCGGCGGCAAGACTTCATTCATCGTCCTGTGTGTAGGCGACAGGTGTGGGGAGCAGGAACGCCACCTGGTTGATTGGAGTACCTAGTTTATCTGTCCACAAACAGTTCTTCAACTGGTTTAACCGCGTCGCGACGTGTTGGCATGGGAATTTATTTTCTGAAAGAGACGACCGTGTTGTTGGTTTGAGTGGATCTTTTGGAAGGCATGTATGGAATGACATGTTTGAAGAGGGTCGATCCTGAAGACTTCTGATTGTGAGCATGCAAATATCATCCAATCAAATGATCTGATGAGAAAGAAGGGAAAAAATCAGTTAACATTTGGTTGGGCGGTGTAAAACCAGAGCAAACAGAGACACTCTCTGGTGTCTCTTGTGCAAGAGACGGCTGGGCAACGTGGTAACGTGTACCAGGACAGCAGAGACGGCCAAAACAAGTACCCTAGTCCATACGATTAGTGGTGCATCATTGGTTCATATCAACGAAGCAGCAATCGGATCTAATTCTAAACGGGGCACCAAGAGGCTTTGTAGCAGCCGCCTGGCGTAACTTGTGATTTCTGAACTCTCATTTTTTTTTTTGACAACTACACTGGCACGTATATTTCATTAAGCAGAGAAATTTAGAGTTTTGTTACATTACTGATATCGTCGCACCGTTCCCCGAATGGATGTCAAAAACTTGCTAGACATGCGTTCGGTTTTCACGTCACAACGTACCGTGGCTTACCAAACTTTCTTATCCATGCATGTAGCTCTAGCTCGTGCATTATTACCACATATCGATCATTGACTTGCATTCTTGTCAAGGTTTGTTAAAAAATATGATGACCTTTTTATTATTTCTTCACATTGCTGGTGGCAGGCACCCTTTACTACGACTGCTGGTGCGTGTCAGCTGCCAGAGGCACGCACAGCATCATCGACCCATCGTTCTTGTTTGGGGCGAACAAGCAGGCCCGGCAAGTCTCTCGCCGCTCGCGCATTTTTTTTTTCTAATATCTACATACTGAAAAAAGAAAAAGAAAAGAAAAGCAAGGGCACGTTAATTTCCGCGGCTCGGCTCCACGCCTCACGCGTACCCGCCCACGCGGTCACGCACGGGGATGGTACGATACGACACGACCCCTAACCGCCTGCCTTCTGGCACCTGGTTCGCACACTTTTGATTCCCCACCGCCACCGGCGAGTGGTCCGAGAATCTTGCCAACCTCTCGACGATGATCCTGCACCCTCCTTCCTCTGATGGTTTCTGTCCTCGACGGACCACTGCGTTCAGCCTCAGCCTCACCAGTCAGCACCACACGCGACGCGAGATAGTGATCGACACGCACAGGCCAAGCAGTTTGCCTGCCTTGCCTGCCCCGCCGCGGCCGCGCGTCCACGCCACGCCGCGGGAGCCGAGACTGAGTCGCGCCACGGCGGCAGCACACGTTGTTGGCCAGGCCGCAACGAAGACCCCGGGTCCTGGTCCCAGTAGCCTCTCCTAGGCCGCCAGGTCCAGTCGCGCCGGCGATCGTTTTCCACCCACCGCACGGAGACCGCGGCCGCAGGCCGCAGCCCCCTCCACGTCCACGTATCCGCACAGCTCCCGCATGACGAAAAGGTGGGTGCCCGCCGCAGGACGCAGCGCTGCTCTCCGCCCGACACCTGCTCCCATGCCAGGCTGCCTGCCTCCTCGCCCCGGAGCCGTGCCAACACGTTTGAACGAAAGGTACCGATGCGGTTTGGCCATGACCGGCGCCTACAGCGACCGACGGACGGACGAGATGGGCCGCACGCCGGCTAGCTGCCCGCCCGCCGAAATGACAGGGACGCCCCTGTCAAAAGGCCAGGGGCCACGCCAAAGGGCGGCATTGCATTGGCCATTTATACCTGTGGCGCCGGGCGAGGGCGCGTAGCGTAGCCAGCGTACTAGACCCTGGCTGTTGGTTGCCCTGTTGCCGTCGACTAGCGGACTGCTCGCGGCAGCAGACACCAGAGTGCACGGCAGCATCAGGCATCGGCGAGAGCTTGCCTAGTGCCTGTCTCGCTGTCTCCAAGCTTGAAGCCCCCCGGTTGCTGCTGTCCGGGACATCACGCACGCGCAGGGGCCGACACTGGAGCGACTGAACATGGCTGGAGATCCGGGGGACGCGGCGGAGGTGGGGGAAGGTGGCATACGCTCCGTGCTCACCATGGGCTCGCTCGTCGATCCCTCCGGGAACGAGGTAACCTCTTTCAGTTTGAGCTCACGTGCGTTCTACATCTGTGTCTGCTTCCGTTGTGCTGTGTCTCTCTACCCTCTGTTTTCTGCTAATTAATAAGGTTCATCACTTCTCCTTCAGTTTCTTTCTCCTACGTTTGATCTAAAACACACCTAAGTTCCCAAGGTTTGCTACATATGAAACGAGCAGTGTGTTTGCAGATTTCTCGTTCCTCTTTTGGTATGCTCAAATCATGTGCAACCTTGCTTCATACTATTACAAGAAAGGATCTGTTGGTCCATGCAAAAGTATGAAGATAAGAGATCGTTTACACAAAAAAAAAAACATGCTAATAGGCTAATAATAGCCATGTTTTGTGTGGCATGCAAGTATAAACTTAGTTAGACAACGGATCCTAGTTAATCAAGACATTTCTTTTGAGGGCTTCAGATGTAAAGTTTAACACTGTTTTGAGGGCTTCAGATGTAAAGTTTAACACTGTTTAAAGTTGGGTCTCCTGAGTCCTGTAGACTTATCAGAGGACTCCTAGTGGTTGTGCTTTAGATAAAAGGCTAAAGCAACTAGAAGTTTCAGAACTTCCTTTTTTTTTTTAAAAAAAATAAGGAAGTAACTTTTCAAGCTTTCATACTTGTGCGTACAATCTGAAAGCCCTAATAAGATCTGAAGTCTTAGCATAGCCTCACAAGTTCTCGATCAAGGCACCAGCTAAGTGTAACTTTTCAGAAACTTCAGCTCTAATAAACCTTCAAAGTTAAGGCCTCTATACATTCTACTTTAGTAGGGTTTGGGAACAGGGATCTTAACGCTAAATATAACACTGATGTGAGCCTTTGCCTAGATACATTGCGTACGTGCCATGTACTGATCTGAGATTGTACAGCTTCATCAGAATTGTGCCACGCGTATATGTAATATAATATATGCGCGTCCAAACTCGTCTTTCCTTGTTCAGCTGAAAAAAATTGATCATATTCTTTAATAATCTCACCTATAACAACATCACACGTGTGCTCATGTTGTTCCTCTCTAAACTTCCACGTACGTCCTCTCTTTACAACTTGTACGTGCAATCGAACCGGAATATATGCACCATTATTTGTCTTGTACTTTTGCTTTTAGAACCGTTCAGTTCATCATTCTGTTCCTACGTACGACAAGAACCAGAATCGCACTGTGCAGATTGAGTTTACTATATCCTCACCACATGTTTCTACTATATGTAATTTAATCGATCGTAACACATGGTCATTCTTTATATTTTCCTTTCTAAATCCGTGTTTCCATTTCTCCGTTGCTCATGGAATTGTCACGATCAAAATACCAAATATGCATGTCTTGGTGCTGTCAGGTTCAGTTTCGAGAGATCGACGGCAAGATGATCGGCCTCTACTTCGCGGCGAACTGGTACCCGAAATGTGAGGCTTTCACCCCGGTGCTGGCGGCGGCGTACGAGCAGCTCAAGGACCGCGGCGCCGGCTTCGAGGTGGTGCTGGTGTCGTGCGACGAGGACCGGCCGTCGTTCGAGCGGTTCCACCGGACCATGCCGTGGCCAGCCGTGCCTTTCGGCGACCTCCGCTGCAAGAAGCGCCTCAGCGAGAGGTTCCAGGTGGAGGGCATCCCGCGGCTGGTGGTGCTCGCCCCGGACGGCGCGGTCGTGCACTCGGACGCCGCCGACCTCGTGCACCGCTACGGCGAGAGGGCGTTCCCGTTCACGGCCGCCAAGGTGGCGGAGCTGGAGGCAGACGACCAGCGCAAGTACGCGTCCCAGACGCTGGAGAAGCTCTTCTCCATCAACGGGAAAGAGTACGTGAACGGTGGCAATGGACAGGTTCCGATCTCGAGCCTGGTGGGGAAGACGGTGGGGCTCTACTTCTCCGCGAGCCACTGCGCGCCGTGCCTCAAGTTCACAACGAAGCTGGCGGCCATCTACAGCAGCCTCAAGGGCAAGGCGGAGGACTTCGAGATCGTGTACGTGCCCATGGACAAGGAGGAGGACGGGTACCTGCGCTCCTGCAGCGACATGCCGTGGCTGGCGCTGCCCTACGACGGCGTGCCGTCGCGCGCGCTGGCGAGGTACTTCGACGTGAGGGAGATCCCGACGCTGGTGGTGGTGGGGCCCGACGGCAAGACGGTGACGCGGGACGGGCGCAACCTGGTGAACCTCTACTTCGACATGGCGTTCCCGTTCACGGACGCGCAGATCAGGCAGCTGCAGGAGGCGGAGGACGAGGCGGCCAAGGAGTACCCGCAGTCGCTGCGCCACCGGGGACACCGCCACGAGCTCAGCATCGTGTCGGACAAGTCCGGGGGAGGGCCCTACATCTGCTGCGAGTGCGAGGAGCAGGGGCTCGGCTGGGCGTACCAGTGCATCGCCTGCGGCTACGAGATACACCTCAGGTGCGGACAGAACGAGGAGGGCGACAGCGCAGGAACTGCTTAGCGACGACTCACCACTGATATCTGTCTAGACTGCTGCGTGCATAATGGACATGGTTCTGTGTTTGTTCCCCCAAACCGTCAGCTTGCTCTTTGTCAAGTCTGATGCTAAAATAGTAAAAACTAGTAGATGAGAAATGGCCTTCCTTGTAAGGCTTAATTAGGTGGTCAGCTGAGAGCACAAGAAATGAAGCTGCATCCACTGCGGCAGGTGTTGAGCAAATCTTGCTGCACTGCCCCCAATCAATCTACTTATGCATTTCCAGTGTGCCTTCGAGCATCCATCTGACGGTGTCAGGTCCTGCGTCGATACACTCCCGTAACCACAGGACTGAAGGATTGCTTCGGTTCAGAAGTTACGTCCAGTTTGTCCGGCCAAAGTGGTAGCCAGAGGAAACAAATAGATTTTTCCAGGCCACAACATACAACTAAAGTGGTAGCCAAAGGAAGCAAACAGATTCCAGGCCACAACATACAACTTGAGACGAAGGTCAAATACATGTCAGAAAGCGCATAAGGAGCGAAGTGATCATAAAAGAAGACGGGTTGGAAAGCTCAAGTCTGGGTAAAGATAATAAAATTCTTAGACGAACCCAAACAGCAAACTCTCTTGCTATTCAATGTCAGTAGATAGTTCCCCAAACAAACGATACTTTCATGCAGGTAACACTTACAAAACATACTGCAAGGACAACTTGCATCAAAACCAGTCTTTTCAAATCAAATAGTGACCCAGGTTCAGATGAATAACGACTACTGATATTATGAAGGCTAACAAGCTTCAGAAACTCCAATACTCGGTACCACACGATAGCACACACAAGCACTTAAAAATTGCAGTCTAAAACCCGTGAATCTTGATGCTCTCTTTCTTCACAATTCCAGCCTAACGAAAACAAATATGAATTATGATAAGAGTCAGAAAAAATGAACTAAAACAACAAAGGTGTGCGCTTGTGTCATTCATAGGACTTGCCTGGACTAGGAAAGTAGAAACATTTTTACGCTGATCACCTTGCAGCTGAATGACCTACAATGTAAATCAGATGAATGAAAAATCAATATAACATTTATCTCAAACACGCAGGAGAGCTGCGTATCATTCTATTATTAGAAGAAGAAAGAGTCATACAAAGGCCGAACCCCCTCAATATAACATTTAGATAATAACAGAAGTTAAAGTTAAACCAATTAAAAGGAAGTGAGTGAGTGCTACTCATACCTGGCCTAGCTCTGGATCCTGGACTACTGTACCATTGCAGCAGAACTCTTTTTTGAGGTCCTTGAGGATCTTATTGTAGCTGTACTCTTTCTTCAAGCCCTGGACAGTTGTTAGACTCTTTCTTCCGTTGCGCTGCTGAATACGCACGTGCACATAGTCCTTTGATCCAGCACCAGCGCTGGAGTCCTCAGCATTTGCCTCTGCAAACGGATCTACAAGGAAAGCATAGAGTTATCACCTTCTGGCTTCAGATTGTGCTCAGGTCTGAACACATGAGTCAAAATAAGCACATTGCATTGGAAGAAAACCGAATGAACAAAGCTCAGTAAACCCAGTAAACAATGAATGCACATATCCTCGCTAATAAGGACATGCATATCATTATCACATCAGGAGGAGGTCACTACTGGTTTTCATCCACCAATAGAACTGCATAGTACACAACTTAAGACAACTAGACTATATCTTCAGGTTATTTGGGGTTAAAAGAGCAAGGAAAGAAACTGAAGAGTGATTTATTCTAGATCGAACCTGTTTAAGAATGATTATAATCAATATAAATGGTTACCATTTCAATCAACAAGAAAATGTAAAACAAAAAGATGTCAGAAAAAAGGAAGTATACCAAAAGCAGATGGAAGCTGGGCGTCGAGATCAGACATGAAATTTAGTTCTTGAGTTTGATTAGTCCCCAAAGAGATCACTGAGTTTGACTAGTCAATCTGGGTGTATGAGCTGCAAACCATAATACATTCCAATCAGTCATGCAGTCATAAAAGCATTAAATAAATTAAATTAAACGTACATCAATCATCCAATATCCATTGTGATACAAGCACAGCAGTATTCACAACAAAATGCAAGATGTTGATGTTGACTCAAATACTCTATACAGAAAAGAATAAATCTAACAGGATAATACCTATATGAAGAATCAAGAACTATCAAGGCTGAATGGACACTGAAGCCAAACGATGTTTTACATGCCAACCTGATGGCGGGCAGATAAGAACAATGGCAGGGAAAGAAACCGCATAGTTCAAAGTTAATCAAATGAAATATTTTAGGAGAAAGGGTCCAGTAAAGTTTCCTCTTTGATTGGTCTGAATGGGCTAGAAAGGCACATGACAGAATTGAAGCACAACTTTTAACAACACAGTAGCCTGAGGTGACCTTCTGGATTTACTAGTTCCTAGCTTGCTATCTCCCTGCTGTAGTGGCAGTCTGAAGCAGACTAACACTTTAGTGGAGGCTGACAGCATATCATGATCTTGCTACCCTTATCTAGAATGTTGTTCTAGTAAAAAAACATCTGTGTTTCTGTTATGCATGTAATGGAAATGGGGTTGGCCTTTTCGTTATGCGAGTGACAGAAAGGTGGCCTTGCCATTATGTGAGTAACTCAAATAGCCTTGAGTTGAAAAAAAAGTAGCCTGAGGTGACTTAAACCATACAAGCAACTTGCCTACTACCTCTTATGTGATAGCTACAGATAACCATAACCAAAACTATGTGTTCTCAACTGCTCTGCTTATTAACAACACGTTTCAACTACAGCGGATCACTGGGCACAAACTGCTAATTCTTCACTTTCAGCAGATGAATATATCACATAAAATACCCACCATTCCATATACAACTCTAGATGTAAAATCTGCCTAGCAGTTCCTAGATTACAATACAATTTAGTTGTAGTGCCGATCATTCTACAAGTCAGAGGATGCACTTTTCATATACAAACATCTAAATGGCACAAGGAATCAAGGATACCAAACCACGGCAATCACATCATGAAACTGTGTCGAATCACAACCCCCCTAGTGGTGGTGCCTGATTTGGGGGAGGTTCCCCAAAATCAGGACATGTGGAGCTAAAATCGATCCGCCAGGACCACCAACCCATCGCCACCCTCCCTGAAACCACCAGACCCCGATCGGAGCGAACATTCTCCACCTTATACAAACCAACGCACAAATTCCTCGAAACAACCCCGAGATCCGCTCGATTTTGGGCGAGATTACGACCGCAAAATCCGACCGACCACAGATCAATCAAGAGACGGAGGCGCCCATCATCAGGTCCTCGAAATTCTAAGCTCGGAAACACAGAATTGATCGGGGAAAAGCAGGGAGGAGGGATCACCTTGGTTGGTGGCGCCGCCGGCGAATCGAGGGGGCAAGGCGATGCGACGACTCGGACGTAGAACCGCGCTCGCTCTATTTCTGGGTCCTCGTTATAAAGGACAGAGGAGGCGTGTGCGCTTGCTTGGGCCAACCGCCAATAGGGTCAGAATTCAGCCCACTCGATTCCCCTTGTAGACTTACGTTAAGTGTTCTCAAGTTTAAGGCCCATGAGCGAAGTTGTCAACCAACCAACGAATACGGCCCGACAGAAACTGGGATCCTTGCTGGAGACATTAGGTGGGCCCAAAAATACTCTTCAACAGCTTTTTATTTAGTTATCTCCACTATAATTCAAAATTTCTCTAGGCAAATCTTTTCTTCAAGATCAACGACTCACAGCATACGTACTATAGATACAACAGCTGAGATTAAAAGTTTGTCCAGGCTTCCCACCCTCCTCACCCCGCTGTCCTCCGAACGCGCACGCCCTTCGCTTGCACGCCTGGGATCGAACCCCCACTCGGCTCCCCAATGGCTCTTTTATTGTTTTTATTGTTAAAATATAAAACAGAAAATCGACCCTACCCCTCCCCCTGCCGCCGCTGCCACCATCAGTGGATCATGCACGCCTCGCGCATCCTCCCGCCGCCCCCACCCTCTCCTTCAGACGACTGTCGAGGGATATTCAACTATGTTTTATATTTTAACAATAAGAACAAAATAAAAGAGGCACTGGGGAGCGATTTTCTGGTGGCGGCGGCGGCGGCGGCGGTGGGGGGAGGGGTAGGGTCGATTTTCTGTTTTATATTTTAACAATAAGAACAAAATAAAAGAGGCACTGGAGAGCTGAGTGGGGTTTCGATCCCAGGCGTGCAAGCGAAGGGCGTGCGCATTCGGAGGACAACAGGGTGAGGAGGGTGGGAAGCCTGTACAAACTTTTAATCTCAGCCGTTGTATCTGTAGTAGGTATGCTGTGAGATGTTTGTGTAGAGAAGTTTTTAATTACAGTGGAGATGTTTGTTTATTGCCTGACATTTCAGGGGAAGGGACAGCGTGTTACGCGGTGCCTATTTTTTGCACCTCATTTTTTTTTTTGTGCATCTTAGACTGCTGCAACTCGCTACAGACAAGGTATGCTTACTTCAGTTGATGTTTTTGTGTTTCTGGTAAGTTACCGTAAGCTTGGGGATTTGTGTTGTTAGTCATTCCATGTGCCCTGATTCTTTTTCCAGCAAACTGCCCACAAAGCTACATATATGAGGATTCGCCTGCGAGGATCCATTTGGTTTTGAAGGTATGCCAATACAAATTACGGTGTGATTTCTTTCATTTCAGGTCTTGCATATGAGGACAGGCTATTGTTGAGGATGGCCTCTCCATGATCCTGTCAGCCTGACACCTTCGTCTCAATTTCTTATGAAATAATCCGGTTCACTTGATCCACATCATGGCTTTTCTTTTTCTAATACAATAGAACACAAGTTTCTGCATCTGCATCCATCGGAGGTAGCAACTGACAACCATCATACTGAATGGATTTTTTTAACACACGCACCTCAGCAGACTTGCAGATCGAAGCCATCCGTGGAGGTAATGCTGATAGAACAGGGGTTTCTATTCGTTTAGTATGGGATAAATAGATATTATTCCAGAGTTGAAATCGCAACAGATGTTCATAGAGATAAGTGTTCATAGAGACATACATTGATTCAGAAATGGATATGCGCCTTTTTCTTCTTGGGATACTGACAATGAGTACCAGAAATTCATCCAAAAGATGAAACCTCCAAGGTATGTATAACCCAATTCTTCAAAAACTTGCTTGTTTCAAAAAAGAGGTTCCTGCCTTAACCTCTGTCATTAGTGTGCTTCTGTGTATGTACAAAATTGATTGTCAGCGAAACCTACTAATCATTTGAGGTAGAAGAATTGCTCTCCTTTGCAATTCTGCAATCAGCACTTTTAACCAAATGTTTCTTGGATCCTTTCTGAATTTAGGGCTGTTTGTTAAAACTGAGCTTGAACTTGATTAGTTCTAGGAACAATCAGTTAATCCATTGCATCTGTGTATGTCATGCAAAAAGATTTCAGGCCTGTTCATGCGAAGGTACAGTATATGCAGCTGAAGCTCTCCATTACAGTCAGTGGCCAGTTTCTTAAGTGCTGTTCATGATCAGAAAGTTGCATGTTTTTTGTCCAGCACAAGCCTTGCAAACATTCAGAAAGTACAAATCTAGCCTGTTAATGTATACAATGTGTAAAGGCCTCCCAACCACCAGCATATTCGTTCTTTGTGCTTTTGGAAGTTTACGAGTTTGAGGAGAACGGAGAGACATGTAAGCCCCGAAGGCCATCTTCATCTATTGATCTTTCTATTAAAAGAGGTGATTTTTTTTAAAAAAAATGGTTTCTGCGGTTTTATGAAACCACCAAAACATAATTCGATCTACACTAACTGCTCTTGCTTTTGTGTCGACGAATTTTTTTAGACCAAAGGCACATTAAATTGTAGAAATTGGAAATTCCCCTCTAGCATTTTTATTAATGTACATTAACTACATCCTCACGTAGGTTATCTGCTTGCTCCTGGACTGAGGACTAAAGAGGACAACCTAAATGGAGAATAGCTGTTCAAGAGGGGCAAGAGGGACATCCAGGAAGAGATCGTTAGCTGATGATCAAGGAACAACAGGGGAAATGAGGCAGTCAGAGAAAGAGCATGTACCACGCATGGATGATTTATATGAATGTTTGTGGTATGCACGGTCGTATACAATTGTGTGACTTAAGCTATGGAAAAATATTATTGCGTGATTTTAATATACATCTTTAAAATGAAACCATAGCGTTAGCACGGACACTATACTAGTATTATATATGACTAGTAAATTTACCCGTGCGTTACTACGGGTTACAAAATCTAGAGTACTCCCTTTGTGACATTTTGATTTTTTTACAAAGATTGTTTGCTTTTAATGTATATCTAGTCATAATCTATACCTAATAATAAAGAGGTAAAATACCTGTGCCGTTACGAATTTTGTCCACATCTTTTGCAAAGGGTTTCATCTTTTCTAGAAAAATAAAAAACCTATTTTTGCATTGGGAACCTAAACTATTTTCAAATTCATTTAGGTTCAGTTCATCATATTTAAAATAATTCATGCTAATCACAATTCTTATGTTCCGGATCAAGTACTACTCTAACATGAGTCTCTTCCGGCCTGCACCCGCTGGTTTATATTGCTGACTTTTGAGTCGATAATTTTTCAAACTGCCTTTAGAGCAGACTATCTATGGGGTTTTTATGCCCTTGGGCTTTTCATGATTTTCATTTGACACACAATGACACGGTTATACTCTCCCATCGAAAGGTATTTAGCAAAAATTGATTTAGTCATTTTATGTTATTTTTTCTGGAAAAGATAAGAAGCTAACAAAAACAATTTGTATTGGCATCCCTGAAGTTTATGTAAAACTTGACATCAACTTTTACTATATAATTTTTTCACCTAGAACCCTCTAGTGTTTCACCACCAGCTCCTTACTAAATTAGATGATGAACTCACTCGCATACTCTTTCCATGATTGGTATGGCTATTAGGAATAACCTCCCTACCACCGTGGTCCTAGACAGTCGTGTCGCTTTCGTCCACTACCTTCATAGTATTGGCGTTCGAGCGTGGCGTAGTTCAGTCGGGACCTCAGGACAGCGTGTGCCACGTGGGAACCTGGCATCCAAGGCGCGAACTATGTAGAGGTGTACTCCAACACGAAGCAGAGTCACTTTTACCATATCATTTGTTGTATATATCTTGAGATAAACTTTTACTATAATATTTTTTCAACTTGAACCCTTCACTTTTTTCTATTCTTTCCAACAGCTCCATGCTAATTTTTTTTTTAAAAATCCGGCATAAACCGACTTTGATTCATAATAAGAGGAGTGAAATGAACAACAGAGTTTACACGCGTGAGGAGCGCTGCCCCAAGCAGCCCAAGCTCCATGCTAAATTAGATAATGAATTCACTCACGTACTCTTTGAATGACTTGTAATATTACATGTTTTTTATTAGCGAAATTGTCATCACTTTGCAAACTTGTTATTGTTATTCTTGATTTTGCAAAATAGCCATCGCACTTTTTTTTTCTTTTTCCTTATTTTCTTTATTATTTTTCTCTCTTTCTTCTTCTGTACGGACTGGAGGCCGGGCTTTTCTATTTTCGTTTCTTTCCATACGGACGGAAGGGCTCCCGATATTTTTTTCCTATTGTGGGACTCAGGTAGACAGGAAACCAAAATAGATTTCGTCAAGTGGACAGGAGCGGTCAGAATTCGATTAGCGGACACAAGCCAAGTTGGAAGTTTTGGAGATTAAATAGAGGGCCGGGTTTTCTATTTCCCTTTTCTTGTACGGATGGGAGGTCTCCTGGCTCCGATTATTGTTTTGACGGACGGACTCAGCAGGAGCGGACAGAATTTCAGATGGCAGACTGAAATTTTCATGATTATATATTAGGTAGAGATAGGATGACAGATCGTGGAACCTACCACCCAAGTTTAAGACATCGACTTGCACCGGTGCTCGTATGTTTCTGAATTTATTTCAGAATTTTCTCAAATTATGTTTTAAGTGGTAAGCAATTGTTATGTCAACAACGACGATACATCAATGGTGACTTTGAAAAATCTCGAGATCTGGTGGCTTAGAGGGGTAGGATTTGTATACGTGTATTCACAGAGGTGAGTGTGAGTATATATTGTAAGAGTCTGCATTGTACTTACTATGTAATTCTTAAAAAAAACTCTAATAAATGTTTCTCAAGAAAAAGTTGTATATAGTAAATACTCTCTTCGTATAGAAAAAAGAATTTGTTTTGGACAAGGTTTGGGTCAACCATTAGAAATATAAATCATCAATAACTTTTAAGTTGTTGAGTTTATAAATATAAAAATTATATGAATAGATTTGGCTTAAAAAATACTTCCATAAAAATATACATATATCATTTTTTATAAGTATTTTATAAAAACAAAAGGTTAAAGTTGTGTTTTGAAGGCACTGTTCTAAACGAATTCCTTTTTCTATACGGAGGGAGTATAACCATCTTCTATTTTTCGCTAAAAAAACTTCTATTCCAGATTTCTCACTAGCAATCTAGCATACATAAAGCTATGAAAAAATGGTTAGAGTGTGCAAAGTTATGAGAAGCACTTTTTATGTAAATAACTCTCCAAATAATAATTTAGAGAGTTGGAGAGATGTTCATATCACGTAGCGGGCATTGACCAGGGTTGAACTAGTCATCATATCACATCACATAATCCATGGCAGGATCACCGCGTAGCCGATATGGAGCGGAGCTGAATTAGTCATAATCAATCAGTGGCTCGCTCTTTCAATAATACGCGCGTTTAGCCATAATCTGGTGCTTTCTGCCCAGTCGTCCTCCTCACCTGCTCCTTCCCTATTCCCTTGTGTTTTAAAATATGAAAAGAAAAGGTGTAGGTGTGATATCTTCTCTCTTGAACTTTTCCTTTCCTATACGTTGGCCAACTCAAACCAGACACCATCTCTTGTAAAGTTTTCACACGCGTGCGCGTCCGGGTATTCTTTCATACACACGTCTATAAATACACGCCCATTAAGCCAATATCAGCACGATGAGCAGCAGTGCAAGATCGCACACAAAGAACATAAAAAAGATGGGGTTACATTCTTCCATGCGTGCCTCCGTAGCTTTGGCGATACTGCTTTGCTTTAGCACACTGTCACTGGGAATGCATGGAAGATCTCGAAGCAGGGTAAGCAACTAAGCATTTTTCCTACGCATACTAGTTTTGTAGTGGTAGTAACTAAACACACAGTGGTTAATGGTTATTATCATGTATGGCTGTCTAAGCAAACTGGAGTAGTAAGTTTCTAAAATCCATTTTATTCTGACCAAAATCCGGTCTGTATATATATGTTTGTAGCTTTATATCGTATACCTAGGCGATGTGAAACATGGACACCCTGACGATGTCATTGCTTCGCACCATGATCTACTCGCCACTGTTCTTGGAAGGTACGTGCGTGGAGAATACTACGCACCAGCTTTCTCAAATTACTTGGCATTGCATATTAGCTAAAGAGTTTATCACTCTCCGTGCTGAATCAATTATCACTTATCAGCAAGGAAGATTCTTTGGCCTCCATGACCCACAACTACAAGCACGGCTTCTCAGGCTTCGCAGCAATGCTTACCGAAGATCAAGCCCAACAGCTCGCAGGTAATGTCTTCATTAACAAAAGAAAAAGACAGAATCAGAAGTATCTGGCAAAACCAGATTTTGCCCTTATGGCTTTGCCAACTAATAAAAGACTCATGTAATATGAAATTTACAGAGTTTCCGGACGTCATCAGTGTCAAACCTAGCAGAACCTGCACTGCCACCACCACTCGTAGCTGGGACTTCCTTGATCTGAACTACAAGATGCCCAGTGAGCTGATCCGTAAAAGCAACCAAGGGGAGGATATAATCATCGGGATTATTGACTCGGGTTAGTAATACAATTCTATGCAAATCTGAACAAGCTCTGGTTTGGTTCGAGAGAAATTTTCTCGTTTGGTTCCAACTGATCTTTTAATCCTGCGGTGATCTTGCTTTGCTTCAGGTATCTGGCCGGAGTCGAGAAGCTTCAGCGACGAAGGGTACGGGCCGGTGCCATCACGGTGGAAAGGTAAGTGCCAAGTCGGGCAAGGCTGGAACAGCAGCAACTGTAACCGCAAGATCATCGGCGCGCGCTTCTACAGCGCTGGAATTGACGAAGAAATCCTAAAGACAGAGTACCTCTCGGCCCGGGACTACGGTGGACACGGCACGCACACGGCCTCCACCGCGGCTGGCTCGGTCGTTGAGGCGGCCAGCTTCCACGGCCTCGCCACGGGCGCTGCGCGTGGCGGCGCGCCCCGCGCCCGCATTGCCGTGTACAAGTCCCTGTGGGGAAATAAAGGCGGGACTGGCAATGACGCCACCGTGCTCGCGGCCATCGACGACGCCATCCATGACGGGGTGGACGTGCTCTCGCTGTCGCTCGGGGCGAACGAGAACTCGTTCGGCGCCCTGCACGCGGTTCAGAAGGGGATCACCGTCGTGTACTCGGCCGGGAACGACGGGCCTACGCCGCAGACGGTCAAGAACACGGCGCCGTGGGTCATTACTGTTGCTGCGAGCAAGATTGATCGGTCGTTTCCGACCGTGATCACGCTTGGAAGCAAGCAACAGATCGTGGTACGAATACGAAACGCAACTTAATTACGATTCATCACTTTGTTCCTGCAATTATCTTGAGCAAGCTCTGCTGCATTTTGCAGGGACAATCCCTGTACTACTATGGGAAGAACTCATCGGGGAGCAGTTTCAAACCGCTTGCAGATGGACACTTGTATGATAAGCTGGCCCATTCTTGTTTTTTCGATGCTTAATTTGTGTGAATTTCCCAAAGCTCATCGGACATGCTCTGTTTCTCTCTTGTTAGTTGCACTGCCCATTCTTTGAACGGCACGGACGTGAGAGGCAAGGTTGTGCTATGCGCATACCCCGATCCGAAACGGGTGCGACTGCTTGCGCCTTTCTCGGTCGCGTTAGAAAACGTCGTGAACGCCGGAGGCTCTGGTATCATCTATGCTCAATACGCCTCGCACTCCATCGATCACACAGCTGATTGTGGAGACATTGCATGTGTTCTCGTGGACTTGACAACTACCTATCAAATCAGCAATTACATGGGCGATGCAAGGTAAATTCCATTCTTCTAGACTTTCCTGAACAGTTGAGAAGCCCCTGTTAGTAAAATTTTGAGTCTTTATTAAGCAGCTCCCCTGTGGTTATGATCGAGCCGGCGCGCACCTTTACTAGTAAGGAGGCACTGGCCCCAGCCATCGCAGACTTTTCCTCAAGAGGTCCATCCATCGATTACCCTGAAGTAATCAAGGTACATACTCCAAGAAAACATAGCTTTCACTAGCGACTATAAACCACATTACTGTGTCATCTCACTGCAGTCTTGCTTCCTTGACAGCCTGACATCGCAGCACCAGGAGCCAGCATCTTAGCAGCTGAAAAAGACGCATATGTATTCAAATCTGGGACATCAATGGCTGCCCCACACGTAACTGGCATCATCGCCCTGCTGAAATCTATACATCCACAATGGTCCCCTGCTGCACTGAAATCGGCTATTGTTACCACAGGTAATCTGGCCAACCAAGTAACTGACTATTGAACATTGGCTGGGAGTGATGCATCTTTTCTAAAGTCTGTTTCATTTTTCACGGTGCAGCGTCCGTAACCGACAAGCACGGCATGCCGATACTGGCTGAAGGATTGCCTCGAAAGATTGCTGACCCATTTGACTACGGTGGTGGAAACATTAACCCTAATAAGGCAGCTGATCCTGGCTTGATTTATGACATCGATCCAAGCGATTACAACAAGTTCTTTGGTTGTGCTATCAATAAGAAATACGTAAGCTGCAATGAAACTTCAGTGCCAGGGTACCACCTGAACCTACCATCCATCTCCGTTCCAAATCTGAGACGACCGATTACCGTATCAAGGACGGTCACAAATGTAGGTGAGGTTGATGCAGTTTACCATGCTGCAATCCAGAGCCCACCTGGAGTTAAGATGGATGTTGAACCTTCCGTCCTCGTGTTCAATTCTACAAACAAAGTTCACACGTTTCAGGTGAAGCTATCACCTATGTGGAAGTTACAAGGAGACTACACATTTGGCAGCCTTATTTGGTACAAGGGCCAAAAGACAGTTCGGATTCCAATAGCAGCCCGGATCACACTCCATGATTTTTATGCCGATTTTGCATAAAGTTTAGTCAGTTTTATAGGGGACTAAAGGAGACTTGATCGAAATTGTGATGTATCTGTGCATCGTAGTATTATTTATTTAATTGATGCGTGTTGATATAGTCAATGTACTGCTTCCATTTTACAAAATAATATATTTCTTATTTTATGAAATTATGATAAATGTTAGCTCATGCTAAATATTGATTTAAATTGCACTGATTTATTTTTCATCCAAGTGCCTCTGACTCAACACCAAAACTAAAGAAAGGGACATATAAGGAATTGTTTCAGATCAAATAGGTAGGTTCAAAGTTG
This sequence comes from Bothriochloa decipiens, assembly GCA_023333625.1. Classification (NCBI taxonomy): domain Eukaryota; kingdom Viridiplantae; phylum Streptophyta; class Magnoliopsida; order Poales; family Poaceae; genus Bothriochloa; species Bothriochloa decipiens. The sequence goes on along the minus strand of CM041632.1, from coordinate 13,666,657 downwards.
GGAGGGCCAAGAAATGAAGTAAAACATTTTTAAGAGGCAATGAACTTTATTTGATGATTCCTCCATCTGAGGTCTTTTGAAATTTTGAATTGTAAATGTTAGAAATTCAAACATAATATTCTTTTCACAGATGATTTTAAATGTCCTGGAATTTATTCATTCATACCGAAAAGAAAAAAAAAACGAGGGGTGGAGTGCTAGCCTTTCTTTGGGCCGGTGACTTTCTAGCCCGCGTCGGAGAAAGAAAAAGGTCCCGAAGAAAAACGAGGAGCTTTCTTGGTTCTCCATCTCCTACCTTCCTATCCTTCTCTTCACGTTCTTTATCCCTCTGACTCGCTAACAATATCGGAAGGCGCGGATCGGATCGGAGAAAGAAAACACGCGCATGTTGTAGACCGAGCGAGAAGAGCACCCCATCAGTTTCGGACTCCAGTCCACCATCACCCCATCGATATCGCATCATCGTCTCTGGCACAACCCTCCAGCCAGAAGTTAGAAGTAGTTCTGCTCTATCTATCTCTACTAGATCGATCACGCGTCCTCCGATCCATCACCGTCACCGTATCGATCCATCCAAGCGGAGACGGATCGAGACGGGATCGAATGGAGGAGGTGCTACCGGACGACCTGCTCGCCGACGTGCTGGGCCGTCTGCCGCCCAGCAGCCTAGCGGCGTCACGCTGCGTCCGCAAGCACTGGTGCTCCATAATCGACCTCCGGCGCCTCCTCCGCGCCGATCTCCTCCCTCTCCGTCTCGGCGCCTTCTACTGCATCTCCTTCGACTGCATCGAGCGGCTGACATATTTATTCGCACCTCCTTCAGCAGCGCGCCGAATCCCCGGCGGTTGTCTTGACTTCCTGGAAGATTACTACAGTACTGCAATGGTCTTCTCTTGTTGTCTGACATGGTGGCCAATCCTGCCACACGCCAGTGGGCCAACTTGCCTATGTCCCCGGAACCATCCGTTTACCACATGCTTGGGGTCACCGTCACGAAGGATCTGGACAAGGATGCTTATTTGTTATCTTCACGCTTTTACCTTGTCAACGATCCCATGGCAGAGTCTCCGCAGCACTTTGAGGTATTTCTTATCCCCTTAATTGGTCGTGATCTGGGCAACATCAGCATAGACCTTGCTGGGCAAGAATGGCCGCCATCGACATTGAGAATCCACGTCTTCTCCTCGAGAAGATGGAGGTGGGAGGAGAGGTCTTGGATCCGCCAAGGGGAGCCTGCCGGGACCATGGCCGATATGCTGCAATCCAACGATTGCTGGGACCGCAAAGCCATCTATTTCCAAGGAGCACTCTACGCGCATTGTCAGAATGACTCTGTCATGAGGTTCCAACAACTAGTTAGTAGGCATCGTTGTTTCATCTATTATTATTGTTATTGTTATTGTTATTGTTATTGTTATTATTATCCTACAACTAACTGCTATATATATGATTTACTTGCTCGATCTAGTTCTAATTAGGCACACGTGCTATATATATTCATGTTTTTTAATTATTTAACTGCAGGATAGCCTTGTCCGATGACAATAAGTATCAAATGGTGAGATCTTCGGTAACACGGAGCAAACTTGGTGTTGAGCTTGCTACCTTTTATTTGGGAAAATCAGAGAAAGGGGTGTACTCTGCATTACTTTATTGGACCGACTTTGGTAGCCACCCCCAGTTTCGAGTCTGGTTGCTTAACGGAAAAAAAATGATGGACACTACATTCACATGGAGTGAGTGTTGAAGACTAACATCAACCTTCAACCGGTGCTGTTAAAAGATTCTCTTCTTCATAACAGTTTTCGCGATGATGAATGGAGGGTCATCCGTTACTACGAGGAGTTAGAAGCACCATCTACTACAGTGCACATGATGATGACGACGAGTTTGCTGCTACTGATGAATGGGACTTTGACAATTCGGATGAGATTATCCTCGATGCCGATAAAGATAATAAGGCCAAAGCAAACACCTACCCTGTTGATTTCCTCGGATTCCACCCTTACAAAGAGATCGTCTTCTTTTCCTTATCATGAAGGACAATATCTTATAATTTGAATACCTCAAAGGTTCAACAGTTAGGCGGGGATTCAAATATACCGGTGGGCATAAGAACCTGTTTCCCATATACACCATGCTTGCTAACGGTGGGGGGAATTATTTGAAAACGGTTAGTATAAGTGGCTAGCTTGTATCAAAAATATTTAGACCCTTTATGTTTGTTTATTTGGAGCTAATAGCATAAGGGATAGGTGTTGATCCCCGGCCACTTGCCTATAATTATATGTATAAGAATCAGAGTGCACATCTTCAACTTTATTTGTGAAAATTATCTTTCGTCATGCATATTTGTTCTCATTTTTATGGCCATAAATGAATATCTTTGAATCAGTGCGGCCTCCACCTCACATAAAGTTAAACGCCCACTTATATATATATATATATATATATATATATATAGAGCTGGACATCTTTTTGATAAACGTTGACACCAGATAAATCAATGAGTAAATAATACGTCTGATGATTCAGAGTTTATTCTTCATCTAGTAATGCATACAAATATCCATACAAAATTATTTGCTGCCATTTTATTTATTCACGCAGTAGCATGAGCGATGTTCAAGGTCTTGCATACTCATGTGCTACTTTCTCATCAGGTGTAAGTTGCAAGCTGTCGTCTTCATTTGTCCAGCAGTTACCTATGCCTTCATCGATCATCCCAGTTGCCGTTGTTGTCTGCAAAGAAACACAGGATGTCAGGACTAGTGGTTCCTTGGTTTTGCTATCCCGGCCTGGCGCCTAGATTGCCGTATGCATCATCTTGCTTGGAAGTGGAGCGGTGCAGCATGCATGTACAGCAGAACCAATGCAACGAAGCCATCGAAAACCACACGGCTCAAGGAAGCTCTGCCCGGCTGGCACTGGATTGGAGCTATCAATAAGGAAGCCTTGGCTCGCATAGGGTCTACCAGGTGTTTGCCTTGTGGCGCGGTATTGGCTGCCTATATATCTGCGCCCACGCTAGAGTTAAGGATGTATCAGCCGCATATCCTATCGGTCGATCGATAGCTCAGGCGCACGATCTTTGAGCGGTGGAGACAACGTCTACAAGCACAACATGGCCGGCAAGAGGATGATCCTTGCGCTCTTCATCTGGGCCATGGTCCTGCTGCTGCCCCACGGTACGTCCATCAATCAACTCTGCATGTACCGTGGGCCATGGAAATAAGCAGCAAGACCATGACAGTCCAGTGGGACGTTGTTTAGTCACGCCTTTTTTTTAAAAAAAAAATATAAAGTGCAGATCGAATAGATAACTCTGAAGAGTATACTTGGCACACCTCACATGGTAAATTAGACGAATTTAATAGTTGATTTGATACATAATTGGGGTAAAGGCAAGATCTCCTGTCTAGAACTAAAATTTGAAAGGATGCACAAGGAACATAAGCACCTAGAAGAACATCTTTTCCTATCACAATAATAAATTAGAATTAGCTCTGCAGGCCTTAGAACAAAAACAACTTTGCTCAAGGAAGAGTAATTAGCCAAAATAGTGATTATTATATTAAAAAAAAGTATCTAGGTTTGTCCTGCATAAGAAACTTGATAATAATACTAGTTAATATTGCTGAACATAGTAATAAACATATTGGGTTAGCATCATTTGGGGAAGTACCTGAGAGGCCCTCTAGAAGAGATCGACGAGTCACTCCAACTAGTACATAGGGACATAACTAAGACCATTACATTTTATAGATAGATTAAAGGAAGTTGTGATGACATCGAGAAGGGTAATGCTGTCTACAGGGCGTGGACGCACCGTCCTCATTTGTTCATTCCTGTCCACAGCCACAATATGTTTTTTTTAGGGAAAACAACCACAATATATGAAGCGCAAGGTACTTAGGAGACTACACGGGCTGACCCCAACTATCGCATGCAAGCACTCAAATCTATTCCGGCCCAGCGACGCATGTATTCGGCTTTCTGCGATATTGACAAACCCCTGTTCGTATTGATCCCTGATTGGCAACCTCTGCGATATTCACAAACCCATCGTCCATGATCCATGGATTTTTTTTATGAAACAGGAGGGGTTTGCACCCCTATTGGATTTTACTAAAAAAGGATAACCAGTTTACGATAGTACAATCATGAAACAGAAAAACGAAAGGAAGAGAATAAAAAGGATTACAAATTCCTGCCTAAAACTACTTCGGCGCTCTTGGACTGAGTGAGGGATATTTTGAAGATAACATCATTTCGCATTGTCCAGATCAACCGGCACATTGTGACAATGATTTCGAAGAAGTAAGGCAGACCAAGTTGATGTTTGAAAGCTTCCAGAATTGATTCAGTTTTATTGACTAGCCCAATAGGTTTCAGAAAGCGGGCAATGGAATAGCAGGTGACTAATCTTCAAATATTCTGAGTATAGTAGAACACAAGTATAATAGGGAAAATGCATGTTGTGCCGGTTCAGCATAGCCCTGGTGTTCAACATATCTTGAAGTATCGGCCAGAAGAAAATTTTCCTCTTGTTCTGACATGATGATCTCCAAATCCACTGGAGAGCCCTGTGAACTTGTCTATGTCCAATGTGGCAAGTATAAGCTTTGTGTGAATAAAAAGAGGATCCCCTAATGTAACTCCAAAACATCATTCATGGTTTGCATTTCCAAGTAGTGAAGAGTAGCAATGAGAGTTAGGGATTGATCATAGGTTTAGGTGACAAAGGTAAATGAAAAAGTTCATGCAAATGAGGAGAGTTGGCAGCCTTTGCAACAAAAATGAATTGATCCTTTGCATACAAAAACAATTCACGAAGAATGTGAACGAGTCATTCCATAAATCATGCCAAAGAAGACATGTTATGCCATCATTAATGTTAATCATAGCAATACCTTTGAAATGGGTGAGAAGTTTGAGAATGTCCCACCACCAAACTGAGGCCCTGATATTCATCTCTTGAACTAGTAATTTTATCTCTCGAATGATATTTGTCCCAAACTAGATGAACCCAAGGAACTGACATTCTATCGTAGAATTTGTGCAAATGCTTGAGCAGTAGACACTCAATTTTGAACAGTTAAATTTAGGACACCCAGACCCCTTATGATTTTGGCAAGGTCACCATTGGCCATGCTGCTTTTGGTGGCTTCTTGCTATTTAAATCAGGGCCCCTCCATAGACAATGTTTTCGATACTTGTCTATCTATTTGATGATGGTCTTTGGAAGTAAGAAAGTGCTCATTGCATATGTTGGCAAGGCAGTGATGACTGAATTGGTGAGTTGCAACTTTCCTGCTTCATTTAAAAAGGGTGAGAAAGCAACCAATCTCCTTTCACAGTTTGTAACCAGATGTTAGAAATTTGCTACTACATGTTTTGATATGCTGAGAGGCAAGCCCAAATAAGTAAAAGGTAAGGAACCTTTGCACAACCAAAGGTGCAAGCAAGAATTTCCATTCTTTCTTCTGAAACATTTATTGGGATCATCATGGACTTATCATAATTAACTCTTAAGCTAGTGTGGAGTCAGCAAAAGTGGATAGAATAACCTATTATTCAGTTCACTGGGATCACCTTTCATGAAGATAAGTGTATCACCAACATATTGTAGAATAGGAAACCTGAATCATTATTTAGGGGTACTGGCAGACTTAATTAGCAGATGGTGAGATCCATGACTTTAGGAACCAAAGTTCGGAAGCATGAAGCTAATCGGGCGAGATAGGGGAGGTGACGTACCTCATTTCTGAGTCTGCGGACATGACCGATGGTGGGCTTTGGTTTGGCTTTGACCTTATCTTGGAGAGAACTGAAACGCTTGTTGAACTTCCATAGCTGCCGGATCCATATTTCTATCGTAGAATAAAGAACGTTACTTTTATTTCAGGCTAGGAATGTGCACCGGTGGGTCGAGCAAAACCAAGCTTGGACCGCGTTGTAAAGTCGCCTGGTCAGCAAGCATCAGCGCGCGCGGTTTCAATGGGTGAAGTTGTAACAATAGACCTACTTGCATTGGCCACGTGCACGTAGACCGATCGAGTCGGCAGAGGCAAACGTGTGTCAGGGAGCTTCGCTGTCAAGAATGCTGTCGTTCTGGATTATGGAAAACGAAATCCTTGTCTGCAGCTTTCTGTATGAGCTGGAGGATAACAACAATATATGATTTGCGTCCCCTTGAAAAACCGTTCCTACCAATTCTTTTAGAACCAAAAACTGTAATGTACATACATGTATGCATTTCCTTTTCAGACACGGCCGGATATCCAACCGCCGTGTTGTCTTGTGCTCAGAATGTGTGGTCTACTGCTTGGTCAATGGTAAGCAGATAAGGAACGGTCAGCTCCGGATCATCATCCATATTATATTTGTATAAAAGAGAAATCATTCAGACATTCGCCTATCACAACATAGCAGTTTCGTGTGGGCAGCACCAGCCACACCAGCCCGGAGAGACTAGGCGAAGATGAGGCGGTTCATGTCTGTGTGCGCGCTCCTCGCCCTGCTGCTCTGCGCGGCGAGCCTAGTCGGCGTCACGGAAGGGAGGCGCGGAGGCGGCGGCAGGGGGTTCCGCAACACCTACGTCGGCAGCGGCTGCCCTCGCGGCCTCAGCGGCGGCACCTGGACGGCGTGCGCTGGCTTCTCGCTGCTGGCCGTCACAGCCATGCTCTTGTAGCCTCATCCGGTCGCGCTGTATACTCCTACGCTTGTTGGGTGGTGTGTGTGGCACTGTGTCTACACCGTTGATTCCGTGTTTATGTTTGGCGGGCCATTAGCGTGTTATTATCCAATATAATTGACTGGAATATAAATTTCCCAGCACTCTTCCTAGTGAAGCTCCCACACACGTTCTGTCTGCCGACTCGGTCACGGCCGCCATTTGGATCATGACCTATCCACGTCGATCAGGCATGACTTCCAAGTCTTGATTTGGTTGCTGCCCTGGCCCTGTGGGCTGCAGGCAGCTTGATCCAAAATTCGATCAACACATGTACAGTAGAAGATAACAACAATGATTATTAATAACCAGGTGCAAACGTGTTCTGGAGACTTTTCAAATCCAAACGACAGCAACAAAGAAAAATCATCCGACTAGCGTGTTGTGAGGTGATTTCGTGGTGGTGTCCTGTTTCGTACACACGGTGTACTCTACTCGTCAGAGCACGTCAGTACTCAGGACGGGTCAACTCCGGATCGCGTCGTATAAATACACGCGCAGGTGCAGCTGCCCACGACAATTCAGGGAAGAAAACCATTCTTCATTTCTACTCTTCACCAAGGCAGGCCGCCGATCCGAGAGGGTAGCAACTAGCCTGGTGATTCCGCAGAAGATGAGAAGGGCGCTGCCAATGTTCGCGCTCGTCGTCGTGCTCCTCTGCGTGGCGAGTCTCGTGGACGTCACGGAGGCGAGGGGCGGAGGAGGCAGGGGTGGCGGCGGAGGAAGCAGCCGTGGACGAGGCATCAGCGGCGCCGGCGCCGGAGCCAGGGGAAGCCACAGTGGTGGCCCGTGGGGCCTCAGCGGCGGCACCTGGACGACGTGCGTCGGGCCCTCTCTGCTGGCTGCGGCGGCCATGCTCTTGTAGTTTAAGGCTCGTCTCACGCTGCATAGAAGAACGTCTACGGAGTGGTCCATCTCCATAGTTCTCTTCTTTATACTGGGATTGGGGTACATTCTTTTACGAGTAAAGTCCATGGCCGGTTCTTAGACCTGTAGAGGTGTGTCATCCTGGTCTTTGAACTCACAAAGAGTCACTGCCACACCGTGTAGGCTCGTGCACGGGCCGTGGGCCACGCCGCCGCGTGCGTCGAGAAACGGCGAAATGCGCGACACTATGGAAGTGAGGGCGCTGGCCTCACGTGCTAGCTCCAGCCATGTGATCATTTCCAACATCTTCGTTAGTGTTTTGCTGGGAACCGTCCTGACACTGCTGGAGCCTAGAGATCGATGGTGGGGATGTGCTGGGCTTCAGGACCTCAAGAAGTGCCCGAAGCTGCTGGAGAGAGGGCCCATGCCGCCGGTCGCCATCAACGGGGAAGATGACGGCGACGGTGTCCCACGGCGTCGCCGATCATGTTCCGAAGTCCTTGCCGTGGTTCACAGGGATCAAATTAATTAAGCGCCAGCTCACGCGGCGGCTGCAACGAGGTCCATGGCTCACGCGGGATGAGAGGAAGAAGATGGTTTTTTTCCAGAGCACCCCCTCATGAAGTTTATAAATATTAGTGTTATTTTTGTGTCTAAGCGATTTTGTATGTAACCCCGGCTTTTTAAGCAATCAAGTCTTACCTCAGTTTACGGCCACGGATTCATACCTGTTTGGATGTATATGAGACCCAAACAAAGTTTAAGAACCTAGACGACACACTTTCTAAGTTCAGGGACCGTTATGACATACCCCTATAAATTTAAGGACCGGTCATAGACTTTACTCTTCTTTTATTCTTTTGCCGCTTAATATGAATTGGGTGTGGTAGTACATATGGTCCTTAGGATATCATGCATGGGATCCTTTGGCCGCATTTGACAGGTAGAAGCTGTGAAATGATTGTAAATCTTGTATCATAAATTTTTTAGTTCTGTACAAATAATACTATGGAGCTATGATCATATATATATTGCTATGGAGCCCCTGACTGAGTGTTACACCAGGATATTCCATATCAATAATTGCACTGCAAATATACAACAATATATATGATCATAGCTCCATAGCAAGAATGAGAATTCGTTGTGGATGTGGAAGCTATTTTGTTTCGTTTTGTAGCTTTCTTTCACGATGCAAGACAAATAGGCTAACACCTAGCATATATATAATTCTTTGTTTTACCAAACTAATGGGTATTCATTGGAATACCTAGAAATGCTCCTACCGCCGCCCATGACATCATCGGCCATGTTCCTACGCTTACACCAAAACCACGCACTATAGGGGTTGTTTGTGTCCTAACCTAGAAAATCTGTTAGGACAGGCACAGCAATCTCAGGCGTTTGGGCAAGCTGCCTGCGATCCCCAGGCCACGGCAGCAACCAAATTAATTGAGACTCGGAAATCATGCGTGGGTCAAGCAGATCACCTCGCTCGTTGGTTTTTAGCACGTATAGGCTGAATCGACATGGCTAGGGCGCGATCCAAATGCCCCTAGACCAAGTCGGCAGACAGGAGGAGTCAGGGAGCTTCGCTAGGAAGAGTGTGCTGCGAAATTTATATTATACAGTCAAATATATTGGAAAACACGCTACTCGGTTATCACTGTCATCAGCCGCCAAACGTGACACAAAAATCGTTCTCTTCAAATACAGAAGATATATAAACGACTTACAAAATCCAACTGAAGTAGAATATTACAACAAACGATTATTAATAATCAACTGCAAACGTGTTCCTGCAGACTTTTCAAATGCAGACCAGCAACACGTAGAAAAGGGAAATATCCGACTACGTGTGTTCTGCGGTGATTTCGTGGTGATGTCCTATTTCGTACACACGGAGTACACTACTTGTCACACGTCAGGCTCAGGAGCGGTCAACCGGTGAACTCCGGATTTTTGCGCATAAATACACAGGCGCAGCTGCCCACTACAATTCAGGGAAGAAGAGAAATCATTCTTCATTTCTACTCTTCACCAAGGCAGGCCGCCAATCCGTGAGGGTAGCAAAACTAGCCTGGTGATTCAGAAGAAGATGAGAAGGGTGCTGCCACTGTGCGTGCTCGTCGTCGTGCTCCTCTGCGTGGCGAGTCTCGTGGACGTCACGGAGGCGAGGGGCGGAGGAGGCAGGGGTGGCCGCATCACCGGCGGCGCTGGAGCCAGGGGAAGAGGTGGCCCGCGGGGCCTCAGCGGCGGCACCTGGACGGCGTGCGTCGAGTCCTCTCTGCTGGCTGCGGCGGCCATGCTCTTGTAGTTGAAGGCCAGCCGTCTCACGCTGCTAGACGAACGTCTACGGAGTGGTCGGTTCATAGTTTCTCTTCTTTTTATTGGGATTGGGGGTAGGGTACATTCTTTTATTCTTTTGCCGTTTATTATGAATTGGGTGTGGTAGTACATATGGTCCTTAAGATATGCATGGGATCCTTTGGCAGCATTTGACAGGTAGAAGCTGTGATTATGATTGTAAACGTTGTATCATATAGATTTTGAGTTCTGTACAAATAATAATACTATACTGATTTGGTGTACATGTACACGCAATCTGTGAATTTTAAGCGACATTGTTAATCAAAGATTAGTTTGTCATAATCTTGGTTACTTTGAAAACACGCATCATATAATCTCCCTTGCCTTCAAGGCTTCAACATTAGATGAAATGAAACAACTGCAAGTCTACAACGCCATGCTCTGCCCACAAGGTCACGAGCAAATTGAGAACTCCCTGCCTCAAATGCTGCGTTCTAGAAAAATGGGCCCTGGTCCTATGATGCGACTGCTCATCGATTTGCTGGCTAGCAGTCTAGCATATTTTTATACAGGGATTTCAAAACTAAAAACTTAAGTAAAAGAAACAACTTTCATTAGACCTACGGTAAGAAGGAGAGGGTCCCATGTTCTTCCTCCATAGTTTTTAGATCCAGTTTGTTCCAGGTTGAGCCCAAATAAATCTACAGACAAAACAAATAAACAAATAATTTTCGGTTGGGATCTTGTTTCATACGATAACATTGGTGATTGCAGTAACGAGGTTGCAATTATAGTCTCGTAGACGTTGATTTCATCAGCAGACGACCAATTAGTGACCATTATCTACAATGGGAAGGATGCTTCTACGCACTCTCAATGAGTCTGGTTACTTCGGACCATCGATTTCATCGTTAATGGTCTCAAAGAGGAAATTAAGGTTTGTAGGTGATGGACCTAAATTATATACTATGTCCAATGATGCAATTGTCGATATTTTTTTATAGATTCAAGTGTGTTTTTGACTATTTCCATAACCTAGGATCTTTGTGGCTTGTGTCCAATGTATTGAGTTTAATCATTGGATTATTCGATATATGAAGTGTACTCTAGCTTCGTTTCGACCGCATCGACGAAAGTCACAAGGAAAGAAGACGACGAATGAATTTGATAGAATACATTTCTTTTTAGAATTTTTTCATATGTGATTTGGGATATATAATTTTAATATATAATCCACTCTTCCCTTTTCAGGAAAAAATTGGTCACGGACGATCTGAAGTGTACGATGGAAGTATTTCCTCTAGCGCGGGGTCTCAACTACTTTCTATGGATAAGTTTTACGATTTCGAGACTATGTATTTTCCATTCTTTTATTTTTAAGAGAAAAAAGAAGGATTTTGTGAGATCTGGTAGAAAAGCACGAGACGTCACGAAAAGTGTTTTGATTGCTTTGGCTACCTGCACTCATATAGAAGAGAGCGATAAGCCCGACCCGAGTGAAACAAAGCAATGGCGACAGCGAGTGAGATCGCGGCGGTGGGCGTGATCGGCGCGGGGCAGATGGGCTCAGGCATCGCCCAGCTCGCCGCCGCCGCCGGCTGTGCCGTCCTTCTACTCGACGCCGACCCCGCCGCCCTCTCCCGTGCCGTCGCCTCCATCTCCGCCTCCTTACGCCGCCTCGCCGCCAAGGGCCAGCTCTCCCAGGTACAAACGTTGACCTCCCAAAGCACCCTTCTTCCCAAATTGGTGCCTGGTTGCTCCAAGAAAAATAAAAGGTGCTGCTTTCAGCTCTCTCCTTGACAAATTTTGGGGCTTGCTTCGTCATCTCCAGGCCGCGTGCGAAGACTCAATCAAGCGGATAAGGTGCGTGTCCACCGTGCAAGATCTCAGGGATGCGGATCTTGTGATCGAGGCCATCGTGGAGAACGAAGATGTCAAGAAGAAGTTGTTTGTGGAGCTGGATAAGGTCACCAAGTCCTCGGCCATCCTCGCGTCCAACACTAGCTCCATCTCAATAACCCGCCTGGCTTCAGCTACCAAACGCCCCTCTCACGTGATGAGCAGCCTCTGGCGTCTATCTGTACATGCAAAGAAACTGAATTCGCTCTTCAGGATTGTGAATTGAGTGTCATGCTGCAGGTGATAGGCATGCACTTCTTTAACCCTCCTCCGATCATGAAATTGATCGAGATCATCCGAGGAGCTGGTACGTCAGATGAGGTGTTTGCTGCAGTCAAATGTTTTTCTGAGAGGTAGTTGAAACTTGCGCTATGCCCTTTCACCTGAATCAGTATGTTCATAGCTTGCAGAGCGAAACTAGTGTGTAGTGAATTAGTCAAAAAAGATAAGAGTTTGCTTCATTTCATTCTTCTGTTAAAGTTGATCTGGAATTGACACTATGGGCAGTAGTTACCCAGTCGAGACTTCTGGCAGTTGTAGTAGGTAACATAATAGTTGTGGCTTTCCTTTCAACACTAATCTTCCAATGACCACATGATTGTCACTCCAACAACTTTACACAGAAAATGGATCCCACAGGTTGATGTCGGCAACAGCTTGTGTAGGCTGAAATCATAACTCTGTCTAATCTGTAATATCGACGTTTCCAGACTCGTTACCCTTGACTGAGATTGCCTGATGATTTGAAAACTTTGCAGGCTCGGGAAGTCCATTATATGCTCGCAAGATTACCCAGGATTCATTGTGAACCGCATCCTCATGCCGATGATCAATGAGGCTTTTTGGGCTTTGCACACCGGAGTGGCAACCAAAGAAGACATTGACACAGGGATGAAGCTGGGCACGAATCATCCAATGGGCCCTCTGCAGCTTGCCGATTTCATTGGGTTGGATGTCTGCCTTTCAATACTCCGGGTACTTCACAGTGGCCTGGGAGATAATAAGTACAGCCCTTGCCCTCTTCTGGCTCAGTATGTTGATGCTGGCCGGCTTGGAAAGAAGCGGGGAGTAGGTGTATATTCATATGGACAGAAGTCTTCATCAGTCAAGCCAAAGTCATCTCTGTAAACATGAAAGAAAATGTTGAGCAAATAAAACGGGATGTATGTTACATTGCACATCAGAGAAAAGGAGCACAATTTACTTCAGAGGCACACAATTGGACGCTCAATGTCGTTCAAATTCGCAGTGACAGGCATTGCTGCTCTAATGTAGAAAAGATGGTTCAATGTTTTAATCTAATAAATGGAAGTCACGAAAAATTACATGCTCAAAATATCTAGCAATTCAGGCCCAGCAATAAAATGCAGCCTCCTGGATGAACTTCATACATATTTGCTCTATTACAAATTACTAGTATAATGCTCGTGCTAACGCCACGGTATCATCTCAGAGATGCACATATAAACTTACATGTAGCTTAACTAAAAGGTCGAGCTTGGCATTGTCGATGAAACTTGAAATTTGTATATATACACATTAAACTAAAATTTATATATATACATTATAATCATAATATAAACAGCTCAATCCTTCCTCTAATTCTGAATCTAATAGCGAAGATGTCACTGAGCACCTTGCCACTTCTGATGAAACTTGATGATGGCAACTTTGCAGTGAAGAGTACCTCAAGTAGCTCAGCAGCAGATCAGCCTCCATTTTCAATAAAAGTACAAAATAGGTCCAACATCCTGTAACAAAAATATAATCCTTTTGAAACTGGCCCAACATCTTGTAAATGAATAATCCAGAAGTATCTTTGCAACATCAAGTTTCATTAAAATTTCTGAAGGTAGTATATCAATAATCATGTGGGGTCTTCCTCAAAAAAATAATCATGTGGGGCAGAAATTCAGCCATTCATATCATAAATTGCCTGAGTTGCAGAATATTTGGACATCAAAGAGTATGAACAATGAACACACTTTAAATTAAATTGCCTGAGGTGAGAATATTTGGACATCATATATTTCAGCTACCTCCCTTCTTGTCTGGTACCTATAAGTGGAAATTACTTACCTTTTCATGTTAAATCCTCCAAAAAAATGATGGCCGTTACTTGAAGCATGAGGCATTCAGCACACCCACATTAACTGAATGGATAAGCACTTGCCTTTGCATTGGAAAATAAATAAATATTAAATAATAATTTCTCATTGCTGTAGAGATTCTTACTTTCTGAATTTTAATCTCAAAACTTGCAGAACAACAGGACTAATGGATGGCTAACATGCAATGTATCATTTACTAAAAAAACATGCAATTACAAAGGAAGGGGGGGGGGGGGTGGGAGGACTCATGTATCCGAATTCAGAAACATCTCTTAAATTTGGTTAAAGCAATTCCTTATTTACAAAATTTATTTCGACGAACCCATAATGGTTGACAACGTCCCACAGTCTTGGTTGTATTTATCTATAATTATGTGACATGTTAAAGTATCCATGGTCAATATCGAACAAAGTGAATGGTGATATTTTTAAAAGCTTACAGAACTTGCCACTGTTTTGTAATGGCAATATATAATGTGTATATATCTGCCAACCAAGCAACAAAGCTTACATGAACCTATAATGTGTATATATCTGGCAACCAAGCAACAAAGCTTACATGAACGTATAATGTGTATATATCTGGCAACCAAGCACACGGTGGGAAAGTCAGCAACGATCCACTACAGTTTAACAGTGACAGGCGTAGACCAAATCACCAAAGAAAAACTGGAATGGATGACACGTGATGTGTAGCTAATTGGAAGAATGCAGCAAAGATGAACTATCAGAAATCTGAACCTTTTTCTTTGCTCCTTTTTTCTTCATTCAGGTGGCTCCCTGTCAGATCACGAGATAGTTTTTAATTTAAATAAACAATTAACATTTCTGACTGGCTGAAGCTTGAGAACTGCAAAGGATCCAAGTTGTTTATTTTGAGGACTGCAAAGGATCCAAGATGTGCTTCCTCATCAGTTCATACGTTCATAGATGCTATAGCTGAGAGATGTTCTGCACATCACAGGAAAAAAACGAAGAAGGAATGGACAATTCAGTCATCGAAGACAAGATTCATAAAAGAAAACTCATATGCAATTGGACAACGAATTTTCCAGATAATTGTTTACCTTGAATGAGAAGTTGCTGAAAGAATATTTCACCTGATCTGGCGTTCTCTGTCAAAATGCTGGAGCAGACTTGATCACAATGCATGCTCTTTAGTTCAGGAACAGTCGACTTGTACACAAGGCATGCTTATTGGTAAGTTTTTTTTTTTTTGAGCAAATGCTTATTGATAAGTTTGTAGTAGTCAAATATATCTACCAGAATTAAGTTCATGATACTGCTGAACTAACTTATCTTGGAAGTCTAAATAATAATGAATCAAACTGTCCAAAACTATGGACGGAGCCCTGTTATATCAGTACGCAATTTGAAATTAATCAATATGCAATTTATAAAACTAATGAAATATCAGTTTAGTCCTAGCCGCTATTGTATTAAAACATTGCTACGTGGCCTAGGGACATTATCAGTATAAACAGGAGCTGGCTTTCTAGGCAAGACAATGAAGTGAAACTTATGCTTTGTTGGAATCAACAGAGTCAGTTCTGCAATATTACAGAAATAACAGTTCGTGTCCATGTAAAGAACAAATAGGAATTCACTGAACCTGAGAACGGGTTCAGAAAATATAGCAATGAAGGAGTGCCGTCGTGCACGCGGATGCAGGTAGCACGTACTCGTTTGCTGCTAGGTCCAGATGCAGTGGCAGCTAGGTCCAGATGCAGTGGCGGCCAAACGTAGGCGTCTAGGTGTGGATTCCGCTCACGATCCAAGCTAAGCCGAAGCCGCGTGCAGGACCTAGCCGGCGGCGGTGGAACCTGCCGACCAGCAAGAAAATGCATGGACAATTTCAGATCCGAATCCCATTTTCAGTAAAAGACTGATTCCATCACATCCAAATTGACGATTGTCCATCTATATGGCCTCGATCATACTATATAATCAATAGTGGTAGTCTTCTCGGTGCCCGCGCAATTGAGAACAGACTGAATCGAATGGGATTCAAGAAGAAAGGAAGGCATGCAAGAAAACAAAGAGAGATTAGGATGAATTATGGTGCCTGGGCGTGGCCTCCACCGCTCGTCAACCTCCTGCGCTGCCACCACCGCTCGGCCCCCGGACGCCGTGTCCACCGCGCCACCACCAACCACCACTAAACGCACGACCTGGGGCAGGAAGAGAGGAGTCGGAGTCGCACGAGGGCATCGGGAAGAGTGAGGAGGCGGCGGCGGCGGCGGCGGCGGCGGCGTGTCTTGTTTTCTTTTTCTTTCGCTCTGGCAAGAAATAGAGAAATTGAGAAAATAATGACAAGCCGAGGGATCGAACCTGGCTGGATAGTGCGGGTGTGCGGGCACTGCGTGAGAGTCGACGTGTGGGCGCGGGCTTGAGGGGCGTAAGACCCTGCATGGTATTTTTAATCTGGCCCGTTGTATTTAAGATGCATCGTAAGTCGTTTTGATTTTTAAAAAATAATTTATTTGGAGAAATTTTTAATTATAGAAGAGATAATGTGTTTTTGTTTTTCTTAGTAAATAGCTATTGCTATACACTTATATATAGGTCTATGTCTAAAAAACAGTTTATAATTTGGTATGGATGTAGTATATAATTTTTCAGATAAATTAGGCAGTACACTTAGTCCCGGAAATGATCACTCTGTATAACGTAACATATAGAATAGCCCTTCTCAAAAAAAAATGATCACACCCCCGTCTGTTCCTGCCGTTGCCAAGGCCAATTGGCACACGAAATGTTGACAAGGTGATGTAAATGGGCAGTGAAGTGCATCTGCCTAACGATCATGTGAAGCATGTTAATATGTACGGAGTATTTATTATCTTTTCTTCATGGAAAACAAACCAAGGACAAAGTAATGTTCACGCACACGACAGACATTTCCCTAAACTGCATTCTGCTGGAGGAAAAAAAACAGCAAATCTCTACACAGCATATGTTTCTCCCTTGTAATCTTCTACTAAGTTACAAACAACAGATCTCGCTCTGCTGGAGAAGGAAACCAGTGAATTTCTACTGTGAGCAGGTGCAACACATATCATTATACACTATATTCTGGTTGTAACTGAGTCGTCATATGGGTCAAACTTCACTATTGTTCTTGCATCTGGAAGCAAAGGATGCTCTATTGGTTTGTGCCCTTTCTTGTACCAATAACTGATGAGATACGCCTCCAGTTTCCTAACCTGAGGAAGCACAGATTCGCCCCAACCCAGTAAGAAATAATAATAAACAAACAAGGGGAGTATCAATAACAAACAAGGTCAGAACTCAGAAATATGCCATATGCTTGAAATGTTATTACCTTCAAATGACTAAACAGCAAACCAAATATTTTGAAAAATGTCTAACTGCTAAAATGAATAAATGTCAATGTGTTAACTAAAAATGGTCAACCTATTTTCCAAATCCTGTGCGAACGAATATAAATAATAGAGTGAAGTACATTTGATCAACCTATTTGCCTCTGAGTCTGAAGAAACCCCCTCAAAAAAAACCATAAATATTACGTCCTTCCAACATTCAAAACTGGACACAAGGTCAGAACTCTGAAGAATGGTGGAGGCAAATCACCAAAACACAAGGGCAAGTGAATGATGCACACTGAGCAAGACTGATAACATACAATGCTTGGAACCCATGGAAGGAAAAATGAAGGCGAGTATTGATAACAAGGCGTGCACCACGCGGCGAATCTTGCAAGAGATCATCATTGTTGTACATGTGCTACATCTAGCACAACCAGTAGATATTCACTAGATTATGCAGTTTTTCTTTCTTTACCATCTTCTCAGCAATTTGTAAATATTCAAACTTTGCTTTGTACTGAATTAAAAGGCAGGGCACCTTCTAATTAGTATGTTAAAAAACAGATAAATTACCTGTTCTACAGCAGTTAGAAGTTGTTTTTAAATCCAGTAAACACAAGATAAGGTTTTTAAACCATGAAATATCTTGAAGCCTTCAAACAATCAGAGAAAAATGTAGACTACATTAGGAAAAGAGGCACCCAAATAAAATATTTGAAACTCTTGAAACTATCCCTGAGAAGTTCCATAATTGGATTGAACTCTACAAAAGTGGGAAAAATCTAGTGTAGACCCAAAACATTCTAACCGATGCCGAAACACACTTTAAAACTTTCCGAACAAAAACATGAGATGCAACCAACATGAATACAACACACAATAATGCTGGCTGCAAATCGTGTTTTTATTGTAGAAAGTTTTCAAAATGTGTTTAGACATTGATTATGAAGTTTTGTGAATTTTCTTTGTAAATATAAATCAATTTTTTGGAAGCTTTCAGAGATATTTTCAGGAGATATTTTCATGAGCTCCAAATATTTAATTTTGGTTTCTCGTAACCTGAGATATCTCGAATGTTTCTCGATCTTTCTAGTTTTGAAGATATTTTCATTGCTGAAAAACCTTATTCCTTATATAGTCTTTACCAGATTTGTTTTTGGACTAAAAAGGGATGATGTGGCTCAAAACCACTTTTAACTGCTGCAGGGTGTAATCTGTCCGGTTTTCAAAGTTGGAGGATGTAAGATTTCAGACTCATGGACAAGTTCAGCGTAGTCAAATGGACTTCATTCAAAATAATATAATCGAGAACTGTGGTCTCAGAACAAGAACAAGCCTGCTAACTCAAACTTCTATGGAGCATGACAAATCATTGTTGGAATGTTGCAGCAATTGACAAAAAGCATACACACGGGCGAAGATTCTTGATAGATAGACAGTTAATACTTAATGCCATAGTTGTTGAAATATTTTCATGTATATTTGACACAATGACTACCATACCATGTTTAAATGCATCAATTGCCAGGGTGTATGGTGCATGATTGTTACAGGCATGGCTTTCCATTTACCAATGTATAATTATAACAAATGACATTATCACTGCAGGCTTGCAGCAACATATGAAGCCAAAAACCCATGAATAAAGCAGCTGGCTAATGACTTAAGAAAACCCGAAGTTTATTCCAGGGCTCCAGGCATTAGGATTATATCAATAACACTGCTCATCTTCCCTTTTATTTCAAGGTTACAAAAACGATCTTAGTTTTACAGGATAAATAGGAAACATACCTTTTTGACAATGTACGATTCACCAGCGATGTTTAAAGGCTCTGTCAGTACTGTAGAAAGCCATTCCTGTTTCCATAGACCACATCAGTGAAGTAACGGTCACCGACCTGGGGAGGTGACAACCTAACATTAGAGAACTAGAACGTATTTCGAGTAAGAATGGCCACAGCTCACAACTATCCTCCTACCAACACAAGATTTGAGGCTGAACAACCAAAGTAACTCTCTATTTCATCAGCTGGTCCATCTGGTTTCTTCATATCTGCAATCAATAGAACAGATATGCAAACACATTAAAGTCGTATTATAAGAGACCGACACAGGTACAACTCACACATTTGAAAACATCATGAGGTGTATTTTGGTACACAACTTATATTAATGAGACAATAACTCCTAAAATGGTACTGCACAATGCAAATGGAGCAAACAGGCAACAAGTTAGCTGCATCCAATGAGTTCCCTTCAAAGTTAGGCATTAGACCCAAGATCTTTTGAAATTATCAAGAACAAATCAAATTACAAGTGTACAAAGCTAAGAACCACCATTTTGAAGTAAGAATATGATGAAACTGAGCAGTAATTCATCGGACAGAGCTTCTTTGAGCTATCAGGTAAATTTCAAAGGATGGATACGATAGCCAGGTAGCGAGTCTGCACTTGCCATGCCTGATCACATGAACCCCCCCGATGGCCGCTTCAATCGCCCTCGCATCCACCCCGTCCGGGTCATACTCCGTCAACCCTTCCACACCCACAGACAAATGAATTCGATTAACGCCCAGAACCTTGAAAAAAAAAAACTCGCCCCAATTCGATTGGTAGGAGCAGTCAAACCAGGCAGACCTGCGGAGTTGCTGTAGATGGCGAGCGCACCGGGCGGGAACGTCGCGCGGCACTGGTCGAACGCTGCAGCGAGCGGCGGCCAGAGCGCGGGCGCGTAGGGGGCCGTGAGCGTGTTGTCCTTGTCGAAAACGACGCCGCGGAACCCGGCGCGGCGGAGCTCAGCCCAGTCGAGCCACCGGATGTCTTGCACCGACACGTGCGGCAGCGCCAGGCGCGGCTTGGACGCCGCGACGGCCGCCACCTCGGCCACGCCGGCTGGGTTGAACCGCTGCCCCAGCGCGCGCCGCCACCACGCCGCCGCGCCCATGGTGGCCGCTCTGTCCGCTGAGGCGGCGGCGGTTGTCGCCGTCGTCGACTCGGTGTTGGGGCTTGCAGCTCTAGGTCTTGGGGGCGGAAGCGGGGAGGCGCGGGCAACGGTAGGGAGTAGTGGCACCGGCGGCGACGGTAGCATCGGAACAGGGTCCTGCCCGGCTTGTTGCCGGCTGCCGATTGGTGTGGAAGAAATCGATAGGAATAGGATTATTCGTGAATGGCTACTGCTACTGAAGTACTGAACTGAACTTCTGAAAAAACAATTTTGTTGTGTGTTGATCAAAATTGTATCAGATTTAATCAAATTTATAGAAATATTAGTAATATTTATATTTTCATTTTTAGGTATCTTCATTTCAATGTCATATTTTTTATAGTCAACCTATTTATAGGTATAAATATAAATGTTCCTTTGTTTTGTATAAATCTAATTAAAATTAAAATTGCTTCGCTCCTCAAACTACAAGGGTATTACTTACCTTATATAGCTCTAGGCATGAAAAGAAAGCAAAAATGACAACTATTTTGAATAAAATTTTCTTTATTTTTTCTAGACTAGAAGAATTGAGTACAAAGAGGGATATGAAGGTACGAAGGCTTCCTTGATTGGGCCTCGTCCTAAATTGCGGAGTAGCGGGATAGGAGCGAAAACAAATAGAAGCGAAAGACAACGACAATTTTAAGGAACTCACTAAGGTAGTTGTTTGTAGTTTGTGCCCAAAGGCGAAGTGGACGCACATAATAAAGAGATCAAAATAAATTTAAACAAATGAGAATTATTAGCAGAGTTATTTTTAAATTAAAATCTCAATGTTATTATATTAAAATATCATTGTTATGTTATTATATTAAAATCTCAATTACTATCCATGTTATTATGTGAACTGTAGCTACTTTTATAATTACTAGTCAATATGCATGTGCGGCACGCACGTGCTTAGAAGATATTTTTGTTTTTATTTGCCATTTTATAGTGCCTTATCCTAGCATTTTCACATTTTGTAATAAATATTTTTAATAATTGTATATGTCAGTTTTGTTGCATATATATTAATTTTCTCGTTTCTATATATTTGTACTTGTCTGATATTTTCTAGTGAACATGCACACGTGCCAAGGTACATGTTTTAAAAAACTATTTAAAAAGCCATTATCTATATAATTTGGTTAAAAACTGACATTTGAAACTCAAGCTATATAAAGTTCAATGAGTACAAGCATTGTAATATGTGACTCCATATGCTTCTAATTAATCATGACCATATTTGCACATATCTGTATAGGAACCATCAAATTTGGAAAATCAATTAAAAATCAATATTACTGAGATATGAGGAAATTTGTGCCTATACCAAAAAGATATTTGAGGTCCTTTGGTGTGCCCATCTACTTCTAACAACAAAAAGACTTTTCACATGGTACCCAAAAGAAGCATACTAAGAATGTTCTATAACTGCCATCAATTGAACTGCGTTATGGTTATTTTCTCGTACGTGTGGTAACACATTGTCTGCAAATTCCCAAACACCAGA
The DNA here is from genome assembly GCA_023333625.1 of Bothriochloa decipiens. Lineage (NCBI taxonomy): Eukaryota > Viridiplantae > Streptophyta > Magnoliopsida > Poales > Poaceae > Bothriochloa > Bothriochloa decipiens. Next base: position 13,644,924 of record CM041632.1, on the reverse strand, counting down.
TTTATCGTTCTCTATCTTGTGGCTAACATTGTTCTAGTCACTGAAGTCACACATTAAGCTCTGCCTTTGTACATCCATAAGTAAAAAAACGCAAGTTATGTTTTGTCATAAGAATAAAACAACATTAAGTAAAAACAACAAGAAGAAGTAAAGGGAGGTAAAAAGATTTTTATTTTCCTCAACCAATAAATATGATAGTCTTGGACAAGAGTGAAGTCTCCAAATTGTTCTATATTTGTAAACATTTAATTGTTTATTCTCATGTGTTTTAGCTTTTTTTTCTAAATCTAGTTAATATCTCTGTTAGTACATCTGCATGACAACATTAGAACTTATTGCGCAGCATGTGCCCATTCATGACATACAATCCATCCTCATTAATTTTGCATTGATCCTAAATTTGAAATAACCTAGGAATCCTATAAAATCCAAACAAATTTTGATGACATATGCATAGGGATGACCTTCAAGACATGGGGGTATATGAAAATATTAATTTGATGATTAAGCTTAAACTTTAGAAAACTCTTCGAGACTTCCCTCATTTTCCACAATGAAGCCTTTTTGGTCTAGGATTTTGTTTTTATCCAGTAGCTTAAATGGTCCTTGAATTTGTCCAACTTGGGGTCCAGGTCATATATGAGAAGATGGTCGACATTGCCTTTGGCTTGGCGGTTGCCATAGTTTTATCTTTATTTTTTTGCGAAAGTGTCATAGTTTTATCTTGTTGCACGACAGCTGCAATAGCGTTGCTCTTGACCTTACAAAGTGCCTTAAAGCCAGATTCAGAATTACACAAGCGACAGAAGAGAACATGTGATGAGGTAGTAAGAACAATTACTTGTTGCAGCAACCATGGAATATAGCAATTTCTTGTAGCTATTTATTATTATGTGATAAATGAATATAATGGTAGAAGAAAACCAACCACCAAAATTTAAACAACTTTAATTGGAATCTGAGAACTACTTAACTGTAACATACCTTCCGTTGACAAAAGGTTCTCGCATTGGACAGCGACAGCACACTCAGGCACGCATTGCTGCCACCCCGTGAAACAATCGACCCACAACCATCAATACAGAAAAAAAGGATTATTGTAACTCCAAAGTTCGTTTACCTAACTGACATAAAAAACTGACCAAGAGCTCTTAACATTTCTAGAAACCCTTGAAACAGTTTTAGTACTGCGGCGTTCGCTTGCAAAAGCAAGATGTGGCAATGCTATGAAATCTAGATAAGTCGGAGGCTTGCTTATTTCCTTCGGAGGCTTGCTTAAGCTTGTCGTTATTACCATTCGATTCTATTTTTCATGCATAAAAAACAGAAAAACCAGGCACTTGCACTGGTACTGTGAGAATCTCGACCTGCAACCAGTTCACAAGAAAAGCTTAGGCATTCAGTGCTACAAGAAAATACAAACACTATGTTAAGAAAAACAGATTAGCCACAGTACAAACTGTAGGAAGAACATTGCTTCTCTATCTCTATGAGCGTCGGTCCTCCAGCTCCTATTTTGCTAGGCAAAGCCGTTCTGGAGCTATGATTACAGTTAAGTCATCTTCCATACCTGCTGGCACGGCACACTTGAGGCTCAATTGTTTGTTGAAGGGTCAATACTGGAAGACAGTAAGAACACCAGGATCATTTTCTTTACGCGCCAAGTCTGCTACTGAATGCTAATGACCTGCTCTGCGGCTGCGTCCTCTCCTCTGATGCATCTTCTGAAGTCTGGTCGTGTACAACCTGCATCATCGTCACCCCTCACCATCTCAGCTTGAAACTATTCAGACAAACCTGCCCTTTCCTGCATCGATGAAGCAGCTTAGTAACCGCTAGCGCCGGGTTGACGGTATCACCGGTGTACACAGCGCAGGCAGGTCCCGGCGGAGCTCCTGCACGGCACGCACAGCGCAACAGAGCACACGCTCGCTGCCACTGCCGTTGTTGTATGGGTGGCCCACGTATTAGGAGATAAAGAGACATAATATCTCTGAGATTAAGATCTCAATGTAAATAAATCTTATATCTTACGGGGTGATTCACTTGGAGATAAAGAGACATGATATTTATTAGATTAAGATCTCAACGGTTAGAATATAGGATGGATATGAATTTTCAGGTAACATGTATTTTTTATTTTTTTTGTTCTTTTATAGTATATAGATAGAATAGAATATAGAATAGATTAACTGTTTCAATAGGAATTGAGGTACATGAAGCGCCCCCCAGCGTACTTTGAAGTCACAGTCGATCTTCAGAGTTGAGTTGTTTCTTTTACAACTGAGAGTTGAGAGTTGACCTAGCTCTCAAGTTCACAATAGTAAACTTTGAAGTCAAACTCCGAGTTGCGAGCCAGAGAGTGCGTGTTTGGCGCCTAGTTCAACATTTTCACGTGACAAATGGTCTCTGGCATGCGTGTATTATACTACTGTCGATGAGCGATCATTGCAGCTACGCGAAGAAGACCTGAAGACGGGCACGGAAGAGCGCTGAAGCAAGCGCAGGGCTGCCGATGGGGCTCAGTAACACCACGGCGACCATCGTCGCGAGCCTGAGGACTGTGGAAGGGCAGCTGGTGTGCATGGAGGTCCTCATCCTCCTCAGCAACCTCCTCCTGGCCCTCCTCGTTGTGCTGAGCCCCTACCGTCACCGGCGTGGCGACAAGACCTTCCGCTTCCTCATCTGGGCGGTCTACACGCTCGCCACCGTCCTCGTCCCCTACACCATCGGTCTGCTGGAGGCCGGCCCGTTCCACGACCAGACCTTCGTCCTGTGGGGCGCCGGCCTCCTTGTGCAGGCGGACGCCGACTCCCTCTCCGCCTACAACCTGCGCGACGTCGAGCAGTGGAAGCGGACGCTGCTGCAGCAGGGGCTGCAGATCGTGCTGCTGCTGTGGCTGATGGTCCGCTGCGAGGGCCGGAACCGGTGCTACAGCGCCACCATCTGGATCTTCTGGATCCTGAGCATCGCCAAGGCCAACGCCAAGTTCCAGGCGCTGAGGGAGGCGAGCAGGAACGACGGCCTCATGAAGCACACCAAGGTGGTCGCCGACTACATGATGACGGAGCACGAGTCCGGCCATGTCTTCGACGCCACCACCATGGAAGGATACAGGTACATCTTCCACGGGGAAGACCTCACGCTCCCGTACCTATCCAAGCCGGACTACAGGACGGCCCTCGTAGCGTGCGCGTTCACCACGGTCGACACCGTCTGGCAGTGGATCGACAGCCAGAGCGTGTCCGTCTTCAGCAGGGAGCACGGCGGCATCCTCAAGGACATCGCTCTGTCCTTCACTCTGTTCAAGCTGCTCAAGCGGAGGTTCGCCAAGTACGACCACGGGGAGGCCGGTCGTCCCAAGACGCGGCGGCTCGTCGTGTCTGGGCTCCTCCGGGAAGAGGCCGACTACAGCCGTGCCTTCCGGCTGATCGAGATGGAGCTCGCGTTCCTGTACGACTTCTTCTACACGAGGCACCAGTCGCACACCCAGTACGTCGGGATGACGGTGGTGTTTGTGGTCCCCGTGATTGTCTGGAACGCCATCTCCGGAGCTTTCAGCAGGCACTACCACCGGACCAGCTTGGAGCAGACCGTCAATCGGGCAGATGTCATTCACTGCATTACCATTGTGTTGATGTTGATTGTTGTCGTCGTGCTGGTTGTGGAATCGCGCATCAACGACCAAAAGTGGAGGGTGGTCGAGGATCTGCATACGTTGACCGGCGCGGGCAAAATCACCTGGAGGGGAGAAGCCGTTCCGTTCGATGACGGGAGCAGGAAGAAGGCGATGGAACTGATCAAGAAAAGGAAGCATCGGAAGCTGACGGGCAGGAACTGGGACAGGAAGCTGGGGCAGTACTCGCTGCTACGCAACTTCGACTACCACCCGAGAAATGTAGCCTCGATTCTGTCACTCGGCTTGATCGAGCCAACCAGGGACGGGCAGAAGGCTTCCAAGAAGGTGGAGTTGCCGAGGAAGTCGTGATGCGCGTCCTGTCGCGGTTCAAAGCGAACGACGGCCACCTGGCAGATGGGCGCGCGGCGCTCGCCGGGAACGACGCGAGCCAGCTCACGTGGGCGTGCAAGCTGCCCACGCATGTCCACACGGTCCTGGTGTGGCACATCGGGACGACAATCTGCGAGGTGACGACGCCGCCGCAGCAGCAGCTGCCGCTCACCGGTGACCGCCTCTTGGCCAAGTGCCTGTCGGGGTACTGCGCCTACCTGGTGGCGTTCGTTCCGGACATGTTGCCGGGGCACGCTTACGACACGATGCGCATCTTCAACGCTGTGGTCATGGAGGCTCGGGATTACCTCGCCGGGTGCGACACCATGAGAGCCAGGTGTGTCAAGCTTCTAGAGCTGCAGTGCAATGAGCAGACAATATTGGGGATGGGCGCAAGGCTTGGGAGTGAGCTCAGGTACACAGTTCACGACAGGGCGCTGCGGTGGAAGGTGCTTGCAGACTTCTGGGCGGAGCTCGTCCTCTTCCTCGCGCCGTCAAGCAACGCCGACATCCACGCAGAGAAGCTCGCGGCCGGCGGGGAGTTCATGACCCACTTGTGGACCTTGCTCATCCACGCCGGCATCCTGGAGCGCCCAGAAGCGCATGATTATGCCCTCTGAGCAACCAAATCTTTTGCATCTTCGGCTTAATCTTTACGCATTCGTGTCTGCTGCTGCTAGGCTAATTTATTGATCGTGTTTGCCGGTCCAAATCCTATTTAAATTTGCGTACAACATTACTACTATGTCGCTGAATGTCAAACTGAGCTCTTGGAGCGGGGCGACAAAAGAGGTTACGAAAACTTACACATTCTTATTTCGCCACAAGGGGCCACTGGCTACAGTTGCCAAATAACTCTAAATCACTACTCAAAATCCAATAGCTCTGAACCAGAAGAAAGTAGAGAAGTTGAAGATTGCAGGAAAGAATGAGTTGGTTTTATATTACTGTAATCAGCTTGTGACTCCCATTATCTGACAGACTTGTATAGATGAACAGTAAATAGAAACAGCTTGTTCACCTACTGCAGGCTTTCGCAATTCAGTTCATTATATTATTTACAATGTTGATAAATTAACCTAGCAAGAGACTCGTCAGAAAAACAGTTTCAACATTTTTTCACAATGAACATTCTTTTTACATAAATCTGTTCACCAGATGCAGATCTCATTGCATCACCACCGTATGGGTAGTGACTTCATAAAGTAATAGCTGAGGATCAAAACTGATCTAGTCTCGAGTTTTCAAAGCATATCGCAACTCCTGCATTAAAGACAAGAAGACAGTGTATCAGAAGGGCAACAATGAGAAGCATAATCGCAGCAAATGTATTTCAAGACTGGGTTTTACCAGATCACCGTTGCTAGAGGCAAATGAAGGATGAAGGTCCGAAAGAAGTTTATCTTCCCTCAGTCTTTTCAAGCCATCAAATTCACCTGTACTGGAAGCCATCGAGCCAACACTTCCATGGTGGTGGTCCGTCCTTATGTACATCTCAAGTTCTTCGACTTTCCGAGACAACTGAAGAGCAATTAACTGAAAGAACGTGGATTTCACACCCTTTAGTTATTTAGGCCCAAACGAGTAAACTAGGAATGTTCAAAAATCAAGGAAGAGATCCATTGACAAAGCAATCACCTGTACAAGATGTTGAATGGACAAGGTTGGCCGGCAACTTAGATAAGGCTTTTCCAAACTAGGTATGGTTTGTTCATCGACAGGAAGTAGAATCAGATACAACTGGAACTGCAAAACAGAAATATGGACAATTGGACAGTTCAGCAGACCTGGCACACGCTCCAATTACAGGGAAGGTTAAGCTCATCTTGACAGAACTACTAAAGCATGTACGTTAAATATAGTATACAGAAACATGTATCTTTTTTTTAGAGGAATATAGAGATATGTATCTGGTCTGACAAAAGGCCAGCTACCCTTTCCAACTGTTTCCCTTGAAGAGAAGGGGAAAAAGCAAATAGGAAAGCAACACTGTAGAAACACAACATGAGCATGAAACTTGCAATTTTGTCCCTCCCTTAAAGAGTTGTTTCCCAAACAGGTTTTGTTTCATCATTAATCCCTATATTTCTGAAGTATAGCTGTGAGAAAAGACTATGTACAGAATAAAATAAATACAAAATGAAAAGTACCTCTTTATCCATTTCATCAGTATTACGGAGGTGATCCACCAATTTTGCAATGCGCCCACTCCTTCCAATCCTGCCATTTGAACCAGTACTACCATGTCGATTTTGGCTCCGTGTACCATTTTTCCCCCATGCAAGCATCTCTCCCCTCAACGGGGAAGTGGCTAAAAGTTCTTTTCCACCAACTAATTCATCATTCACCTCAAAGCTGTGATCACTACTGCCAATGGTTCTAGCAGGCGATACTTGTGATGCAGACGTCTTCCTGCATCTTTTCTGTCTTAAATCTGGAGAATGATCGTCAGCAGAAGATGGTGCTTTGGTGACCTCATTGGCATTTTCTTCTTCCCTGTCATCCTCATCAGAGCCAGTAGGAGCAATATCAAGGGTAGCAGTTCTACCTCTCCCCCGTGTTCGCATATTTCTCCTGTACTTCCTTGAAAAGGCAGTGGCAGTTGCTTTTGCCGTAGAACGTTTCTTACCAATTGCCTCGGACTGTTTTCGGAATGTTTCCTCAATGGTTTCTTGTATCTTTAATGAAAAATTAATGATGCATTGACGTAGATGGTTAAATATAAGGATATAATGGAAATGATTTTGCATAAACAAATACAGTGCTCGTATTGCCAAGCAGCTGAGATCACCTTTTGATTCCGAATCCTCTCCTGCTCATTGAAAGCAAGTTCCTGCAGTATCAAGTATATTAGAAGCACTTCATGGAGAGCCTAAATGAGGCTACAAAAAACCATGGGGAACATAGACATCACCTCTTCCTCGTACTTATCAATATCTGGATACAAGGCTGCAATCAGTGCATCATATTTAGGATCGTCCCTCAAAGAACGTCTACTTGCACAATGAGTGCGACATGCTGGGCATTCATTATTTCTGCAAAATCAGATCATTGTCAGATAATAGCCCTCTATTTTATGATCTAGAGACAAAATTAGGCTTTGAGTTCTACTTTTAAAAAATGATTGTGACGTGGTTTTAGAGAAAATGACGCCAGGCATCATACCCTAGCCGCATAGATTTATCAATGCAGTCTCTACAGAAGCGGTGCAGACATTCCATAACTGTCCTTGTCTTCCGGATAATACCTGTCAAATAGAACGATTAGACTCCATGGTATGGTATATTGTCATCTGACAGAAAACGATGCCAATCAAGCAATTAAGTTCTCAAACTTCAAAGACGTAATTATTGTATCTAATTCCTTCCATTCCAAATTGCAGTTCGTTTTAGTTTTGTTCTAAGTCAAATTTCTCTAACTTTGACCAAGTTTTCTATAGGCTTGATCAAAAGATAGAGAAAATTGGCTTAGGAGAGAACTGAAACAGTCAATAATTTGGACCAGAGGGAGTAGTAACAAACATATTGTCTACTTGGAAATGGGGTCTCATCCAATATATTCCTTAGCTCAGATTAATGTGACCATTTTACTTAATTTTGTAAGAACAGGCGACAAAAAGCATCACATGGTCTATAGTAAAAAAAAAACCATCAAATGTGACACATGGTAGGTCATACTAGAGAAATTAGAGACGAACTGACACCAGAATCAGAAGGGTTACAGGCACAATGGATAGGAAATATTACAATAAGGGCGAGAAAGTATATCACATCTAAGGAAACAGTGCAATTTACACTTGGAGCGACCCCTTAAAAATGACATGTATATGATACCCAGCTACAAATAACTGGAAGATGAGTTTATACTGGCAGACAGTTAGTGCAGACAATTCAATTTAGAGACATGGTTCTTTAATCTGAATCTTCATTAAGAAAACATATCTAAAAATCATATTGATGTTAAATGTTACATTAAATAAAAGAAATTGAGTGCAACTGCAGAGTTGTCCTTCGAAAAAGTGTAAACCTCAACTTTAACTATAGGAACTTTAAGTACGTAATGGGATTACAGATGTCCTTATTCACAAAACGAGAGGGAGGTAACTGAGAGAACATCACAGATTTCAGAAGACAATCATTCACCGCCTTCATTTATTTATCTGTTTAACATGCATCTGGTGCACTGACAAATACATAGAACTAGGTGAAAAATAGCATGCAATCTATCAACAATAGTGTGCAGACCATTTACTAGATACACAAAATAGTATAGATTTGTATGAAAGAAACAAGCAGGATTTTATATGGTAGGTTAAACAATGAATTAAAAAACTCAGATACGTACAAGCATAAGGGAATCATACCATGTCTAGATTTCAGTTTCGACCAACAAAACTGAAAATAATAATGTAACATCCAGATTTCTCTAAGCAAATTAGAAAGAATATTCTCACCTAAACAGATAGGGCACTGAACCTCCTTCCTTATCTCTGCTAATTTTACTAGCATAAACCTGAGAGAAAGCAGTTCACATAAGCTTCAAATCATGTAAAACATCAAATATTTCAAAGTTCATGAGCCTGAATAATGATCTTCAATATTTGTAGTGCACTGAAATGCAGGTGAATATAAATAAATGTAGCATCTGCATTTACTTCTTCTGAAACCAAACAATGTATAGCTATTTTAAGACACTACACAAAGATCACATAAAGCAGGCACAAGTGAAGGTCGATGTTTAACTAATAAACTGAATATTTGAACATACTTAAGTATTCAACGATCCAGTGGGTATCAGTACTGATTACTGAAATAGTCTCGGTAAAGTATCGCTTACCGTTACAGTCTGACATGGATACATGGACTCATATACCTGAGATAAAAGAATACGGAAATTGGACTTGCGACTGAAGCGTTCTCAAAACCAATGAAGCCAGGCTGTAGAATATTTCACCTCATGAATTTCTAAAGCATATGCATTGCTGACTGGAAAACGTATGTGTATTACAGTCGGAACTTTTTTACGAACGTAGTTACAGTCGGAACCCGGAACTGGCAACTCTTCCAACGTACAGCAATAGCCACGGCCAGACAGAGCAGTTCAGAACTTCAGATGAAAGCAGTGGTTCAAGCACAACAGCACAAGGTTAGAAGCACACAAAACAAAGACAGCGCCAGCAGGCCGGCAATCTCCTCCATCGTGGTGACGGGCTGACGGCCTGCATTACGACGGAAGCATGGATACCGTATAGATAGGCCATCGCATGCCTGCCTACCTCGAAAGCATATGATGCATCATTCATGTCAGCTGAGTGAACTGATCGGTGCGTTTGCATAGAGGCGACTTGATCACACGAACTAAGCAACCATGACCGAAACGGATCGATAGCTCATCGAGGACCAGACCAAGCCCACCGGCGGGTCGGGACTCCGGATACGAGGAACCGGCGGGCGGGGAAACAGGCACCGCGAGCATGCCACAAGCATACCGTAGACAACGAAAGATGGTCCACGAGATCGGAGGGATAGAGCGCCGAGGAGGGAAGGAAGGCTCACTCGTCGGTGCCGCCGCCGTCGCTCTGGGAGGACTCGCTGTCGCTGTCCGCGCCGCCATCATCCTGCGCATCCGAATCTGCCAAACCCGCACACACAAGCCTCTTAGCCATATTCGCGCGGGGCATACAGAGCGCGACATGCACATCGTGACTCGTGAGAGAACGAGATGCGACGGACGCCGGTCCCGATGCCCGTGGTCAAGCTCACCGTCTTCGAGCCCGTGCTGTTGCTCCGGGTCAGCAGTCAACCTCCACTTGGCGGCGCCGGCGCCCCTGCTCGGCAGCGGCGGGCGCCCTCCCCTTCCTTCTCCTACGCCTCCGCCGGCGGCGGCATCAGAGGCTGTAGCAGCCGCGACGTCGTCGTCGCGGGGTTTGGAAGACGACGGCGATGGGAGCCGGCGCTTCTGCGCGGGCATTCTGGGTTTCCGCCCCTAGGATCTTGGCTCTCGGATTGCAGCGAGGGCGCGAGGCGGTGGTTCTCCACCCTGCCGAGGCGTCCGGGGCTTGGGACGGAGGGAGGGGAGGTGGTGTGGCTGGCTCGACGGGGAGGATGCGGAGGAGGGGTAAGTATATGGAGAGGTGGGAGGTGGCCAGGGCCAGGCCAGGTGGGTGAGGAGGGAGCCTGGAAGGGATGCGGAGAGAAAGAAGAGGAAAATAAGCAGGGAGGTGTCGGGGGTGTTCGTCTTGTGGTGGCTTTGCATTGCAGGTTTGGTCTATTTGACAGGCCTGCGGTGGGGGGCGCCGCCTGCTGCTTCGCTGACTGGCTTAGGAAGTCGCGCGAGAGACCATGGGGCGGGGGGCGGCAACAGCAAGCGACGCACGGGCGGCGCATGCAGGCGTGAAGGCCGCCTAGCATCGCCTGCCGCGCTCCGCGTTCCTTGGGCTGGCGGCTGTGAGCCTGTGACTCCGATTCTGCCTATTTGCATACCGCTTGGGCGCTGGGCGCTCGATCCACGTGAGAAGACGCGGCCGGTTCTTGTTTCAGATTGAAGCTGAGATTGCAGAACACGGGCGACTGGGTGAGGCAAATGGCGGCTGTGCGTCCCGCCGCCGTCCCCGGCTTTGTGCGTGCTGTTGGCGTCGACGTCCTCGCTCCCCTATGCGGCGAGCGGCTCCAGAGTCCAGACCGACCTCTGCCGGCGGCCGGTGATCCCAGCGTCTGGACTCTGGAAGCAGCTGGCAACCCTTGGTGAAGTTTTTGGCTCCGCCTCTCTCACCCGGCGCGTCGCCCGGTTGCGGGTGGTTCTCTGCCAACCTTTCTAGTCTCCAGCGGCCGGCGGACTGGTGTCTGGTGGAGATCAGTCCAGGAAATCTTATGTGGCCTCGCTTATAATTGATCTCTGCTCGGTCGGTTTCAGCACGTCGGAAAGGAACCATCCAAAATGAAAACACAGCGTAGACTCTTCAGTTTACATAGATTACAGCAGGGGAGTCAAGCTTTGGTACTGCATGACAACAGATCATAGATCAAACGAGTAGCTACGGGGGCCAGTAGAACAACAGACAAACCGAGCAAGTCATCAACACCGACGTGATGGCATGGAAGAAGACTGAAAACAAAAAGGGCCACCCAAGGGCTCCCCACGGTGGAATGAATATCACTATTTTATCGGAGAAAGGAAAGGCATACTTCGATGTAGAAGTCACTTGCGAGCAGGGAGCCATAAAATATTTCCTTTCAGTTCCTGACGAAGACGCTAGGCATTTAAAAGAAGACACAAACTAAGATATGATGTTCAGTTAGTCACACAACTCTACTCCTAATAGCCAGCGCTGAAACTTCAAGTTATGCTGGTGTAGAGGTTACATGGCCTCATTGCAACTCTTTATTTCATCAGGCTGCAAATTAATTTTCAGGCTGGCTGATAACGATATGCAGCTTTTATTAGCTCTATCTGGTTGTTTGATTGATGTGATTGGTACAACGTTGCAAATTGTATGTCTGTATTCGCTTATGCTTATGCTTGGGGAAAAAAAAAACATGAACCTTGAACTAGTCCACGGTTGCAGGATGGAAAGGATAGGAGCAGCTAGCTCTCTTAGGGATCGGAGAAAAGAAAACGATTGAGGCTCTGATCCAGCAAGAATCCAAAAGCTTCTGTTAACAGAGGTCATAAACCATAAACCAAATTTGATAGAACACAAAACAGCAAACTATTGCATTTCACACAGTCTACGGAGAAGTGAAGAGGCCGACGTGAGCTCGAGGGACTAGCAAGAGACGTGACTCGGCCTCAGGCCTCGGTGGGCTACGCCGTGGAAGCGTTGCAGTGTTGCTAAGGATCGATGCTGCTCCTGTTACTCGCCGCCGCAGCTTGTGCCATCCCAACGAAAGCAGTCACCATGGCGGAAACATGCATACCATCGAAAGCCCGACTCCACGCACGTTATCCATATATCTTGCTGCCAGTGCCGCTGGTGGTCAGCTCGTGGACGCCATGGCCAGAGGGCAGCACGGAGGCTTAAAAACAATCCGAAGGAAGCAATCGTCGAGCACATTGTTCTAACGCCCTCCCTCAGTTCACCGGGTCCGCACGTGCCTTGCCCGCTTGCCGGATGGCAGCGTGCAGCACAACTACGAGCTCCAGCTATCGGCTAGCGCACTCGACACGAGGCGGCGACGAGGTCGTCGGATCGCCTTGACGGCCACGCGAGGCAACCAGGGGGAGAGGTTGGAGCCTTGGAGGGGGTGAGAGATGACAGTAGAGCGGGGCTTAGGCTTACTCTTCCATTCTTCCGGCGCTCGGGGACTGGGACGATTCGCCGTTGGTGTCGGTTCCGTCTCCTCCGTCGAAGCCACCCACCTCCTCGTCGTCGGGATCTGCGAAACCGCGCAAACACAAACGAAACCTGTCAGGCACATCCACGACCCAAGGGCGGCATCGATCGAAGACGACGTGTGAGCCGAGAAAGAGAGAGACAGAGGCGCCGCGCGCGGGGCGGGGCGGCGTCGTTCATCTCACCACCGATGGCGATGAGGCGGGCTCTCCTGACGCGCGGAGGCCTCCCCATCCATCTCATGTGAGGCTCCGCCGCCCCTGCCTCCATCGCCGCTGGCGGCGGTGCGCCGCGCTGCGACTGCGACGCGGTCTTCGGAATCATCGGGGGTCGGCGAAGGGAGCGGGCGCTTCTGGGCGGGCATTTCGCGTCCCGGAGGACGCCCGCCGAATCCTCGCGGCGGCGTTCCCTCGCGAGGCGGCGGGTGCCTGGTGGAGAGGGCGGAGAGCGTAGGGTGGGTGTGGAACTGCGGGGCGGAGGCAGAGGGAGAGGCCTGCAGCAGGGCAGAGGGAGACAGGACGGGAGAAAAAAGAGAGAATAGACGCGACGCGTTCGCGTCGTGCTCTGTGTGTGCGTGCGTATTTGTGTGGGGGCGCTCGCTCGCTTGTGGTCTGACCAGATTCGACAAGCGCCCGACGCGACAGACGGCCAGGGGAGGACAAGGAAGACGTACGGGACGTGCAGGCCGGCGGCCGGCGGCGGCCTCTGAGGCCTGAGCTGCCGTCGTTCCTGGGCTGGACTGCAACGCCGTGCTGCATTCGTGGATCCGTTCGGCGCGGCGGTCCGGAGCCGTGATTAATCACGTGAGGAATTTGTTCCCATTTTCCGTGTCCGAACAGGTTTCTGCGGCTCACAAACCGGCCGATGCTTTTTCGTTGTAAGAGAAAAACAATGTGCCATAACCGATAAACTTGATCAGGCGGATCGGCTAACCACGCAAGGAATACTGCCGATGAGACGTGTAGACCACGCGGCCTCAAACCACGTGATGTGCTTGTGTCGTAGAATTTTTTTTTCATGTTTTGGAAATTCTTTGGCGTCGTAAATTTCTGCTATATTGGGACTCTTGCACGTTTCAAAAGTTCTTAAATTTTGATAATTTTTGGATGACTGGAAAAACTAAAATCTTTGTATAATAGTAATGTTCTTTTATTATAAATATATAACTTTAGACTCATATTTTTGGTTGATTATTATGTTTTATATTCTTTTATTCGATGAATGTTTAGTTATTTGTCGAAAATCACGACCTTTGTTGAAGTGTCTAATAAAATTTCAATAAAGTATTACAAAATTCAGCAGTTCTCAAAGTGACCAAAAAAATCGATTACCAAAACCGAAATGCCTTGATTCTGGCCCGTTGCTATATGGACTCTGGCTCATGAGTCTCTTGCCTTTCCTCTTTCCTACGATAAGGCATGCTATGTCTTCTAAGACGGGTCTTTCGGAGGGTAGAAGTTTTGTCTATTTGGCTCTATCTATAAGCCTAACATGAATGAATTATAATGGTCCACGTTAGGAAAAGGAGAACTGCTTATTTCTTTCACTGTGTAGTGCTTGTTGTAGGAGACAGAGAAGTGAATGTAATCATTTCTAGATTCAAATTTCAAGAATAACATTGTGTTACATCGAGATGCCTATGATTAGATATACTTAATAAAGGTCTAAAATCATGAACGAAGCACCTATATAAGAGCCCTAGTTCCCATTAGGAAATGATTTTTCTTTGCTAGAAATTGCTAAGCTAATGTAGGGATAAAAATATAAATATAACCTTTTTTACGGAATTATTTTAATGTTTTATCTTATGTTTTAAAAAAATACATAAAGTGTAACAAAAGCCGCAAAATACGAAAAATGTAGATATTTTTGCCATTAAATTCCTTCCAGCAATTTACCTTTTTTTTTAAAAGAAGCTACTCTAGCTATTGTAAAGTTTTCTTCCCCCAAACAACTAAACAAGCCAAGTCCATCCTTTATCTAGTCAGTTTACTCAAAGTCACATACAGCATAAGTCACAATGTCTTTGCAAGCATTGCAATCCATGTGTAAGTCTTAGTGAGTTATTTAGTACGTTAACGTGCATGGAAAAAAACACTTGTGCATAAACCATAATAAGCAAGGAAGGATGTTGGCCACCCAATTTTCTTATAAGTGAATATAATTCCATATAACATGATTTTTTTAAAATTTATCAAGATTTATTTAATTTTTTTAATTTATAGAGTGAAAATGTGATATTTTTATAAAAAACATATTAATTTAATAGGTTGCATGAATTTATGCAATTTATTTTAATGTGCAAAACTTTTTTTTTAAATAATTAAGTTAATATTTTTTTGTATTTTTAAAATTAAAGTTTTTAAAAATAGATTTGAAAAACAAAATTGTTTTTTAACGAAGTTTTGAATTTGCCTGTGCAGGGCTCCAAATTTTTTTTAATATGACATAAAAATATACTTTCAAATGGATTTCCAAACGTATTCTACAAATTTCAAGTTTAGTTACAGAACAAAATTTCAAAACTTTTATAATTTCAAAATACTGTTTCGGGATGGTTTGCAAAAAAAAACGATTGGAAAACTGTTTGGGGTGAAATCCATTTAGCCCAGCCTACAAAATTTTTTAGTAGAACCCAGCCCACAAATCACCTTCTTCCTTTTATATCTCTTTATTTTCTTTTCAGCCCACTTTGTCTTTTTCATTGGGTCGGTCCAGTTTCCCTCCCCAAGCCTTCCTCTTTTCACTCTTGGGCTGCCAGCCCAACAGTTGGCGCTTTATCGGCAAAACACAGCCCGGCCCTTACTACGGAGTACTATCACCAAATAAAAAGAAGAAGAAGAAAGAAAGAAAGATAAAAAGAAAGAAAGAAAGAAAGAAAGAAAGAACATGAGTCCCTGCTCTAGGATTCTAGGAAAGTGCTATTTGTGTCAGAGTAACTGTTCGGCTATACACTGACCGTTCAGTTTCTAAATTTGGAAATGCTAATGAGTAACGACTGCCTCGAACACAAGGCGTATGTTTTTTTTGACGGAACAGGAGGATTTGCACCCTCACAAGGTGCATGTTCGACAACCTACTAAACTTTAATCGTCACATAAACTTTATGCCTACCTATATTGCGAACTAAATTTATATAAACAAAAAGTGAACTAAATTTTATTTTTATCCTAACTAGCCATTAATTCATTAGCCATTAATTCATTAGGTGATTAATATTGCGAACTAAAAGGTGGTCATAAGTCTATGCCTAGGTTTAACTCACTCGTAGTCTTTACTTCCTCCGTTTTAAATTGTAGTTCACTTCGACTTTTTCGGTACATGCATTTTATTATGTATCTAAACATATTATTTATTTAGGTATATAGCAAAATATATACACTAAAAAAGTTAAAACGAACTACAATTTAGAACGAAGGAAGTATGTCTAAACACATTCTAACTATTTTTTTAACAAACCTAACTAACATTAAGTACTCCCTCCGTTTTAAATTGTAGTTCACTTTAATTTTTTTAGTGCATATATTTTGTTATGTATCTAGACATATTATTTATCTAGGTATATAATAAAATATATATACCAAAAAAAGTTAAAACAAACTATAATTTAGAAGGAGGGAGTATCTGTCACAGCTGTCCGGACGGCGATGGACGCACACACACCCCACACATGTTGAACCCGACCCATGCCAAACACCGACTCAACCCTGCCGCGTCATCCCATTCAGTGCTGCTCCGCCCGTCCACCGAGATGGATGCCGCGGGCTAACTCACGTCGTCGAGGCAACAAGCTGGCCTCCCTTCCTTCCCTCCCTCGTCCACGAACTCCATTGCTACATAGTGCCTCTAGTGACCGGGCTCCTACTTCCCCCGCCGGAGATAAGGACGGCCGCGGCGGCTGCTCCGACGAGACCAGTTGATACTTCTATGGACCTGAGGCCTTCTTCTTCTGAGGCCTTCTCCTTCCACGTGCTTCTTTCACATATCGTTGGACTATGTGATATAAATAAGCTATTTGCTCGTAGTCAATGGCTGCTCTCTCACGTCATATTTATCCAAAACTAAATAAATAGTTGTTGGGAGGCGCTATAAATATAACGGGAGGATGGCGAGGCACAGTAGATACGAGGCGACGCACACATGGGAAACGCTAAAATGACGCAGGGACCACCTAATACGTCAGAGATTTTTGAAAAAAGAAAAACAAAAGGGACGTCGCGAGGAAGAAGCAGAAGTAGTGGCAAAAAAAAAAAACAAGAGAAGGAAGCGGAAGCGTGCAGACCAGTTGGCCCAGTAAAAAATCGGCCAGCTGCCATCTACGTCTACAGACCACGTTTGAACCAGCAAAATAAAAAAAGCAATTGGAAAGACCGTACGGGAGCACTTCCTTTCTGGCCCATTCTCCACCACTCGTTCTTTCAAAGGCCCATCCAAAAGTTTCCAGAACACATTTTTCTTTCCCTTCCTGACAGTGTATTTGTTTTTTTTTCCTGCTTTCAAATGGTAACACAAGATGTCAGATGTAGGGGTAAAAACGTCATTTTACACTTTACCTTGGTTTTGTGTCCAAATGTAGATGTAGAAATACTCGTGGAACGGGGGAGTATGTCATAAGATTTGACGTGATAAGCGGAAAGTTTTTGGGACGAGAATTTTGTACTGTCCACTTTTGCGTTTGTCAGCCGCTGCCCGTTGGCCGTCGGAACAGGTAAACCCAGCCGCCCCTCCACTCGCCAACGTCAAAATCCGGGAGCGACCGACGAACGAGAGATATCGGATACGGCGCGACGCCGAGATGGTTACGCCAGCGAAAGCGCGTCCACGTACGCCAGCAGCAGCAGCCGGTGGAGAGGGAGACGTCGTCAAGTGGGGCGCGCGCGCAGGCAGGCGCAGCTGCGGAGACAACGACTTGGACCCGCTCTCGCTGGCGCGGCGGCACGGCAGGCGGAGACGTGTCCCGTCCGCCCGAACGAACGGCCCGGCCCCTCCACTCCACTCCGCGCCGCGCGCTCCCCGCCGCATGTGGCCATCGCTCATGACTCGCCCAAACAAAACAAACAAAGCGGGCGCCGGCGTCACCGGGCAATCCCCGCCCGCCCTCGCGATCCGTCCGTATCTCCACTTGGCCGCCGCACCGCTCGCGTGCGCGGCGGACCCACGCGCGCCGCAGCCCCACCCAACGTCGCGACTGATTTGGAGAGGCCCCACGTAGAAGGCACCGCTCTTGTCCTCCTTTTCGGCTCTCTCTCATCCCGTCATTTTCTACTACGCCAATGGATTCTTTTTTTTTTCTGCGCAGCGAACAGGCCCACGAACGACCGCGACGCACCGGCGGCACCCGCCAGCTGTGGTGCGGCTGGGAGGTGGGCCCGGCACCGCACGTAGTTGTCAGGTGCGTGCGCTATTTGTGGGCGCTGTCGGGTACCAGAGGCAGCAGCAGGAGCGTGAGAGATCGCAGATTTGGTTTACGTACGCGGCAGACGTGCTCAGCTCGGGATAATCAGCGTCCCGTCCACACCAAGTGGCGTGGATGTGGAGCAGGCGCAGCCCACGAGACGCCAACTCCACCTCGGTGGACGGCGGCTCGCTCGGCTCGGCGCCATGATTTCCTCGCCCATAATTGCGTCTCCGCACCGGGGTGCATCCTGGCCGCCGGTCTAACCTAAGGAAGTTCCTGAACGAGGAGGTTAACGAAACGAGAGACCTCTTGTCGTCCCTCGGCCTAACATGTAGTACTCTTCCGCTCTGGAGAATTCCAGAGTAAAACGTCTCGGTCTCGATCTTGTGCATGTGCACAGAGAGTGAACAGGCTCACTGATTGAGTTTTTATTTTTTCCCCACGTGTCACAGTCCAGGTTATCGTAATCCATGTCTCTAACCGAGTGGCAGAGAGGAGATTCTGTCCACGTCTAGTATTTGTGTAAAAAAGGCCCATTTTTCTTTTGTTTTATCCTTTATTTGATCCTTCTAGTGTCTTTTGTTTTATCCTTTATTTGATCCTTCTAGTATCTTTAACCTAATTTATAAAGTCCATAAGAGCTAAAGCTTAGTTAGCTAAAGTTTGAAACAGGAGCTGTCACAGCAAACACTGATAATGAATGAAGAAACAAAGACTAAAAGTGAGTTATTATACTAAACCCTATAGTATTGATTTGTTGTCTTACACAGTGCTAACAGGGGTTAGAATCTAGCTTCTTGTTAAGTGGCTAATCACAATTCCTTATATGTATACATGCAGTATGTACCTGTTTGCATATAAATTTTACTGACGGAACATAATTGTTGTGATACCATGGAGTAAAACATGCTAGATCTAGTTCATAGAATTATCTAAATTTATATGTTAAACAAAAGGTTGTAAAAAGATAGTAATTAAGGGCGTGATTGTACTCTAAACAAACTAGTGCCTTGAAATATATCTGGATACCTTCAAAATTGTATCTTTATTTCATTGTGGTTGCCAATCCAATGGCCCAAGACATTACAATAGTTTCAAAAACTCTTAAAAAAATGATCACATATACAAGTTATGAAGTGCACTCCCGGTAAATGATCGACGAGCTCAGCTATGTTGGTTACGAGTTATCTGCATCTGCAACCGTAGAAACTCCATCTGCGGCTATATTGCAGCCGATATACTCCCTCGGACCTTTTATACGTGTCCTTGTCGCTTAACGAGAAGCCAAACGAACTCGACTTTGATCAAATATACAAAAGAAAATAATATTAGTGCTTACGTTTGTATCTCAACAACATTTGTAACTCTTAGTGTGTGGTACCAAAGTTCAACCATCACCGTTAGTTGAAAACTTGAAATGCTCCTAATAACGAACTCCATTACAACAATCTATCTCGTAAAGCAACTATATGCACCCATTATTTCTCTAGGTTTACCTTTTCTTTAAAACCGATTTTACGATTATCTAACCTGTACGAGCTCCAGTGTCACTAGTACTGTCTGAGTTTCTGTACATATTACTATTACTAGTACTCTCGCAGCATCGTATACTCCCTGAAGTTAGGGGGCACCGTTCCGAAAATCCGCGTCGGCAAGGAGGTGCCAGCCAACCGTCCGTCCGTGCTCCCGTGGTCCGTGGTCCTCTCGTGGGGCATAAATGGACAGCAGCGGCGCCTGGTACACGGTCGGGCGTACGTCCAGCAATTCGGCGGGCCATCAGGAAAGGAAAGTGGCAGTGCCGCCGCTGGCGCTGCCGCAGGCGTGTGGTGGAAGCGGTGCGGCATCACGCGATCCGCGGGCGGGCAACCGGCGCGTGCCGGTGCCTGCCTGTCGGTCTAGGGCCAGCGGCACGGAAAATAAAAAAGAGGACCGGCGGCCTGCTGTAGTGCTGTGCCTGGTGGTGGCCGCCCTCGCCGCCTCGGTGGGTGGTGCCCCCCCCGGCCTCGCGATCCAAGCAACACGCCCGCCCGGGGCCGGCTGATGCCGACATTTTCGTGGTGGGTGCCCGTCCCGCGGCGCGCGGTCCCTTTTGCGCCGCACGCTGCCGTTCATGTGATATGATCCTGATCCGCCGCGCGCGACTCGGCTGTCTGGTTGTTTTCCCCTGGAGATGACCTGACCTCACCCGCGCGCGTCTCGTTCGTCTCGGATCGGATGACCTGACTGAGCTTGGCCAGGAGCACGCATGAGCCGTAGTTGTGCTGAAAAGTAGTACTGTAGCAGTAGTAGTACCGGAAGCTCATCCGTCGCATTCGCAGGGGATTGCCAGATCGGCTGGTTCTTGCTCTATCGACTCAATACATTCAACTCGGCCTTGAGATCTGATAAGCTCTGCATACTATACCGTTTGGAGAAGGTCAGTGTTTTGCTTGCCTCTCGAAAACACCGCTCTGTGTATACCATACATATAAATTTATTAATTAATTCGTTTATCTTCGTCTTATACAGCCCCTTTTCAAATTAAGTATACGAGCTTCATATCCAAATTAAGTATACCTGCAGTGCTTTTGCTGAATTTTTTTTAACTTTACTCAGTAGTAGTACAAGAAACGTCAAGAAGGGTTTGCTCAGAACTGTACCGGCACACCGATCAATTGGTAACGAATAATCATGGCGTGTGCCGTCCGTCTATCGGATCGAAAGGCAAGAAATTCGTCCCACCTTTCCCTACCATCAGCACGAACCTCCCGGGCCGCAACAAGGGAAAGAAAACGTCACCTCCAGTCGAGAGCGAGCCTTTGTCCGCGAGCAACGTATCTTCCGGCACCTGCAAGTTTCCCCGCGCGACAAGTTGACGATCCGTTAGCGGCGGGCGCAGGTCGTCGCAGCGCGCGGCGTGGAGACTGGACTGACAGGAGAGGGAGGCGTGCGCGGGATCGGTGGATGCGACGACTGACGACAGCGCGGCGGGGCGGTGGAGGCCGCCGCGGCCCCACGTGTCTTTACGCTCCGCGGCGTGCGCGGCCGATGCCGACGCCGCCCCGGGGGCGCGCGCACTGCGCCTGACCCCAGCAACGGGCGCACGGATCGTGATGGCCCGCGGGGCCCGCGCGCCCGGCCACGACGTGCTCGCGCTGCCTGTCGTGGCGTGCCGCTCCCGGCGGCTGCCACCACCCCCCCCCCCCCCCCCCCCCCCCCCCCCCCGCGGCCTCCTGGTGGGCCCTCGAGCGGCGGCTTTGCGTTTTGCGTCCGTCTCCCTGCCGTGCTCCCTTAGCTTTTAGGGATTTTCGTTCCGGCCCCTCTAGTCTTCCCGTTTTCGGCTCGGTGCCCTTCCTCCAGAGCTCGTCGCATGATTTAGTTGCCTCTGCATTGCGACTATAGTTTTTTTTTTTGCGACCATGCTAAGAATATATACAAACTCTCAAGTAGCTAGGTCATCCTCATCCTCGTCGGGGAACCGAACCCGTTCAGAAAGCACTCTAAAGGCCACCGTCGTCGTTCACTGTCACTGCTCCCCATCTCTTCTCCTCCAGCATTACATCGGAGCTGAAGAAAATATGAATCTACTATTTTTAATATGTTTTTCTATTAGATTGAGTTTTTAAAGTTATTGTTTCTCCATTTCAAATATGGTAATGGTGATTTATTTTCTCCTCCACTCTGACAACGGTGAAGGGGAAGGTTAGAAGCGTCTTCTCTGTAACGGCTCCGTTAAGGATGAGGACGACACCTTCGGCGTTAGCATATTCACTGACGGACGGCGTGGAGACTTTTATAGTGGCATCAAGGCGGAAATGATGTCGCCACCATAGAATAAATTTCTCCAGTATCTTCTTTATTTTTCTGTGGTTAGATCTGGCAACAATGAAGGATTAGGGACAATTTTCATATCAATCTTCCTTATTCTTTGGCGGCTGAAAGAAGGAGGAGGAATACACCAGAAATAAGAAGATACTCAATTCCGCCTATATGAATGTTGGTAGTCGTTCGTTGGACATATGTTCTCAGGTCGCTTTTATTGTCGAGTGTGTCTGCGTGATCATTCATACTACAAAGCATCTAACAGATTAGTTATTGAATTGTGCTTTTCATGGTGTGTCTATTTTTCTTCTAATACAGAGTGCTTGTAATATATTGACGTACCTAGCTATCATATAATAAAATATTTCTTTCATTGCAAAGAAAAAAATCTAGGTCATCCTCGTCTAGGTCTACAACCCATATTGTACTTGGAAGTTGTTTAGCAAGCAAAAGGGAAAGGATTGATGTTATCTTTATGGATGGCAAGCATCGGTTACGTGTTTTGAGAACACCTAATGATCTTTTTTCGTAGAAATGTATAACTTCTATGTTTTTTTAGTTGCCTTCAAATGAGCATGAGGGTTATCTTTATGGGCGATGATTGAACCTGATGACAAGAGGTTGACAAGCTAAACCCGTGGCACGAGGAAGCAATGCACGAGCTCTTCCGGACGCGGAACGGTAAGCCCGTGGTGCAAGATGTGCATAGACCTATGTCTACAACAACGCCTTGGTTGGTGTGTGTAGTAGTTTTTTTTTTTGTTTTAGACTGTTAGCGGGGTGTCCTTTATAGTGCGTCGGGGGCGTGGCATGTCGTTGTAGCATTTAAACTTTCTAGATCATTAATAAAGATGAGTATGTCTTTTGCGTATTCAAGAAAAAACTACCTATTTTGATAGCATGATTTTTTTGGAACCTTTTTGAAATTCGTCTACAAACTCCAATATAAAGCCACTTTAAAAATAACATGAATTTTTCTAAGTGGGCGTATTCACTCTTTAGATGCTCCCACAGCTTTTTATTGTTCTTTTATAGCCGTTTGACTGAAAAATATGGAGCTTCGTGACTCTAAACAAGTTGTAAAAAATGTTTATAGTTTCCATTTGTATTCTCGTTTCTCAATTTGTGATCGACAGGTGATGTAAAAGGCATAAGAGAACTTCGGTGTATGCAGATGCAGTGGTAGCCCATGATTTCATTTGGGAAAAGAAAAACCCCGGGGTTCACTTTAGTGAGATTGCCCGGCAGCTATTGCATTCAAACCACGAGAGTCTAGGGACCTAAAAGAGAAACGGCACCCGTAACACCTGCCATACGTTACGTAATTTTGCAGGCCGGCAGGTGGCAGACGCGCAAAAACGGCTGTCTAATTTTAATTTAATGGCCACCCCGTCGCTAAAGACGAGGGGCGGCGGCGATGCGAGGAGCGGACAGTCAAACCGCTCGCTGACTGCGCCGAGTTTTATTCCCTGTTGCCGCTCCACCACTCGCGCGCGGCTTCCCCCCTGCCTGCTGCCCTTTTTTAACTCGCCCGGCGGCCTATAAATAGCGCCCCCTGCCCCTCGCCTTATCCTAGACGCCACACACAACACACCCCCGCTTGCCCTTGCCCACACCACCTCGTCTCGCTGAACCGGAAGACCCGCACACACACGCCACTTGTAACACCATGGCGCCCCGGGTGGCGGACAAGTCGCCGTTGCCGCCGGCCGCCGGCCTCGGACTGGGCGTTGGCGGAGGAGTCGGAGGCGTGGGCGTGGCCATGGGCCCACACTACAGAGGCGTGAGGAAGCGCCCCTGGGGACGTTACGCCGCGGAGATCCGCGACCCTGCCAAGAAAAGCCGTGTGTGGCTGGGCACCTACGACACGGCCGAGGAGGCCGCCAAGGCCTACGACGCCGCCGCCCGCGAGTTCCGAGGCGCCAAGGCCAAGACGAACTTCCCGTTCGGGTCCCAGTGCCCCGTCGCCGCCGGTGCCGCCGGTAGCCCCTGCAGCAACAGCACCGTGGACTCGAGCGGCGGTGGCGGCAGCGCCTGTGGCGTCCAGGCGCCTATGCAGGCCATGCCGCTGCCTCCGGCCCTCGATCTCGATCTCTTCCAACGGGCGGCCGCCGTGAACGCGGTCTCCGCCGGCGGCGGCATGCTGTTTTCGTTCAAGGGCTACCCCGTCGCGCGCCCGACCCCGCACCAGTACTTCTACTACGAGCAGGCAGCGGCGGCTGCGGCCGCCGCAGCCGGCTACCGGATGCTGAAGGTCGCCCCACCGCCGGTCACCGTGGCGGCCGTCACGCAGAGTGACTCCGACTCGTCGTCTGTGGTTGATCACACCCCTTCGCCTCCCGCGGTGACGGCAAAGAAGGAGGTGGCCTTCGAGCTGGATCTGAACTGGCCGCCGCCGGCAGAGAACTAGGCATACCGGAGTTTTTAGCCGATGACTTAGTAGGTTTTTTTTCCTTTTGCCCTTTCGCCTTCATCTGGAATGTTACTTCTGGTTCTTTGGTCCTGTATTCTTGTTCTGTAGACTATGAGATGGGGAGCCATGTAAATAGCTTTTTTTTTTCCGCCGAGGACGGAAATCATCTGAGATCTGTTCGTCTGTCTGGACAGATCAAGCTGGCGTTGATATGGGTTTAAACCATGGAGTATTATAGATTTAGTACTATAAATTTCTACGGAGAATATAATTATTGAGGGAAGGAAACATGAACCAAAGAAATCTGTCTGGAAAAAGCTTCAGACGTTTCCATTCGATCTTTCCATTCAAGAAAAGGTGTCTAGCGTTGGGTAACGCAGGTCGCCATTTATTTCCGCCGCTGCGTTTACACCCCCGTTTATTCTGTTGCCGTCACGGTGACACGACAAATTTACTCCTGGTTTGGTCAGTGACGCATCTCATTCTGCAAGGCCTGATAACTCGACACTGCTCGGTTCTTCCTTGATGGAGCCAAACGACGTGCTCACCAGCTGGCTGCCGATGGGTTTGCCGAGGAATCAGAATTGCAGAAATTATCGTTATCCAAGCCACTTGTTTCCACGGCTTGCTTTCCCCGCCAGAGTACCGCTACATAACGACAGTAATTATTTTTCTTACCGAGGCCAGTTTGCGGCGACGAAATTAATTTTCAAATCCATGGGTCATGGCAGCGTCGAGGAGACGGCAGGCGAGGCGTAGAGATCTTTGGGAAGAAAAAAGGCAGATGCGATGGAGCGGCGGAGTCGTGGGCCTCGGGCGGGAGGCAGGTGTGGACGGGACGACTCCTCGACCTCGAGCGGTGGGGTGGCTGGATCTTTCCGCACCGGCGGCGACGATCTGTTCGTACGACGGAATCGCGGCTGCGTTGTGCTACTCGTGACCTTGAGAATAACGTGTGCGTGTGGGCGGGGCCCCTCGCGACACGTGTGCGCGGCGGCTGGCCCCGTCGTCGCCAGCTGCGGATCCTCTGCGCGCGCCCCACTCTGGCGGCCACGGGTGGTTGGGCGCTGCGCGTCCCGCGGGGCCGCGGAACGGGCGTCCCGGATCCGCCGCTGGGCCGCGGGCGCTGTCCCGTGTTCGGCGCGGCCGCGTCCGGATGCGGCGCGAGGACCGGGCGTGGTCTTGGCCGACAGCTGCGGACCTGGCGCAGCGGGAGGGCCGGCATCAGGGGGCAGTGATTCGCGCGGCGGCAGCTTCTCCTCGTCGTGGGGCCCACCGCGGCCCGCGGCCCCCGGAGGATTGCCGCTTTCCGTCGTTTTACTACTCGCTCGCCGCCTGCATGCTTTGGTTTTCTTGGTGCATTAAACAATTATTTATTCTATTCTTTGGTGCATGACTGCGTACCACGGACTACTGTTTGTTCTTCGATCTATTAGTTCTAGTACATTTATGAAACGGAAAATAAATTATTATTTATATGTAAATTTCTTTACTTTAATAATAATATTCCTTCGGTTCTTAAGAAATTAGTAGGAATAGTAGAATTTGAAAAGATTTCAAAATCAGTCGCGGCTAGTACTAGCTCGACCTTTGAGAGGGTGCCTGTGCACTCTGTACAGTTTTTTGTTTGCTGGACGGCAGGGAACCCTCGGCAGGGCGAGGTTGGAATTAATCAGCGACGGGCGGGGCGGCCGGGGATAAGCAATGGCGCACGTAATGGGGGATGTGGACGTCTGAGGGCGGGGGAGGTGCGGTGGCGGGTGTGGGGGCATTGACTGAGACGTGCGTGCACGGAGCCGGCACCGATCGGTGTTGATGGCAGGTCGGGACCATCGCATGCAAGTGCTCGTACTACGGCTAGTTGGGCGGAGTAGCGGCGGATGGCATGGCGGAGCAGCGCGGACACGGAAAAGGGGGCGCGCTCGGCTGCTCCCTCGCTCCATGTGGCGCAGCGTGCGGCGTCCATTCCATCCCCGCGCGTGGTAGCTTTGGATCCAAGCAACGCCAGGAAGGAAACCGCACCTTTGACTACGAGAAAGGCGAGCGCAGAGAACCGCGGGCCGGGGCCAGGCCAGGACAGGCGGTCGCTGTGGGCGTGGGCGTGCGTCGTTGTAAGTGGGGACACTGGCGGGCGGCGTCTCTCGCTGACGCCCAGTCCTCCCGCCGCTACGGCACGCTTGGCGCTGCGCGGCGCCATAAAGTAAATGGCCGGCCCGGCCGTGCATGCATGTAGATAACGCCTCCTTTTTGCGTGGGGGCAGGCGCAGCGGGCAGAGCCGACCGCCGAGGGCGCGCCGCGGACGCAGCGGCTGGACCCGGGCCCGCTGCTGCGCGCGGGGCGGAAACGTACGGGTTGGTAAATTGTTGGGGCGGGGTCCTTGGACCGCCGGCCCGCCGGCCGGCCGGTCTCACTGCGCGGCTTCAGCGAGAGGAATTGTCAAGGCTGGAGGGCTGGAGCCTGGAGGAGCCTACGGGAGGTGGGGCCGTGGGGGGTGAGAATTTAGTGGTGGCGCGTACGCACACGCATCATCAGGCAAGCAGTCGCTACCGACACGCTTTATGGGGGGCGGCATTCACGCTGCGATCCTTTGTTCCCGGGCTCTCAAGATATTGCTTTGCTGCAAGGGTACTCGGGTAGGTCAAGAAAGGGATTGCTCGTAAATGTTTCGAATGCTGAAAATTTACTATGGTTACGACTCCCCCTGTTGTTGGATATTCGAATCCACTAGAAAGACGCGCGGCGAAGGCCATTGGGCCTTTTTTTTTTCAGTTTGGTATATGAATATGAATAATGGTGGCTACCTAAATTATTGTTTATGTAATGTATTTGAAAATTATCATTTGTGGATGATTGTACATATTAATCGTGGAGTTTTTATTTCTCTGTCTATATTTTTCGAGTCCCATAAAAATCGACCGTGATATCCTTTTTTAAATTTATTTTTTAGTTGAGAATGGAATAATAATTTGTTGAAATATTTTATTTTTTAGGAGGTTGTAAATATCATAAAGTGTTCACGAAATAAATTTTATAATATTTAGATTAATATTTTTATGTGTAGGAATCATGTAAGCTTTATTTGTTAATTAGAAGAGACTATTCTAAATATTTTTAATTTTATTATTTTTCCGTGTTTCATATTTTGGATATTTTGTATACATAGAGTGGATCATGGAGAGTTTTTTAAAAAATTAATGATTTTAGGAGCTTTGATTATTTTTCTATGAAGTAAACAAAATCAGCGTATTGTAGAATTTTATAAAAGACAAAAAAAAAAGAAAAGATCATTTGGGCCGAAAGTGGTCGGGCCGGCCCATCAAGCTGGTGCCAGGCCGGCCCATTCGATCGTTTGGACGACGATTCACATTTTGGAAAAGCTCAAGGGTGCTTTTGCAAGATTTTCTGTGAGAGGATGAAGGATGATGGGTCGTATTTCGATAAAGTCTGAGGGTGTTTTTATAAAATGACCAGCGAAAACCTGATGTGGACCGTCCGTATGGCCGATCGGACGGCCGTGAATTACTGTCGACATGACCACGTTTGTTGAGCCTCTTTTGGTGGATCTATCGTAATTCGATAAAGTCTGAGGATGTTTTTGCAAAATGACCGATGAAAAGGCCGGCCAATCGGACGGCCGAGAATTGCTGTCGACGTGGCCACGCCCGTTGGGTCTCTTTGGGTGCAGCGATGGTAAAAAGAGATTCCCGAAATTTATACCCGGCTGATTCGGGTAGGATATGGGTAAATCTCCTGCTACCCGATGGATTACGGGGAGGGTACGGATATCCCCGTTACCCATAATCCCATCTCCTTCGTTGAGCCCCTTCCGTCCACGAACGTCGCGGTGATAGCTTGCGTCCTTCCGTCCGCGGACACCGCGGCAGCTTCTGCACAAAGCATGGTTGGAGGTTCGTCGCCCGCGCCGCCGGGAATATCGCATCCACTATTAGCATGCGCTCCTTGTCTACTGGCCGGCGTTGTCGCCACTTCCCGCGGTAGCTTCGGCCCAGCAGCGGAGCAGGGTGTAGGTTCGTCGCCGGCGCCGCCGCGAATACCGCATCAGCTATCAGCATGCTCTCTCGTCTCCTAGCCGGCGTTGTCGCCGCTTCCCCACACTGCTCCGTCCGTTCTCTGCGGCTGCAAGGAAGACTCCTCCCAGCACGTCGGCATGTTCCTGGTTTAGATCAGATGTATCGGGTAATTACCCAATGGGTATGGGGAATTACCGGGAAGGGAAGAATGGATAATTTTTCAAAAGAATTTGGGGAAGGGTAAGCCCGGGTATATCCATACCCATACCCTCCCCAACGACAGGGTTAGCTACGTTTCTGCTGTATTAAGGGCGGACGATCACAGGGAATTTAAAGAAATGAATCCTTTTTATGGAATATTGTAAAGGCCAGCTGTTCGGAACGGAGGATTACTGATTTCCATTTATAAGGAAAGATGAATCGTGTGCAAGACGAACGTAGGAAAGAATGCGTGGGTTAAGATTTTTTTTCCCTATGGCTGTTCACGCGGAAGAGCTGCACCTGAGTTTTTTTTAATCGCTCGTTTTTCATTACAACTTGAAAGCATCTAGGCCCTTTAATGTGGTTTCGATGATTGATGACAATATTTATCATAACTAACGTGTGTTTTGCAGAAACATTGGTAAGTTAGGTTATGGTGATAGATACCGTGGGCAATACGGGTTTCATGCTCCCTTGACGATGGAAATCGTTTCGGTTTTTAAAGGATGGACGACAAGGTCAAGAATGGTTAGTTCCGATCGTCCATAGTGTTGGGTGACGTTGGATTAGTCGTTAGGACTTTGTTTTTCCTTTGGCCGTACTATTAAGGGGGTGCAAACGGGTAGCTTGACCAAGATAAGTCTAATGGTTTAGGTGTGATGCACACTTGTGAAACTTAGCACTAGGTAACTACAAAAAGGCCCTAAGATACGTTGGAGTTAAAGCAGTTCACAAAGATCGTCGAATTCGAAGTGGAACGGTTGTTTTAGATGCACCGGACGCTGGATCGAAGAGGACCGGACGCGTCCGGTCTATTCATATGCGTGTGCAGCAAAATGGTTGAACGCACCGGACGCTGGGACAGTGAGTCCGGTGGTAAGCACCAGACGCGTCTGGTGCAACGCAGAAAAGGATAACGTACCGGACGCCGGCCCGGACGCGTCCGGTGCTACACCAGACGCTGTCCAGAAGCTATGTTTTCAGACCGAAACACCGGACGCGTCCGGTGTAACTCACCGGACGCGTCCGGTGGGTATGTAACGGCTAGCTGAGTTCGGTCGCGAATTGAAAAATTGAACAGACCGGACGCGTCCGGTGCTTGGGACAGGACGCGTCCGGTGACCCCGAAAATCGTGGTTTGGAAGGTAACGGTTGGTTTTGGCCCGTGGGGCTATAAATACATCTCCTACCCCTCCATACCAGTTGGCTCGCCCATTATTTTCAGCTGAACAACCTCTTTAGAGTCCAAAGAGAGCAAGAGCCCTAGTGAGGTGCTAGTGATTTGAGAATCCATTGATTAGCACTCATTAGTGAATCAAGAGTAGCAAGTGTGCATCCATCTTCTCATTAGGCTTTACGAGGTCAAGTGAGAGCTTGTGCTTTTTACTCATGGTGATCGCCATCACCTAGACGGCTTGGTGGTGGTTGAGAGTTTGGTGATCATCCGGCGGAGCTTGTGGATGGCCCAACTCAAGTTGTGAGCGGTTTCGGCGATTCACCGCGACGGAGTGTCGAAGAATCAGCCCGGAGAGAGCACTTGGTCCTTGCACGGATCAAGGAGGAGATATACCCTTGCGCGGGTGCCCCAACGAGGACTAGTGGAGAGTGGCGACTCTCCGATACCTCGGGAAAACATCGCCGTGTTCCTTGCTCCTTTACTTTCCGCATTTACTTTCTAGCATTTACATTTCCGCAATTTACATTCTTAGAACTGCCATGCTAGATTAGGATTGGAACTAGGGTGCAAAACTTTTCTCGATAGAATCCTTAGAAACACACATAGGCACATAGGGTGAAATGGGCTAATAGGTTTTAATTCCGCAAGAAATTTTAGAATTAGCCCAATTCACCCCCC
>CM041632.1:13450327-13542155 GCA_023333625.1 Bothriochloa decipiens | reverse complement strand
TGCTCGGGCTATCGTCAGGTGCTATTTATGCAACTAGGTTTCCTACATGACATCCACCATACACTGGTAAACTTTAGAAAAATTTTTAAAAACCCGTATTTTTAGAGACCGGATTTCTAGGGTTGTTACATATAGCGCGCGCGCGCGCTCTCTCTCTCTCTCTGGGGTCAGCGATGGTTCGTGCTACCTGCGTTTTTCTTTTACTTACGACCAGTTTCCCTTGGAACCAAGATCTCACGAGTGTTAGTTTTTTTTATATAAAAAAGGTCTCACGAGCGTTCTGCACATAAACTAAGGCAAATTCAGTTCATAGTTTAAACTTTCGCCAGCGTGTTTGGTTTATGGATTAGTTCTGTCTGGCGTGGGTCCGCTCTGCATGCATGTAGAATAATGTCGTTCGTCATTTTATCAAGAATACATGGCATGGAGTGAAAATACAAACCAAACACCATTCTCGGACGCGGTCTTAGGTTGGGATGATAAAGAAGCCCAAGTTGGCCGGTGTTATAAGTTGGGTTACAGGAGCTCAGAATATTGGGCTGGGTTGTCTCCCTGCGTAGGCCTATGTCTAGGCTTCTCAAATGGGCCAACTTGATGTTTCGTCGATGTACCTTTGAAAACGGGCTTTCGTGGGCTTCTAAAATGGGGCTATTGTCATCTAACACGCTGACACAATGTTTGCTGCACTCAAAGTTACTTATCATCGACTGGATTCTCAACACCTGCCGTGTGGGCGTGGGGCTCTTGGCTTGGACACCATCCGTCCTCAACAGTATAATAATTCTATCATATAATAAGTTAAATAATTTTAAATTTAAATAATTCTATATAAAAAATATATTACCATTCCACAAATAAATATGCCATTTGTATAATTTTTATGTGCACAGCATGTTTCAAGAACGAATGACCTACAAGGTCAGAAATCAGTGAAGAAATTTCGAAAAAAAATGGAGTCGTGAGAGGGCCGACACGGCGAGACCTGAGAGGTGGCCACCGAGAATCCTATCTCGGTCAAAGGTCAAGGGGCTGGAGGCAGGCAGTCAAAGCGGAGGCGGTGGGCGATTAGTTTAAGCAGTACGGAGTATGTGTCACGGACAGATGGGGACAGCTTCCGCGCGATCCATGCGCCAAAGTACGTAGGAGTACCACAACTAGCTAGCAACATATTCCATGACGATTTTCTTGGCTGCAACTAGCAAATAGCAACTTGTGGCTAGTCCACCTTTTTTTCTTTTGAGGGGATTGTGGCTTAGTCGACCTTAATCACGTAGTAGCTTGACCAGGCTAAATCATTTTTGCTAAAAAAGGCTAAATTCTGGCCCAAAACAAATTTACATGCTTTTCATGGTGCTCGGTTTCCTCAATGGATGCTCCATCTTAGGGTCCAAGTAGCTCAACTTATATCTTTTGTGAAACGGCGAAAAAACATATCAAAGTCAAATTTGCCTAATTAGTTGGCTACCAATTTTTGACTTAGAAAATCAACAAAAAAATTCTGACTCAAGAGATATACCCGAAACAAATATACAGTGTTGAAACCGAACGATGTTTTTTTTTTAAAAAAAAACTCACTTCGTGTTTCTTTTGAGAAGTTATTATATACATCTTTCGTTGCAGTTGTACAACTAGCATCCCGTACTACAGCTAATGTCAAAGTAACTCTCATTAGACCCACCATTAGTACGGCTTGGCAATTGTATATGGTTGCCGCTGACGAGGCATCTGCTCTCAGCTGCCACGCACGTGCGCATGTAGCACCCTGTCTAGCTAAAGTCATCGCCAAAGCAACTTCCTAATCTGGATTTTTATATGCACACTTTCAAATTACCAGCCTCCACGTGAAACCGAGCCCATAGTGCCGATTATTTCTTATTACCACAGCTTTTAATACGTGCTAAAAATATAAGGACTTGAATTTATCCTAAATCAAAATATCATGAATTTCAATAAATTCGTGGGAGCAATAATAATACTTGCGTAGCATCATTGAGCTGATAATGAATATGTTTTATGTTTAGCACTTACGATAAATGTTCACATTCTCCTCATCAAATTCAGTTAAACCTGCAATGGTTTGACTTAAGACAAATTCGGAACTATGTATATATTGAGAGGGATGAAGAAGCTACTTTGACTTTCCTTTTATGCATACCAAGTTTCATGTCAACGGTGGATCCAACGGTATATACCAAGACTTTTCTTTCATTCAAGATGAGTTTCAGCACACTCTAATCAGTAGGTATAATGGTGGATCCAACGGTGAGGCGGGCAGGGTTCAAGCCCTAGTCACCACCTCCCACATAATGGAGCTCCCCCTTGGGCCAAGATGGATGAGAAAGACGGGAAGAGGAGAAGAAAGGGAAGAAACAAGCACATGACAATAATCACCTGCTCATAATTTATATGTATTCTCGGTTGCAAATATTTTCTTCCCATTGTTAAGTTAAACTTGAAACTCTACCAATATTTTATTAAAGAACTTGTCATTGAAATGATTAATATATATACATTTTGTGTTCTAGATTACACTCATCTCTCCCTGATTTATCTTTTTTTTTCCTTAGAGTTCACCATGCAATTCAAGTATATATATGCATGCATGAGTGACTAAACACATTTGTAGGTTTCAGAAAGATACATTTCGATAAATTTTATTTTCAGAAAGCGATATGTGTATTTATTAGTTTGGTAGAGAGGAAGTAATCTCTTTCCCGCACTTATGCAGAAGTTCAGCTCGAGGACGGTGTAATTTCTTTCCTAGCTGTACGTACGTGAATATTTCTGTACAAACAGCTTTCTGGACCGTGGTCAGAGCTGGGAAGAGAAAAGCTAGCGTGTGCCGATGCAAGCTACGACTTTTGATGTGCAGGCATTATATGCGACTGATGCTGCTTTTGACCCTAGTCACTGGCATTACCGCTGTCGCTCGACGGCCTGTGGCTCCGTGAACACAAGCTTTTCGTTACTGAAAAAAAGCATGCATGGGCAGCACGGCCTATTTCGTCTTCTCTGATATTGGCTTGGACCTTTGCGCGTGCACACCAAGATTTTTCGTTGCACAAATCTCTCGCAGACTTCGCCTCTCAATTTAGTGCTTTCGCAGTAGCCCACAGCAACGCAGCAGTGCCTTCGCAGTTGTTCTGATTCAAAAAAAAATCAAAATAATTTATAATTTACAATGAAGGGAGTGGTATCTACTCCACAGGGTATAAGTAGCACCTCTGGAATGATGGGGTATCAACAGAGACCTAGAATGACAATTAAGTGAATTTCACAACACTTTGCATGGTAGACCTATCACCGAGAGAGGGCCTCAGCCTTTCCACGGTGTTTGAATTAGTTATGCCAAGCGGCGTTTGGAATGGGGAATGGATCAGAATCTGTTTTCTTTCATGAATTGATGCAGAAGCCATTATCAAACTGCCTCTGGACCGCAGTGGCCAGCTAAGAAACAGGGATACGTCCAGGAAGGCACGTATGGCGTATCGGATACGGATACGCCTCCGATACACCTCCGATACGTATCCAAGAAGTATCCAAAAAAATAAATAAAAAAATCGGATACGCCATCTGATACGTATCTGGCTTCCTGATACGGCACAACTGAGGAGTAGCAGTCACCAGTCGGCACTCCGCACGCACTGCCTCGCCTCCCTAGATCAATCCAGGATGTGCACCGCCGCCTCCCGCTGGCCGTCGAAGCCCCACGCGTCCGCCGCCGCCCACCAGAGCCTAGCTCGTCGACCACCAGAGCACGCACGGCCGCTGCCCACTGAAGCCTCACGCACAGCGCGTCGGATCGAATCCCTACGCGCCGCCTGCTGGAGCCTCCTCGCACTGCCCACGGTGCGCTTGATGGACGGTTAGGGAGAGCACGATGGCCGCCGGGGAGAGCACGATGGTCGCTGGGGCGAGCGGAGAGAGAGAGAGGGGCGCGAATGCGTCGGCGCCTCGGGGAAGAAGACAAACGGAAGAGCCCCTCCCTTCATCAAACAGATAAGGATGGTTCTTTTTTTGTTTGCCCCTTCTCTTTATCAGTAATTATAGAACACATGAATATATGAAGTTGTGATGCATTCTAGTTCCTAGAACTTCTACTTTTCGCACATTCTAGTCGGAGCTCTTGGTAAGTTTCCCGTGAAAATCCTATGGAATGGCGCTCAGGATTGCCATCCTTTGGAATCGTTCCTACGAACCAAAGGCCACTGTAGTAAAAATTCCATAGGAACGCCATTCCTGAACCTGTCCTGCGTTTGCCCCGTGAACCAAAGGTCCCCTAATACTTTTATTCTCTCACATCTTAGTTTCTAAAATTTCTATTTTCTCATAAATAAACGTACGAATATACACTATTATTTATTTTATTAAAAAATTAAAAAATTATCAAACGTATCCGTATATCGGGTTTTTTTTAAAAATAACGTATCTATATCCATATCCAATACCGATACGCGTATCTGTATCTGCAATTTAGATGGCCAGCGAGAAAAGTGAGGGGGTGCAAGCCGGAGTGCCTAGCTCGCTCCACTACAAACGATTGTTGGAAAAGATTATGGAAGATTCAAGTCCCTCCAAAGGTGAAGGTCTTCTGGTGGGGAGTGGTGCTGGTGTATGTCTTCCTACCAGCAAGACAGGTGCTATACAGAAGACATATTGATCCGATAGCTAATTGTGAAGATGTCTGACTGACTGCAAACTTCAGCAAAAGTTTCAAGTCTGAGCCCGGTGACTTGGGCAACTGATCTTATTTCTTGTGCTTATTGCTCTGATCGTGACATGGCAATTATCCTTATTTGTGTTATGTGGGCGCTGTGGATGAGATGCGGAACAAGCGACACCATGGCGAAAGGCCGATGAGCATTCAACAAATACGGTGATGTGGACTCGGGATACATCACATGATCTTTGGCAACTCATCAGATCCGAGGAAGGAGTGGCGCGAGGTGACGCAATGGAGTCCACCTGAACCTGGATGGGTGAAGGTGGATTCTGATGCTGCGTTCCAGGAGAACGATAAGTTTCTGCGACGGCATGTATTGTTCGTGATCATCAAGGAAGTTTCAGAACAGCGCAACATGCTGTTACGACAGGGCAACGATGGAGGCCTTTGCATGGCATGATGGTCTACATTCTAAAACTCAGGCAACACGGTGAACAGCGGTTGATTTTGGAGGCGGACTGCCTGGAACTTGTTAAATTGTGGAAGAACATAGATTCCCTGCATTCCATTGTCGACCCTATTTTGAAGGAGATTCAAGACTTGACGCTTGTATTTGGAGATTTTTTTTTCTTTTTTCTATTTTATTAAGAAGAAGATAGTGGAATTGTGAAATAGATCTATACATAACTAGTACAAAAGGATTCGCGGGTAATTCTAGGATTACCAACAAAGCTCCAACACATAAACAAAAAGAAAAAACATGGAGAGGGGGCACCCTCCACCTAACAACCCCAAGAACTAAGCCTAATACAAAATACTTCTCAACACCTTGACAATCAGTAGTGAAAGGAGCCGTAAACGAAACAGCGAGACACGGCAACAAAGCATCCGCCCGAACACCAGACGGCCAAGCATCCGTCCCCACCTCAGCGACCTCAACGGCCAAGCCGCCGGAGACGCGTCCTCGGTAGCAAAGCATCCACTAAACACACATCGGTGGCAAAACATCCACCGGAATAACCCGCTCCTCCGAGTCACAAGGGCCAAAGCCCTTCGGACCACGGACGACGAGAAAATACCTGAAGAGAGCACCTCGGCGGCAAAGTATCCACCGGAAACACCTCAGTGGCAAAGCATCCACCGGAAAGACCACTACTGCAGCTACAACAGACACTATCTGGCGTAGCTAGGTAAGGAGGAACATGAAGCACAATTAGGCGCAGCGCGACGACCAAAGGGACCGTGCGGGCAGCAGAAGATTCTTCAACATGGCATGGACTTCAAAGATAACGCCTTCACGAAGGACTGCGATGCCGTAGCGCCACCGCTGCCTGCCCAAACCGGGCTAGGTTTTCACCTCGAAGATCCACGCAGGTCACCAACCTCCCAACCCTAGAGCAGAACGATGCGAAGAGCGGCGTGCACCACCAGCCCTGCCACCAAGGCAGAGCTCGTGGGCCACACACCACCACCGGTCCTGCCACCACGGCAACACCAGAACGGTGTAAGGAGCGGCGTGCACCACCGGCCCTGCCACCATGGCAGAGCTCGTGGCCAGCCACCATGGCAACACCGAAGTACCATCAACGCCAAGCTCCACCTAGGGGGGAGGGGGAACCAGCGCCCGGGCCGTCCCCCACCGCCGGCGGCGCAGAAGGACACCAGAGGGGGGAAGGGGCGCGATGAAGCCGGGCGGCACAACCGCCAGCCCGCCGGAGAAGCAGGGCGCCGCCGAAGGAGGAGGGTGGCCCCGTCGAACCGGGGCCGCAGACGCTAGATCCGGGCCCCGAGGACCCAGATCCGGCCCATCACCGCCGCAACCGGCCAGCAGATGAAGGCACGACGCCCTGTCCATGACCCCCGAGCTGTCGCTGCCAACGGTCACCGCCGCCCGGCCACAGCGCGCGCCGGCCACCAGCTACCAGATCCAGCCCCGGGAGGGGTGAATTCGTCTGGCCGCCGCCGCACTCGCCGGAGATGGGGGCTGGAGCTGTGCACCGACACGCGGGCCGCAGGGCCCCCACGCGCCAGGACCGGGGAAGCACGGATCCGTGCCCAAGGCTCCCGGATCCGCCGCCCCAGGCACGTCGGAGGCGGGCCTCTGACCGGAGCCGGAAGGGAAGGGGAGGAGGTGGAGGAGGCAGACAAAGTGGTTAGGGTGGGAGCTGAGGATGCGCACGGTGAAGCCTTCTTCGGGCCCGGTGCGGGCCGCCGTCGCCGCAAACAGGAGGCTGGCGGCGGCGGCCGGAGGGAGCACGCGGGGGGGGGGGGGTGCGCTGCCTGCGGCGATGGAGTTCACCCCCCGAGTCGCCCCCGTGGGAGCTCTCGGGGGTCGGGCTGGTGCTTACCGTGCCGTTTTTTACTTGGATTTTTACTTCGCTAGTCTTTCCTTTCTTTTGTCTATGCTAACAGATCTTGTTATAAAGTTGCTCATGTTTTAGCTAAACAAGTCTCGAGCACACGTTGATTGGGAGAGGTGGCATGTAACCTCTATCATGTGTGTAGATGACTTCTTGACGATGTTTGAGGCCTCGGCCGGTTAATATTAATGAAAGGCAAGCAAGTAAAAAAAATGAGTGAAAAAATATAAAACCTCCAAGCAGGGCCTATCAGCGCAATTCGTCACTCAAACATCCGTAGTGCAAAAGGATGTGATGCACGTAGAAAAAAAAAACAATGTCTGAATGAATATGAAAAACAGCGAACGACACACAGAGTACACGTACGTACTTCATGTGTGCTTTCACACCACCCCAGTTTGCCATTTGTGTGTATGCTGCAGCAAGTACGAAGTCCATTGATATTTTAGCCGGACAATGACACAAAATAGTAAGCTGGGATGGTATAGGGACAAAAACAGTCACTTTCCAGAGAGCACACACAAAGTTCCTCAAGGACATCCAAATCCAAGTAAATACACACTTGGTGGACTTTTCTACACGACGATGACCACGGAACTGAGAGGAGCACATCGCTACAGCATTTTCCGTTTGATAGGGGAGGAGTACTAGCACTACAAGTCTACAAGATGAGCTCGTGGAAACTCCCGCGTTAGCGCTGCTGCCTCTAGCTGCTCGGCGGGCTCTCTGTCTCAGCCAGGGCCGGGACCGGGACCGAGGGCAGCGAGTCAGAGGTTTTGCTGGCGTTCGTCGTCGCACGGTCGCACCGAGGCCGGCTGCTGGCGCTGGGGTGGTGCAGCGTGTCATGGCATGGGGTGAGAGAAAATAAAGCTGGGCATAGAAGGGGATGGGGGACCCGGGCCGGGAGGGCCGCTTTTACTTTTGGCTCTGCTAACTTCTGCTGGCTGGGCCGGCAGCCAATTCTCAGAGAGGAGGAAAAAACCACCACAAAACATGCAATGCATGGGGTGCCGTGAGTCCTCTCCTCTGCGCGAGAGTGCAGGGCAGGGGCCGTCGCCTTTCGGTTTACCCTCCCCCTGCCCAAGTTAAAAACAGCAATCAGAGAGAGACAGGCCGCAAACGGAGAGAGAGAAGAGGCAAGGAGAAGGAGGGAGGGCTAACAATAAGCTATAGAGAGAGAGAGAGAGAGAGGCCTCGGGCGGCCTCACTCTCTGGCTATAGCTAGCTAGTCTCCTCAGCTCAGCTGGGGTGGGGAGAAAGACCAGACCAGGGGGAGAGGCCGGGGAGGGCGATCAAAAAAGGTTACCGGCCGGCCGGGTAGCAGCTAGCTAGCTGCTGCTATAGCCGCCGAGCTCAATTCGCCAACTCCGAGAGAAGTGTTTTTACGGCGGGCGACGCTAGCCACTATAGCTATAGCTAGCTAGCGTCCGAGAGGGAGAGAGCTAAGAGAGGGGAAGTGGGCTGGAAATAACAGGAGCGGGTTCAGGGCGGTCGTCGCGAGCAGGCGGAAGAAGGAAATGGTGGGCTCCGGCGCGGTGGCTGGGGGCGGAGGAGGAGATCACGCGCGGAGCAAAGAGGCGGCGGGGATGATGGCGCTCCACGAGGCCCTCCGCAACGTCTGCCTCAACTCGGACTGGACCTACTCCGTCTTCTGGACCATCCGTCCTCGCCCGTATGTCATGTTTCTGCCTGTCCCTCCCTCCGTCTAGCTACTAGAGGAGCTCTCTTAGTACTTGCATCCGGACACCAACGAACTTGTTCCGTTGCGCATGCAGGCGCTGCCGCGGCGGCAACGGGTGCAAGGTCGGCGACGATAACGGCAGCCTGTGAGTGCTTTGGTTTCCTGTCAGACCATCCATCACTCTGATACATACATATGCTTTGACCATGAATTATGATATATAGGATGCTGATGTGGGAGGACGGCTTCTGCCGGCCGCGGGTGGCGGAGTGCCTGGAGGACATCGACGGCGAGGACCCGGTGCGCAAGGCCTTCATCAAGATGTCCATCCAGCTCTACAACTACGGAGAAGGGTGGGTACTGGGTAGGTGATGGATGCAGGTGCAGGAGCAGCATGCCGCAGTCGAGTTCGTTCGTTCCATCGATCCAGTCGTCAGTCGTGTGCAATTTCTTTCTAGTTTCCACCACCCCGGTTTAGCTTACCTTAGCTGCTGTAGCTAGTAGTACCTAGCTAGGCTCCACGACGACGACGACGACGACCGTAGGAAGGTAGAAGCAAAGCTGTTGGCTGCCTAAGTGACAGTGCACCGACTAGCCGGCCGGCCGTCTCTAATTAGCCCGGCAGCTTCGCGCGAGACCGTGCTGCTGCTGTTCCCTGCTCTCCGATTAGGACTAAGAAACCCTGTGCGTCGACTGTGATTGACGCTAATAGTCGTCAGTTGAGCTCCTTCATTAGTGCCGTGGTAGCAGCAGCTTGATTTGGACGGAGGAGAGAGAGAGAGAGGGAAAGGAGAGGATGCCGCCGGGATGGGATGGCTACGTGCCGCTTTCATCTTTTCACTTTGTTCTGTCCCGTTCTTACAGCACAGACAGAGCTTTTGACACACTCCCAGTTTTTGTTAATGAGTATATTTACCTGTGTGGAAGGTGATTAGGGAGGGCTGCGGCAGCGCGCGTGGTGTAGGCGGTAATTATGGTGTGGTGTAGGTGAGCTTAACACGTACGGCCCGGCCAATTTTCAAGTCTGCGGCTGCTGCTTTTTGCGAGGACTTGCGCTGAGCGGTGTCACGTGAGGGACACGTTGGTTGGAGTGGGGCGGTGCCTCGTGAGGCTTAAACAAATCCCCCGCGCGTCAGTGGCCCGGTTAACTGCTGGATCAACTTGTCATTAACATATTCATTTCACGATTAATTATGATACATCCACAGCCGGATGCTACACGGCATCATCTCCAACGGGGGCAGGCAGTGTCAGCAAAACCAAGTCCTTCAATTTGATTTCAGAGCACGGTTTGAAAACACATCGTCGTCAGAGTTGCGTGTTACACATTAGCTGTCTGCCTGTCAGTCAGACAGTCGCTCTGTGTGTGTTTTGGTCTCGCTTTGCTGTTGCTTGTACCGAGGCCATGTTTAGATCCTTCTAAAAAAGTTACAATTTTTTCGCTCCCTTTCTATCACATCAATATTTAACTGTTTATATGGAGCATTAAACGTAGATAAAAAAATAACTAATTACACAGTTTAGTTAAAAATTACGAGATAAATCTTTTGAGCCTAGTTGGTCCACGATCGGACAATATTTATCAAATAAGACGAAAATAGTACTATTCATCGGGTTTATTTTTTTCATCTAAACAAGGCCCAAGCTTTTGGGGCATGCATTGCATGAATCATGAATGATGTGCTAAGTAAAAAGACCATTGGTCTGATTTGGTTTATTTGGACCCTCCTCTCATGCAGGCTGATGGGAAAGGTGGCCTCTGATAAATGTCACAAATGGGTCTTCAAGGAACCTTCTGAATGCGAGCCCAACGTCTCCAACTACTGGCAGAGCTCTTTCGACGCAGTACGTTACTACCATCATCAGCTGTGCCTCCTCTCTTTCTGCAGTCGCTGCCCCCCCCTGCTTTGGGGTATGCTAGAGGAAGGGGCAGCTTACACCTCGCCCCTTCAATGGTACTAGCTTGCGTGCACGCCACAGTCGTAGACACTACACTAGTGCTCCTAGAACCAACGCCCTGCTCATCAAATGTACTTGCAGCTAGTGTAGTGGCATGCTGCTGCCATGCCATGTCGTGTTCGTGTTGGCATGGGCCTGGTTTAGAGCAGGACAGCAGCATGGTGATTTTTGGAGCTTTTACCTTGCACATCCATGCTTGCACTTGCACGCGGCGATACAGCCGAAAATGAAACACAGCGAAAGGATAGAGACACCACGCATGCTGCAATGCTGCATGCGCTGGAGCCGAGCTCTCTCAGCCAGGCTTTGCATCAGATCTGCTCCAGGAAAAGAAGAGAAGAATTGGATGCTCCGTCACAGTAGCAATCGCCTGTCACCAAGAATTAACGCCACGATCGCAGTAACCTTTATTCCTGCAATGCTCTTACCCAATTCCCTCGGCTTTTGCTTTTGCAGCTTCCTCCGGAATGGACTGATCAGTTCGCATCAGGCATCCAGGCAAGACCTATAGCTAGCTGTTTGGTTTATTATCTGCCGAATTTTCATTATTTTGTCTTTCCAATCAGTATATTAAACAGTCATGCTGATATATATATATATTTTTCCTTTTCAATTCTGCATGCAGACCATAGCTGTGATCCAAGCCGGGCATGGCCTCCTGCAGCTGGGCTCCTGCAAGATTGTGAGTGCCAATTGAAGGCCCTCTCTACCACCTGTTTCTATGCTTTGACCTTTTGTTTGTCGTTTTGTCATTTGGTCGTGGACGTGGACGTCTCAGCGTCTCACGGAAGCGTAGGCTGTAGGCAAGCCAAGCTACAGTATCTAACAGCGACGTGACATCCTGTGCGCGCGCATGCAATGCAGATACCCGAGGACCTGCACTTCGTGCTGCGGATGCGACACATGTTCGAGTCACTGGGCTACCAGTCGGGCTTCTTCCTCTCCCAGCTCTTCTCGTCGTCGCGGGGCGCCTCACCGACGCCGCCGCCGTTCCCGCTCAAGCAGCCACCGCCTCCGGCCGCCGCGCGTCCACCGCCGCAGCTCTTCAACTGGCCGGGCCACCACCAGCCGCAGCTCCCGTCGCCCGGGGCCGCGGGAGCAGAGTCGCCGCTCTTTCCCCCCGGCCCGGGCGCATTCCACCCGTCGTCGGCGAGGCCAATGCCGCCGTTCCCAGGCGGCGGCAAGGACGAGGCAGGCCACATGTTCCACCTCCCACCGGCGCACCATGGCGGCGGCAAGCCACCGCACATGGACGAGCACCAGCAGCCGATGGGGGCCGGTGGCGAGGCGCCCGACGGCGAGCTCCGGTGGCCCAACGGGCTGTCCTTCTTCACCGCGCTCACGGGGCGAGCGGACGACGCGAAGCTGCTGTTCGGTGGCCCCGGCGGCGGAGGCGCCGGCGCCGCGGACGAAGACAAGGCGGCGCCGGATCACAGTGCGCAGACCGGGCACGGCGGGGCCGAGAACGTGGAGGAGTACCTGAGCCTGGAGAGCAGCCACTCCAACAAGGCGAGGAAGGTGGAGAGCGCCGCCCAGAGCACCAAGTTCAAGAGGAGCTTCACGTTGCCCGCGCGGATGAACTCGTCCACGTCCCCGTCCACGGCGCCGGCGCCGCCGCCGCAGCAGCAGCAAGGGATGGAGTACCGAGGCGCGCACGAGGGCGGCGTCTACTCGGACCTCATGGAGACGTTCTTGGAGTAGCTAGCTAGCTAGGATCCGTGGCATGCATGCTTGATCGTCACCACGAGAAGCGTACGCTTTTGTTTCTCATCATCCTCCCAAGCTTTGTTTCAGGTTTGGAGCTTTATTAATCGCATAATATGTTTAAATAGATTTTTTTTCATCGTGTCTTTTTCCTCTTCTAGTAGTCGTCATAGCTGCTCGATCGTAAGCCAAAAAAAAAAAAAAAAAAACCTGATGGATACCTGCATGCATGCAAGAAGCGGGCATGAGTCTGCTTGCATGATGGCTGTCAATTCTGTGGTGCAACCGCCATGATGGCGAGGTACAATGATATGCAACACCCAATAATATGGGCTTTTCGCGCCAAAAAGCTATATCTTGGTCACAACACTGTTGCCCACTTATTATTGCCCAGGCCAGGCTCCGTTCTGCACCCGCATTTCTGTCGTACCAGCAGCTGCACACACAACACAGGAGTAACAACAGGCTGCGAGAACGCAACGATATGAATTATGATCTCAGTCAAACCTTGTGCATAATCACACAACTCCGTTCCACTGCCTACTGAGTTAATTAAAACCTGCTCGTAAAGTGTGTGTATATATAATCCTTGTACGGAACCACGGAGTAGCACCTAGCTAGCGCACGTTGCAAGTAACAAAGAAAGTGGTACGTGCATCGTACGAACGTGTCATGGGGCCTATTGGCGAGTTCTCCATGAAATGATGAGGAAGTTGGAGTCTCTCAAGAACTGGAAGCACATAAGCAGTTTCCAAAGGAAAGGAAAAGAGACGAAAAGAATAGCCGGAACGCATGCATTCCCTCTGCACGCGACAGAGAAAGTCATAGTGAGTGTGCCGAAACACTCGATTGCCTGCTTCAATTCACTCGTCTCGGAACACATATGTATGGATGTAACGTGCATTGATTTGTTCCCAGTTAGCACAATGTCGCGCGGCTGCGCGCTCAATGCTCGTGCAAATGCTGAAAAAGGGTGTGGACCAGATCTGGTTACCATTTGATTAATTAGTTTGTGTAGGTCAACCACGAATCACTTAGGTTACCGGATCGCCTCACAATAATAATAAAACATTTTTTAATCCTTTTGTCAGTGGATATACTAAATTATGAAGAGCTATATATTTTGATTGGTCGAGTGTAGTGCATAGCATCATTAGCTTGTTATAGAAAAAGAACGACTATACCTACGAAGCAGTATTGGCAGCCCTCCCTAGCAATATTGTTCATAGAGCACGTTCTAATTCCCCGTGAATGCACTAATTATAACTAATCCTATTCTTCAGACACGCAATATACTCTCTCTCTTGTGGTTGTTCTGGTGGATGTTTTGCCATCAAGGTGTTTTCCGATGGACGTTTTGCCTCCAAGGGTTTCTTCATTGTTTGGGTGGATGCTTTGCTGCTGGTGTATCTTCAGTCAAGTCGTCCTCGCACGTGGTCCTGAGGCTATGACCTTGGTACTCGGAGGAGCAATCGTGTCAGTTCCGGAGGCTGTTTTGTTGCCGAGGTGTTCTCCGGTGGATGCTTTGCCACCGACGTTGTCGTCTCTTTCGACAGATGCTTTACTGTCGAAGTTGCTTGGACGGATATTTTGCCGTCTGGTTTATCTTCTACGGCTTCTATCGCTACTGGCTATCTAGGTGTTGAGTTATCTTTTCTATTAGGCTCTATTGTTGGGGATGTCTGGTGGAGGATCCCCACCGCTCATGTTCTTTCTTTTCGTGTTTTGTTGAGGACTTCGCTAGTAATCCTTATTTTACCTGTAAATCCTTTTGTTTCTTGTTTATGGGTGATGAGCTCTTTTCCTGTGCTTAATGAAATATATGCCAATGGCAAGTTCTCCAAAAGATTTTTCCTAAGTTAAGCGTCTCTAATTTTGGCCAACTTTCTTCAAAAACCATCAACAACTACAATATCAAATTAGTCCCGTTAAATTCTCCATGAAAATATCCTGACAGAATATTTATTTAAACTTATAAATGTTTATAATATTTAAAAATAGTTGGTCAAAGTTAGGTAAGTTTGATCTATATATATGTATATACACTATATATAAAACTAAAATGATATATAATAATAAAAAAGGACCATGTACATGACATTTTACTGGGCTTTCCTTGCAGTTGCAGGAGAACAATTCATTGGACTCCTATCCTACCGACGTCGTCTTTGAACTGGGCTCGAAAGGACGATTTGAGCCATAAGCCCATTAAGAAGGCCCAACTCTCTCAAACAGAAAGCCGCTTCCGTTCCGTCCGTGACGTTGTGAGACTGTCGCCCGGGCCCCGCGGTGAAATCATCAGCCCCTGCCCACCTCTCAACCGTGCAATCCGGCCGCTGGCCAGGATGCAGCGA
Organism: Bothriochloa decipiens; assembly: GCA_023333625.1. Classification (NCBI taxonomy): domain Eukaryota; kingdom Viridiplantae; phylum Streptophyta; class Magnoliopsida; order Poales; family Poaceae; genus Bothriochloa; species Bothriochloa decipiens. The sequence goes on along the minus strand of CM041632.1, from coordinate 13,527,434 downwards.
ACCGAAGAGGATAGGTCAAGCAACCGCCGCTGGCCGGAGCCCCGATGGCGCTGCTCACGCCACCGCACATTCCCCTTCTCTCGCCGTCTCGCCACCGCGTGGCGTCTCCATTGCGCCTGGCGTCCGGGGTAGTTCCCAGCCATCTCATTTGTTACTTCCCCCACAGGCACCGTCACCGCCACCACGATGCGCTCTGCCCGTCTGGCCCAAATGTCTGGCAGCTCAACCGGCGGTGCCGCAGGGCCAGGGGCGCAGCTGCTTCCCTCGAACAGGAGGAGTCTAGCGCCTCTGAAACAGCAGTCGCGACTTCCGCCGATCCGGCGGACGCGAGCTCGGAGGAGCTGGAGAACATCCGCGAAATCAAAAGGGTCCGCTAGCTGCTTCCAGCCTTCGTTGGCTCGTTTTGCGTCGCTGGGATTAGCGCTTACTGACTTTGCTTTCGTTTGGCTCCGTTGCTAGGTCCTGGAGCTGCTGAAGAAGAACAGGGACATGACCTTTGGCGAGGTAATAAACAAGCTACCCTCTTGCTTGATTTTGTGCTCATTTGAATTAAAAAGTTGCATTCATGCTAGTAGAATAACAGGTATGACTTGGAGGTTTGGAGTGATTCAGTTGGCAATATTAGGATAGACAGATAAGGGCCTTATCCTGCACTTGCGTACTGAGCTTATATATGCTAAAACAAAGGTGTTGCTATCTTTTGTTTATCTGCATTACACTTTCCAAACCTTATAGGGCTGCATGTTCCTTGTTGCTGATAAAAAACTGACACTATATTGCTACTTCTCTTGCTGCGTCACATTCACAGGTTAAGCTTACCATCATGATTGAGGACCCTAGAGATATAGAAAGGAAGAGAACACTCGGGATAGAAGATCCTGACGAAATTACTAGGGATGATTTAGCTGACACTTTGGAAGAGGTACATCGCCGTTTCCCTTCATTATGCTACCTGGAGTCATGCTGAGAGTCTATTGAAAGTGAATATTATTGTTCTTTCCGTTTGTGAATATTGTGGGTTGCTTACTGACATCATCATCCAGCTTTACCACTGGCAAATATTTTTGTATTCTAGGTGCAATGTAATGCTCCACTGAAATTAAACTAAAAATGCTACCTCCTAGTCTAATGTTGTGGGTATATAAATAATAACGTGGAGCAGAAAGCCTAAGTATCCCCTTTCATTGTGTCATGCGAGCCATGTTGTCTTTCTTTCCACATATCATTTTGAATGATAATGCAAAGTCAAAAGATAACATGAGATAATTTACAATAAAACTCTGCCTCCATGTTTATAATTTTGCTCCATGGATGAGCTATCCCCTATCTATTTTGTCCCCCTATTTTTTCTTAAAATTTAGCTAATCATATCAAATTTGTATTGTAGATAGAATCAACTGCATAATAGATGTTACTTTATGATCTCTGCTGCCACCCTGAAATATTTTTTTTGAACAAGCCAACATGAAACAGTGCTGATTTCATCAATAGAGAAGAGTTACAGCACCCCGCCCCCATGGCTAAACAAAACTGTGGAAAGAACTATACAAGGTCCACCCTGAAATATATAGCAGAAAAAACAAGATGGCTGTTGTTTTAACTGCAAATAACAGATTCACATGGAAACAGTAGCCATATTATTATAAAGTTTGTTGTCTTGGTTCTCAACAAAGACATAATCATTCTAGATTTGTAGAGCCCCAATATACATATATTTTTTTATTAAAAAAACTGATACATCCTTCACCTTTATACTGCTAATGTGCCAATGTGACACTTCTCATGAACTGCACCTGTGTTACCTGCTAGTTGGACATATCATATAATGATGAAGATGTATTTTCTTGCAAAAACCTAGAGTTACTAATGTCCTGCTTGCATATAAAGGTTAACGAAGGAAGGATTCCAGAGAATCGTGTTGCACTTCAATTGCTTGCCAAGGAGATGTCAGAATGGCCAGACATTGAGGTAATACTGAGAACTCAATTCTTCTCTTTCCGCCCCACTGCATTGCCAGCAAGAGTCCACTAATGTCATTTTACCTGAGTTTAAGATTGTTTCACCCATACTTCATTGTCGCCTTCATTTTATTTAGTTTTTTTTGAGTCTTTCAAAATTTTCTTGAGTACTGCATTCTCTCTCTCTCTCCCCTGAATGTTTTAAGTAGAACTGTGTTTTACTGGATTCTTTCTCTCTCTATCGAACATTTTAAGTATATTTTAACATTTTGTTTCCGTTTTCGAATCCATTGTGCAGATAGAAGCTCCAAAAAAGAAGAGCAAACCTGGGAAATCTGTCTATGCAAAAGCCACAGATACTGGCATTGATCCTGAGACAGCTGCTAAAAGACTTAACCTCGACTGGGACTCTGCTGCTGATATAGATGGCGAAGAGGAGGACGATGATGAAACTGAAGTGCCATCTGCAGTGGTAAGTTTGTTTTTGAAATACTCCAACAAATTTTTGTACTCATGATTGTTATGGGTAAAACAAGCAAATGGAACAACTTTCAACTAAATCTTCATACCTCAATGTTCTTACACCACTTACTTTAACAATGTATTTTTTTTTTTGTTCTGCAGGGATATGGTGCTCTGTATTTGTTGACAGCCTTTCCTGTTATCATTGGAATCTCAGTTGTCCTAATTCTTTTCTACAATTCTCTGCAGTAGTGAACCCCTGTGCTCCTCCCGTTCTTCAGTGATAATGTGAGATGTTGTTGCCTGCTTGTAAATCTGAGTTGCAAGGCTACTCAATTTTTCCAGCTTACACCAAGAGTTGCAAAGATATGACAAGTTGTATAGATGTGAAATTCCAAATTTTGGAATAAGTCTTGAAGATAGTTTTTGTATAAAGAAAATAAGTGTATAATATAACTTGTTGTTCTTTGCCAATAGTCTGAACCAGTGATTTTTTTTAATGAAGAATATATTTGAATAAAAGAAGTTTTTGTCCAGGTTTGACTGACTAGGTTTTATTCAAAATCTTGTAACTTAGTAGGATGCACGAACAAAGAGTCAATGATATCATGTACTAGCTGATAATGTAATACACCACAGGCCTGCCTCCAAGGAAACAGCTGATACAGTTGTATAGACAGAATTTCAGGCTAGCTGGCCCACGACTCAAAGTTTTCAGATAGTACGATCAAGTGAGAAGTCAACCGAACAGCCCACCGACACACCATGGCTTGGCGACAATATACGACCCACACGACCCCTGGCGTGCTCTCCACCATTTCGTGAACCCATTCCATGTGTTTTCCTTCTCGTTTTCATGGACGCACAACTAGAGACCTCCAGCAAGCTCATTTTTCCTGGTTGCATGAGCCAACAAGATGCAGATGCTTCTTCCTTCAAGAGAGAAGGATTCCACTCGGGTTCATCGCTCACCGACCTCTCGAGCAACGCGTCGTCGTCGATTAATTCCCGGAATGCGCGGCAGGACAAGTTCGGCGGTGACGGCTTCTGGTGCGGTGTCCTGTGCATGTACCTGCCGGGCTTGTCCAGGAGGCGGCCGATGCGTCAGATGCGGCAGCAGCAGTCCATGAGCCTGAGCGACACCATCCGGGCGAGCACGGCGACCAGGCCAGCCGCCGGGGACCACCGTTCGAGCACGGTGTCAAAGGCGGCCTCCATGGAGAGGTTCAAGTACAGCTCGTCGTCGTCCTCCGGCACCGTGTTCGGGGAGCGCACGGGCGCGGGCGAGGAGGAAGAAGAGGTGTCGGCGTACTTCGACCTGCCGCTGGAGCTGCTGAGGATCAGCAGCGTCGACACGGAGTCGCCGGTCACGGCGGCGTTCCTCTTCGACGGCAACAACCGTGGACGGAGCGCCAAGCAGATCGTGCCTGAGATCCCGGACTTCGATTTTAGCTTCCCCGCGCCGCCGGTTTTTCCGAACCCTTCGTCGCCAAGATCTTGAAACTACCAGCGAGAGGAGGTGCTCAATATCCCAGGATATTTGCAACAGCTTTTGTGCTACGCGTTGTGCTTTTGGTATTCGTATACATGTCATCGTCTTTTTTTTTTTTCCTGCTGTGTATCAGATATGCACCTGCACGTACTCCTATAGGCCAATAACGAGGTTGCAATTGTCATGGGTCTGGTGATTGGTTCAACTTATGCAACTCTTTGTTCAAGCACTCTGTGCATCTGAGATGCTCATAGAGCAACGAAGTTGCCATTGCCCTGGGTCTGGTGATTAGCTCAGCTTATTCAATTCTATATGTATCACACGACAAACAAAGAAACCAGCATCATCAGTTTTGTGTCTACAGGAGCACAATGCAGGGTCCAATAGCATTTGCTATACCACGTCTGTTCCCTTTGTTCGTTTTTAGTAGGCGAATATGATTAGGAAGTCCTTGGAGGTGTATTTTTTAGCGAGCAAAGAAAGAATTTTATTAGCTAGCAACAGGCAGATTACAATCGACATTAAACAAGAGATCTACGAATATGTCGACCTGTGGGAGCAGGTTAGCGAATATCAACTGCAAGAGGGGTCTGAAGATACAATCCGATGAAAATGGACGCAAGATGATGAGTACACAACAAGTAGTGCGTATCAAATTCAGTTTGAAGGTTCTTATAGCAAGTTAAGGATCACACCGATTTGGAAAGCAAATGCGGAGCCCAAATGTCGATTATTTGCATGGACTTCGCTCCACAAGAGGAACTGCCAGCATGACCCGCTCTGCAAGCTCTGTGGAACTCCGCCGGAGACACCAACTCATATTTGTATGGACTGTGTATATGCTAAACAGGTATGGCTCGAACTAAAGTCTTGTTTCAACCTGTCGGTCCTCAACTCCATCAACATGTCAGGATCGATATATTGCTATGGGATCAAATGTCGAAGGAAAATTAAAAGAAGCCAAAGAAGGAATTTTGACGGCATAATAATATATTTTTGGTGGCACATATGGACGGAGAGGAATAGGAGAACTTTCCAAAATAAGAGTCTGCAACCAAGCCAAGTAGCGCACCTGTGTAAGGATGACATTGTACAGGTTCAGAATGCATCTAATTCGTCGATTCAGGTTGAGTAGCAAGAGAGTAGGGCTTAGAGAGGTGTCAAGAATAGGGGCTGTCTGTTCTATCTGTTTTTCGGTTCCTTCTCGTGGTTTAGTAGTTTTCTTTGGTTGCTCTTGTGGTAAAAGTAGCCCCCTGTATAGGTTATTTTTTGACTAGTTGTGGTAGACCGAGTAGAGTAAGTAGTTTGAGTTGTCTATATAATTATGACTCTCTCTTTTTTTTTATTTGTTTAATAAAAATCGGAAGTGTTCTTGCCGCCTTTAAAAAAAAAATCGGTATTAAAGCAAGTCCAAGCGCACACAGACGCCTGTCCAGACCAAACCGCTGGGAACATTTCGCTCTTCAGCCAAATCAATAATCCCCTTGGAGGTGTACTTTAATCAGTCCAGCTCGTAATTGATGGAGTCAATCCCCTTGGAGGTGTAGTTTACATTCTCTTACAATATATCAATTGCTACGAAAACAATGTTATGTGTTAAAAGCGCATAATGGAACCTCTCTTCCAATATATCAATTGCTAATAAACAATGTTGTGCTTGATTTTAGCATTTACCTAAAAAAATGCAAGATATTTGGATGTCTAGGTTTTTTTGCTTTGATGAATAAAAATATTTTAAAAAGCAATGTGTCTTTTTTTGTTCACCCTATAAAGACAATTTTCACGATTTTTTCTTTGCAAAAATAAAACCATTTCCTAGTGCACGGTTTTTGGAAATTGTTCCACCAGCAGCCGGCATCATGTTATTTTTTTTGTTTAAATTCAGCATAAACAGAGTATACTGTGTAATTTTCAATATAAAAGTGTAAAAGGGATTGTCTACTCAGGATCATATCCGAGTGAAAATCCTCTCTCTCACACACATTAGTGTTTTGCTTTCTTTTTCTTCTTTCTAAACAGCACGCACGTAATTTTAGTCGGGTGAACATCCTAATTTTAGTTATTGTTGCTGTGTCGTAGAAACATTTCTCCCGTAGAAATAGGAAATAGTATCCCAACAGGAAACTGTTTTTCGTTACCAAGACCAAACCTTTAGTTGTCGTTGAGCAGATATACTGCAAAATCCAAACCTCTCTAGTCTCAACCACGCGGCATTGCAGTTGATGCTCCTATATGTCGCTCGACGAGGCATTCGTTTGATGATCCAATGTCGCTTGACGGGCCATTCCATCCGGAGACCACCGGTCCTCCACCACCACAACGACCAAACGCGGGCACCGGCGCTGACGGCATCGACGGAGCAGCATACACCGCCCTGTGCTTGTACTTCCCGCGATTCTCAAGGAAGCCGCGCCCGTTGAAACTGAGGAAAAGCACGCGCAAGGCGGGAGCGCTGGGTGCTTGCCGTGTCACCTCAACCTCATGGTGGCCGTGGTCACGGTGCCCTGCCGCCGCGGCCGGGTCGTCGACGTTGGATGATGTTGATAGGTCGGCTTCGTTCAAGCACTGGTGTCGATCTCAAACGTCAGATCCATCGGTGCCTGTCAAATTTTACGCGTTCGATTTATGTAACATTTGTGCGGTTGTTTACGGGTCGTCCTACAAGCTATACAACGATTCGTGTCCCGAAGAGAAACTTATTGTAGGTCTCCAACTCCAACCCTTCCTAAAAAACCAAGAAACTCGGTTCTCGCTTGGTATTGCTAGCCTGCCTATGTATAGGAGTACGTACTAGCTTGTTCTTTTATGTGGAAAAATATTTTGCGCACGCGCACGGAGCATGATGTCGTCGCCGGAGAATCCTTCGCCATGGCAGGATGCCGACAACGACGTCCTCGGCATCGTGGTCCACCACATCAACTCGCTCCCGGACACCGTCCGCATCGGCGCCGTCTGCCGCGCGTGGCGCCGCGCGGTGACGAACCTGCACCCGCCGCTGCCGCCGCAGATCCCGTGGCTGCTGCTGCCGGACTTCAAACTGTGCAGCTTGTCCTCCGACGGCGCCACGGCCGCCGGCCACCGCGTCCCTCAGCCCGACGCCGGCGGCGGGGTGGTTCCGATCTGCGTGGGGTCAACCCGCGACGGACGGGTCATCTTGCTCAAGGAAGAAAGCTGCTTCTTGCTGAACCCTCTCTCCGGGGCCACGAACCGGCTCCCAGATCTCCGCCTCGCCGGTCCGAGCAAATCGTTCCCCGGAGCCTTCATCAATGCAGCGCCAAATACGATCAAGCCATCGCCGCCCCGCAAGGTAGTCATGTCCTGTCCACCTGACTCCGGCTCGGCATGCATCATGGCCGGCATCTCAGGTCTCGGTCTGTCCTGCGGATTCGAGCCGCTGTTGGAAGAACTAGCACGTCCGTGTCATGCGACGCCGGCGACGCACCATGTGTCGCTCTTCCTCTGCCGGCCGGGCGATGCCACGTGGTCTGTGACCACTAGCCCCCACGTAAGGTCGAAAAGCGACATCGTCTTCCACAACGGCAAACTCTACCTATTCAGACGGAATCCGTTTCCTCACATCTGCACCCTCGACGTCGGGGAAGATGACGACGGCACGCTCAAGGTCACACGCTCCGAACTGCTTCCCGGGCCATGGCTGCGCGCGGCCGGAGGCGGGGCCATAGCGTACGGCACCAGCGCGTTCTTCTACCTGGTGGAGTCGCGCGGGAAGCTTCTGCTGGTCCAGAGGGACTTCGGGGAACGCAGGACGCATGCGGTGGAGGTCTTCGCCATGGACGAGAGCACCAAGTGGGCGAGGATTGAGAGCTTGGACGGCGAGGTCGTCTTCCTGAGCGCCAACAGTTCCATGTCCGTTCCGTCGTCCCGGCACCGCGGCGCGCGAGGCGACCGCATCTATTTCAGCCAGGAGATGTACATGACCCTTGACGGGTGCACTCGCCGCAGGGACTGCACTTATCAGCACTGCGAGGTGTTCGACATGAGGACGCGCACGGCTGAAACGCTTTGCATGGGGACGGCTCCAGGTCACGAGAGCTGGTGCATCGGCCCGACATGGTTCGTTCCTTGTCCGCCGAAACATGCCAATGCAAACTAGAAGGTGCTTCGCTTCATCTGCATCGGCAATTCTTTGGGTGAGGTATGAATTATGATTTCAGTCTATTCCTATGAATGCGAGGCAAGTTTCTCGAACTAGTTAATTTCTGAACCTGGTATCTGTAGCGTGATTTGTGTAGTTTTATGTTCTGTTATCCGTTGCCATTGACACGATGCAATTTTATGACTAAGATTACATATCACATATATAATGACGAGATTACCGAGCATTTGGAACGTACGGAACAGGAAGAGGAATGCTAACAGGAAAATGGCAATGTCGATTTCATACAGCAATACACGGATAAATGGACTAATCATGCGTCAACCAGCTGTTGCACGACGCTGTCACGACAGGCTGCCGCCACTCGTTGCATTGCACGCTGGCACCACCATCACCGATTCACCCTGCGGCGCGTCACGGGAAGGCGTCACGAAAGGCCGCGGCACGCTGCAACGACCGGACGCCGACAAGAACCTCGCGAGGTGCGGTGGCCGCGGCTCGCTGCTGCAGTCGACGACCCCGGGTGACAGGCACGACGCCATCTTCTTCAAAGCGCCCCCTCGGTGGCCATCGTCGAACACGAACGCGCCCGTGACCGGCGTCGTTGCCACGCTGTCGTCAGCGGCGGCGACGCCAAATCGTTTGCCGGCCCTTATCAGCTCCACGGGCAGGTCGAAGCACGGCGACGGGCAGTACCCATGGATCGGGATCACCGCCTCTGATGGCGGCGCCTGAACCTCTTCCTCCGCTACGAAGTGGAAGACGATGTTGTTCCGCGAGCAGAGCGACGCGCACTCAGACTTCTCCAGGGACGCGACACGGCTCGGCGCGTGCGGGGCAGCCTGCTGGTCCGGTGCCGGTGCCGTCTCTGCTGTTGGCAGGCTCGGGCTGATGGCCTCCTCCGGCTTCTTCTTGGAGAGGCCCGGCAGGTAGAGGCACATGAGCAGCGTGCTGCAGGTGAAGCCCTCTCGGCCGGACTCGGCGTCGGCCGCCGCTCCGGGCATGGCGCTGAGTGCTTGCCGCTTTGAGCCGATATTGGAATGCTAGCACCTTGATGCATGGGCACGGGGTACGTGGGTCTATATGCGGTAATCATGGCGGTGGTGGAGGACCATGCCGCTGGACGGCGTGAGTGGGTGGGGGCATAGTGTGGTTCATGTCTTTCCCACTCGAGTTAGTCGTTGGGAGTTGGCATCCAATAGAGAACTGCATTGCATTTAGCCTGGATTTGGATCGTTGACTCGATTTGGGTGTACATGCTTTTTTGAAGAATCTTGGGGGTACATGCTGCTTTCAGCTGTTGAGAATCGGCCTATCTACGGATCATTGGATCCGTTTTTTGTTTCTGATCCCAAGCATAAGACGTGTAGAAGTTCTCTCTTGCCCAATCTCCAAGAATAAGAACAGACACAAGACAAGTATATGAGGGGAGTCATCTCTTTATTAGTATAGGTATATATGTAGTCTCTTTATATATACGTAGCCTTCAGGGCATATGAGGTAGCCTCCAAGGCCCATATGGTATGAGCCCATCAATCCTTTAATCAAAGGATTCTTAACACTCCCTCTTGAGCGAATACCATGACAACTACATGCCTTGTTAAACCTCTAAAAACCTAATGAAAAAATATGGAGAAAGAGTACATCATTGCCGCTTAATATGCATTTGCATATTATTGCCTCGTTAAAAACCTCGTATGAGAAACTTCAGAAAAACTCAACAAGAAAAAAAGAGTACAACATATATCTTCTGAATAAATTTTAACCTTTTGGATCATACAATTTTGAATTCACTAGAATTCCGATCAAGAGCTAATACTATAGGAAAATTCTCCCTCTGAGCCTTGTAGAACTGTCCCGCTATGGCCAGAACGCTTTTTATAGGAAACATATGCATATACAGACTTAACAAGTATGCCACATATATTACAAGGATCATTTCATAATCTTAACCTCATTTTACTTTAGGAAGCATTTAGAACAACACCTTCTAGGTACTATTTGATATCATCAAAGTCTCATGATTTATAATCAATATCTTATAAATACTCCCCCTGATGACAACATCTGTTGAAATCATTCATTTTCACAACATTTAGTCTTCATGACATTTGTCTCGCTATTCTTCAGGAACACTGAGAATAAAGAATAATGTTGACGGGATCTATTTATTATATTCTCATGCATACATTAGAGTGCATACATATTTTTGCAAGCAAAGTTGCAAAGACACATATCTCTGAGATGTGACTAATAACCATTATTATTTATAATAGAATTTTCTCTATTTATAATAGTCGTGACTCCTTCTGGGATTGACTACAAAGTATTCGAGAATCTTTATTACACAGTAAGACACCACATGTCTATAGGACTAGCGCAATGGGGCTTATCGCTAGTAGCACCAAATGTATCATATCAATTTTTAGAGGATACTTCAACTCCAAGTCTTTAGGTGGAGAATATATTTTATCACAAGCATATATACACCCATAGTTAAAACTCATGGAATGCACATGTGCTATGGTATACTTGTATCGTATTCCTTTTAGTTTCTCTTTTCATTATTAACTCTCGGGGTCATATATGGGTCTTCCTTCCAAGGAATTCAATTATTAGGTGCATTTAGGAATAACCTTATATTCCTTCAAGGAGTTTTATGGAGAGATCAATCCTCCAAATGATAATATTGGTATGAGATTTCATTGTTCTCTTTATGGATTTTCAGAATCTCATAACTCCATATTTTGATTCATGTCATTGGCCAGATTCATTATATAGCAGAACATATATTAAACTTATGTCGGGATTGGTCTCTATGAAGACCTTTTGAACCATCACTTTTCAGCACCCATTGTTCAACAGTGACCCAGAATTATCCGAACATCAGGTTCCAAATATTCACTTAGTGATTTTTGGCTCAACCTCAATTGCATATTTCATTTGACCTGATATGAGAGCTTCAAGCGCTCTTGCCATGGACTTTGTTCCGGATCCGGATTCTCACAAAAGAGACTCATCTAGCAATTTTAGAGGTAAACAAGTGTCGACATATTTTATTCCAACTTAGTAATGATCTTCATTATTTCCCAAAATGATAGATTCATTGTTGTTCTGTTTTTCTAGCTTTATAGTATGCGCGTATTGCTAGGATTTTCATCTCCAGGATGAACCTCGTCATGAGGTAACTCACCAGCAGGGTGATTTCTCTATAGGAGTACAAGAGGAGTTTTATCAAATATAATGTGAGTTTACTTCATGAGCACATGCTTATGACTTAGGCCATTAGATTTTATTTGCATGCGTCTCCACATAATTTGATCAAAATGCCAATAAGCCATGTGGATACAAAATTAATCCTGGGTATACCAACATCTACTTCAGGTAGAAGCATTCATTTCAACAACTCTAGTTGCTCCTCATCGATACAAACAATTATCTGGCATAACTCCACGCTATAGAATAGAGGAGTGTAACTAAACAACTAGTTTAGTTTGGATTTGTGCATTTCATTCTAAATATCAAGGCATTCCACAAAATAGGCACTCATCTCACCCTAATGCTGAGATATTTAATAACATACATAAACTCCCCATTCACCAACTTCAAGTGGTGTATATGTATGTTTTGGTGTTGATTTATTTGGAAAATATTATGCACTTTATTAGGGGTTACTATTTTTATATGCAATGAGCTCGGACTTTATCAATGCAGTTGCATAAATACTGCATCTATTTTCTTCTATAGGAGGAGTATATATCCTCAACTTCTTGTTAAGTGAAATTCTGGTTAATTAATTATCAACTATTTCTCTGCAAGTTCTTGCTTTCAATGAACACATGCAATCTTCAAGACTTCACACCAGTAGTTACTCACACGTAACCCATAATTTAGCCATAACAATCCTTCAGGGACTAATGCTCATAGTTATCATATAATTGATAATAATAAAATATCCATTATGTATAGACCTTCAAGGTCATATGTATGGAAGAAACACAATTAATGGTGGCATTACGCATTCAGACGCATTGAGCTCAATGTGCTTAAATATGATAGCAAGAATATGACATTTAGTCGTGGTTACCAAGCACAAAAACTTGAATACAGATTTATTTCATAGTCCATCTCTTTTTGTTTATTGCCCAAATTTGACCCAATTACTCATACCATAAAGAAAAATTGAGTCATTTTATTTATTGCAACATATCATTTGTTCTACGTAAAGCATGACTCAGATCAATTCATTGTTCAGCATGAAAAGAAGCTTTTAGATAGAACATATAAGACCAAGGATTTTATTTATCTGGGAAAAATTATTTTAATGCAAATCCATTGGCTTAAGCAAAATAAATGATTACTTGGCAAGAGCAAAACAACGACCAATATCCTTCTGGGATAAACTCTCAACTGATAGTGCAACATTCGTAGGTAAAAGATACATGTAAGGAACATACATAGTTTTTCACAATCCATGTGGCCTTTCAGAGTCTAGGACAACTAATATAACATATAATTGATTAATATCAAAATTAGCTTCAAGCTCTGTTATGACATGGGATTCATATTTCTTGTCCGCTTACTATCTTCTGGCGGTTGGCAGGTAAAACTTAATAAATTAGATAATTAAAGTATGGCGTATACCAAGCTACCAGCCAGTATATCATTACATAGAGTAGTCACTCCACACATATTATTCAGCTTACTTTACTTGTAGACAATACAATAGTTTCCCGCAATGATGCCCACTGCCATTTCAGCGACTGTGGATATCTCTAATTCTGAGTTTCGATATGCACTGCTGGGCTTCACTAGTCCAACATAGGACAAGCAATGTTCTTCGTCAGGAAGAAAAAATGTTCCTTCGTACTAACCAAGTAAAAACCTCAGAATATTATTTTATTTATATTCTTATAGCAACTTCATGTTGCCAAGGAAAACAATCACCGATTAGGATGACACTTCATACTTGTTCTGTAGTAGAGAGACAAGAACAAAAACACATCGACTTCTGATCTTGTGTTGACCTGAGTAGTGTTGTAAGCCTATATTATAATATTTAAAAATATACCAAGCAAGGTATTATCTGCCCCTTAAGGGAAGTTACAAGTAATCCCAAATTCAGGTGTATGATTGACGATCAAGTATCATGCAATGGTTTTCTTCAGGTTACTTTAGGTAAATAAATCAAAGCATTAGAGAGAGCGCTAGAGAGAAATAATGGTCTTATATATATCATGTATGTTTCATTTATGTCAAGAAATTACCAAGAAATATATTATTCCAACGTATTTATACTGGTCTAGTATAACACTTCAGGATTATATGACCTATAGAATATAAAGCATTTGTATGATGCATTTGAAAGCCAACATTTAAAGCATATAAACCATCTAGAGAGACATATTACAAGATCTTTAGGATCTATGAGCAAAAGGAAAAAAATGGCGAACTCTTGGAATATGACCAAGGTAGCTGCAACATCAACAAGACTCCAGCCTATGCTCTGTAGGCGTGTCGGGTATAGCAGCTTCAGGCCACTGATGGAGATGAGGCCTCATTGGCAACGCACGCATGAACACCTTGCAAGCGTGTAGGCAGATGCTTGCATTCAACAAAAATGTCGTTAAGTCATTAATGCAGCTACATAGCAAAATACTAGAGACAAATTGTCTCCAATCCTTTGTCATGCAAAATAAGCTCTAGAGGATAGCTGTGATGACTGCTGGTCAGTCTGGCTGCTGGTCACTTTATCCAGATAATAATCAACCAATGTGAGAGCCTCTGGTCATATATGGAAAAAATCATCATTTAATCTTCACATTAAGAATTCATTTACCGGTATTGTATCTTCAAGATTTAAACAAGTATTAACCGGTAGGAAAACTTAAAGGAGTATATAACCACGTTCAACCATATGTGCTTGTGACGAGGCCTATGACCGGCGGCAAGAGCACATCTCGGTTCTAATTATTGAAAACATCAATGATAGATCATATAGAAAACCGATCTACTACGGACTAATAATTGTCCCAAATTTGGTGGTCAAGACATGCATTCTTTGATATATGATTTATTCATATCTTACAGAGGATGTCAATTTGATCTACTTCACATGCTACGTAGGGCAGTGATTAATAGATATATATCGCGTAGGGCTTTTGACATTGTCGTAGATCAATCCGCAGGACGAGGACGATGCATGTTCCAGTGCAGATTGACAACGGTAGAAGTAGCGTGGTCCATGTCGAGCGCATGTGCAATTAACCATAGGTAGCACTCCGAGATCACAAGCAGCCCCCGACGAATCAACATGGAGCAGAAGGAAAATTCGTGATTAGCCACAATTCAAAATTTATCGGTGCAAACAAAATAAGACAATGCATTAGTTTGTCTTTGTTCTCCAGGAAAGCCATCTACTAATTTTAATCTACTGAATTAAATTTGGCAGAGAACCATTGAATCGAAAAAAAAAATCGAAGGCAAACCGTAGCCTCCCAGAAGCAAACAGCAAGGAACGAGGATGAATCGTGGCAAGGGACGAGGATGAACCGTGGCCTCACGTACGCATGTACTTAAATATTGATCAGGGCCTTGTTTACATTCGAAAAAATTTCAACCTGATAAATAGTAATTCAAACTAAATTATGTAATTAGTTATTTTTTATCTATATTTAATACTCCATGTATGAGTCTAAAAATTAATATGATAGAGAGAGAATGAAAAAATTTAACAACCTAAACGAGGCCCAGGTGCAGATCGCATCCATATATGCAATGCGCCAGCTATTGAAACGATCTGGGAAACATCCAGACCAGCGGGCAAAATGAACGGATCGACCCAGGGCCTCAAAGTTCCATGGGCCAGTAGATCGGATCCATCGGCTGCTCGCAGACACCCGACGACGACGGCGATGGCCAATGCCACGCATGGATGGATGCCAAGTCTCGCTTGTTGCCGAATCGAGATGAAGCCCGGCCATGCCGAAAAAAAAATCAATCTATAATTAGCAAAATCAAATCGATCTTGATTTGATGGCAAACAAATTATAAACGACTCGTCCAGTTGAAAGAGCTGTTGATAACGTGTTGAGAATCGACCTATCTACGCGTTCCTGATCCCAAGCATAAGGCGTGAAGAAGTTCTCTCTTGCCCAATCCCTAAAAACATGAACAGACACGAGATAAGTATATCAGGGGAGTTATCTCTTTATTAGTATAGGTACATATATAGTCTCTTTATATAGACGTAGCCTTCAGAGTATATGAGGTAGCCTCCAAGACCCATATGGTATGAGCCCATCAATTCTTTAATCAAAGTATTCTTAACATCAGCACCTTGAAGACAGTATCTGCATAGATTTCAACGCCACTCATCAACATTTTGTAACCTCAGTTCTTCTCTACAATTAGTTTAGCTCTTGCATGCCCCGCCTCAATCCTATACTGCTCGCCTATCCCAAAGTGCGCCATCAAGAACCAAACGACCGTGAGCAGCTCGCCACCGGCGCTGAGCTGCTTGGCGTGGAAGTTGCTCCGGCACTTGTTCGCGCCGTAGCAGAGCATCTCCACCCACACCACGCGGATGACGCGCCACCGTTTGCGCGGCTGCAGCTCCAGCAGCGACTTGGCCAGCCGGCACGCGTCGAACAGCACGGACTTGCTCCGGTCGCCCTTCACGTCCCTCGGCGCGATCTCGGCGTTCACGTCGAGGACCATCCTCGCCGCGGCCCTGGCGTCCGGGCGCGCCATCTCCGCCCGCGCGAAGAAGTTCTTGGCCTCCGCGCAGGTGTCCCCGAACCGGATCTGCCCGATGCCGGCGGTCAGCATGAAGGGGCGCGCGACGAGCAGGAAAAGCACGTAGTTGGATATCACCCGGCTGATATCGACGTAACGGGAGATCTTGGTGGCGTTGCCGTCGTCGTCGCCATCCTCTGACTCTGAGTAAAAGCAGAGGTCTGTGGCTATGTGCCAGAGGAGGATGCTCTCGTCGAACTCCACCTCGACGCTCAAGCCGAGCTCCTTGTAGTAGCCCCTGCACTGCAGAGCCCACTGCCCCCTGTGGTTGCTGAACTTACGATAACTCTCGGCGTCCACGATGCTCACCGTCTTGTCCTTGAGCTCCCTGAAGACCAAGACCTTGAGCTCCGGTGACACGTCGATGTGCCGGATGTACCGCCAGCTGTCCCAGTGTGCTTTGAGCCCGAGGACGCGCAAGACCTTGGTGAGCATGGTTGGTTTGTCCAGGAGGCAGAAGCTGATGAGATTGTGCTGGGCCATCAGATTGGACCACTTCGCCCGGCTTTCCGGCCGGAAATACTGGATGCTCCGGAACACCAGGCTGCCCAGTGACCGGCAGTTGCAGTCTTGCAGAGCGGCATATGTCCAGTAGGATATCAGCATCATCCCAATGGCATACACCTCCAGGCAAAGTGCTCCTCCAAACAAGATCTTAGTGATGCAGACATCGATGCTGTTGTATGATATGTGTGTGCCCTTGTCAAGCACGTTGAAGAGGAGGCAGGCCGTCGACGTCGAGAGGAGCGTGAGACACCGGAACAGGCGGCCGTACCAGGAGTGTATCACGGCCGCCTTGGAGTGAAGGGTGTCGTACATGAGCGACAGCTCGATCTCGATGATCTTGTACGCCTGCTCTGGCGCGAGCCGCAGGAACGTGCCCTGGCTCCGGGTGCGCTCCTGGAAGCTGAGGATGAGGTTGACGAAGAGCCGCTTGAAGATGACGAAGAAGTGGCTCGCCTCGGTGATCACCGTCTCGTAGGGCACGCTCTCTTCTGCGACGACCACGGTCATCCTGCTCGATGACGATCTCCGCGTCGAGCCCCGCCTCACGCGTGAACCGGTACTCCTCCAAGAACTTGGCGTAGTTGGGGCCCGGATCCGGCGTCGTCACCATGCTGCTCCGCAGATTGTCCATGCTCGCGCACTTGAGCGCCCATGTCCTCTCGGCGTACTTGACGATGCCGCTCAAGAACATGAACACGGCGGGGGCCAGGACGTCGGTGCCAGGGTGCGACTTGGTGAAGACATACACGGCGAGAGCAACCTGTTAGGCGTACGTGCCAGCCAAGAGAGAGACAAGCCTCGTTAGCTTGAGTCTGCCGGGGCCATGGCCGGCAGGCGCAGGGCACAAAACTTCTGGAAGCACGCATGTAGTGAACAGTGATGTGGTATGGCCCGTCCCGTACCTGGGTGAGGAGGCTGAGCAGGTGGCGTTTCCAGAGCTCGTTGTCTTCGGTGGAGAAGGCGGTGATGGTGTCCTGGCCGCCGAGGTGGAGGAGGAGGAACGGAGCCCAGAAGGCCTGGATGCGGTGATGGGTGCGCTCGAAGGAGTGTGGGTCGACGCCCTTGGGCACGCGCGTCTGAGAGAGGTACCCAAGCGCGTAGATGGCGATGGAGTCCGCGAGCAGGTAGGCCAGCCATAGAAGTAGGCTCAGCACGGCGGAGACGTTACGCTTGCGGATGCCGGCGGAGAAGAGGAGGAACACCTGGAGGGCGAGGCTGGTGAGCACGAGCATGCGGATCTCCCACTCGTTCCATGTTGCCAGCAAGCTGCCCATGTATGCCCAGTTCGCATCCATTGTTGATTCTTGATCTTGAATCTTGATTGCTGTCTGCCTCCGTTGTTTGCCCTTGTATTTGGCGTAAAGGAGGATTTTATTCCAAAGAAATCAAGTCGTCTCTGGGGTCAACACGAGTGAGTGGTGACCAAATCGCCGATGTGGCCATGGCTTGTCCTGAGTCAGTCTCCGTTTACTAACTACGCGTGCGCCCACTTCCACTTGATTGAGCTGCTACGCCAAGTCGCTATTCTCGGCGCTTGTCTTCTCTCTAGTCTCTCTACAAGCCTCGTGAAGCTGAACAGAAAGGCCGACGTCGGCGATGACCGTAGAGGTCGTCCAGTTTCTTGTGAAGAAGTTCGTGGATAGCTTCACCGAGGAGGCGGCGGATGCAGAGGCGGAGCTCCCTTTCCGCGCCCAATTCCACGACATTAGGGCCGAGCTGGAGAAGTCGGCCGTGTCTGCCGCCAACGCCGATGAGCTCCAGGAGTGCCTCTACGAACTCAACGACTTGCTCGCCGAGTGCCGCAGGCTCGCCAGCCGACCTAACCATCAGCGGTGGTGCTTTGCGCAGTCCGACGCTTGGCGCTTCCCCAAGACCAAGAAGAGGGTGACCGCGTTCCGGCGCAGAGTCCTCCAGTGCGTCGAGAACGACTCCGGTGGCAACGCTGCGGCGTCGCAGGAGGAGGACGCCGCCGCCGCCGCCGGGGGGTTGGACCGCTGGACGACGTCTTGGTTGGAACGGAGCAGGATCCACGGGTTCGACCAGCAGCTCGCGAAGCTGGAGTCCATGGCGTTCAGGGACTGCGGCGCGGGGAGGCTTAACGGCGTTGGCATCGTCGGCATGGGCAGCATCGGGAAGACGGCGCTCGCGCAGCTCCTGTTCAACAGCCCGCGCGCTAGAGGCCGCTTCTTCCCCAGGGTATGGATGTGTATGTCGCGCACCGCCTCTGCTGGAGCAGACAGGCGCAAGGAGGTTTTGCAAGGCATGCTCATGGCGCTTGGGCACGAGGAGGATGCCATCCTGTCCATCGACGGCGGCAATAGCCTGGCGGAGCTGGCGATCGCCGTCCACGAACAGCTCATGGGGAAGAGGTTCCTCATAGTGTTCGACGACGTGTGGCACATCGACGGCTGGTACGCCGACGTTGTTGGCCGCCAGGCCGCCCTGCGGAGAACCGACGACTGGTCGGAACGCCTCGCGTTCGCGCTGCCCAAAGAGAGAGGTGGCCTGGTGGTCGTCACCAGCCGGCTGGAGCAGGCGGCAGAGGCGATGGTGGGTAAGAGCTGCTCGTACCGTGTGCGGCCATTGGCCGACAGCGAGAGCTGCTGGGCAATTTTCACGGATGCTCTTTCCCAGTCGCAGGAGAAAAGGACGCTCGATCTTGCTACTGTTAACAGTATGAAACAGGAGATCCTTGAGATCTGAAACATCCTCAAACTTTTCAAAAAGAAAAAATTCACAGAATAGATAATAATGTAAAAATATAAGCTATCACATTATTATACAACAGTTGATAAACAAATCCATTCTTCGAAACTAGATAAAGGGTACCATATTAGGGCTCACATTATTTATTATATCGCCTCATGGCGTATCATCAGAGTACCAGCATCCAGAACAGCTGCGAAAGAAGAGAACATTCGCGAAAAGATCTTTATCAACCATCTTGAGCATAGGCACGAGACCTTCCAAACTTTCTATTTCCAACATCACTGTGAAACAGGTAAATCTGCACATCGCCAGATGTGTGCAGGCCATGGTCAGCACCGATGAGCTTTAGTGTAAAAGAAACAAAGGGATCTTGCGATCCTATAGTTTGGCTGTGGTTTTCCTATGCATGCAAGTAGTAAGCAAGTTTATAATAATAAGTCAAGTTTTAACACATTTTCATCCCACACACACATCCATCCACCATCTCATCCATCCCAGATCCATCACCACATCACCACCACCATCACCATCAAGACTCACTCCCAAGTTGACCAGGCCAACTCCCGCTCGGCCGGTCTCAGCGGCCCGCAGCCCTCATTTGGCTCACGGCCGGAATCAACTCTCAGGGGAAGGTAGAACAGTCCACTCATTAGTCCGGTGCATGCGAAACTCAGGAAAGATCCATAGCCGAAGATTCGACATATGTATCGATCGATCAATCATACACTCTGCAGAGGTTTCACTAGTCCACCAGATATCCATCATCGATGCACGCGCGCACCTAGGCAGATTCCGGACGCCTACTGCCATAGGACGATGCCACTCTACCATCCAGCTCTGGATCGCTGGAACTGTGAAGAGAGCATGTATCCGCTCCCGTAGAGGATGCCATGCCATGTACCCACTCCCAAAGGGGGTGCCATGATCGTCTCGGTAGGGTATTAACTTCAACCCATGCATATACCTTCCTAACACTTCTCGCCAAGCAGTAGTGGCATCGATCTATCCAGCGGTTCGGCCGTCTCCCCCATGGGAAGCGAGTGAAAAGTAAGAGATTCCTAAGGTCTGGATACCAGCGCAGCAGTTCCTAAGTGTGACCAAGCCGGGATATCTTCATCAGGATTGATCTTTAACGTGCTACCACGGCACCTTCGTCCTGGGCTCCACCTCTCAGAGAATCACACCCAAAGACCACCAACACATCTCAGTTAGCCCGCCACAGGCTTTTCTCGTGCGAATGTCCAGGCCCATTCCCCGGCAAGACTTGCTCCAAAAGCTCATCGTAGATCCTGGCTCGATCGACTCAACCCTCACCCTACATCCTACCGTAAGTCCCATTCCAAACCCAGATATAACACCATCATCTCACATACCCATCTGATCCATCAACACACACCCCAAACCTGGCATCCCTACCAGGCCCTCCCAGGGTTCATCACGTCGCATCAAAATATAAGCGAGTGAAGTATATATATATAGATATAGCAGATAAGCATGTGGCTAACATAACAACGGGTAAGCAGGTCAAAGGTTACGACAAGGTAGGGGCTATCAAGAAAATATTCTACCATGCAAATTCCTATTTCAGGTGCAAGCAATGCATAAAAGCACTAGCAATTCTAGTTATTAGCCATGTCTAATAGGATTTCTAAGAGAAGGTGTTGCCATGACACCTGTGCTGTCGAGGTAGTAGTGGTACGAGTCGTCATTCGTCAGCGTAGTTGTTCAGCAGATCCTCCTCTTTGGTGTACGTAGACTCCTCCTTCGGTTCGCTCCTCGTTCGACTATGAAAACGAGATGTAATAGTCGCGTAAGCGACTCCTATAGAATAGCACAAAGAACCAAATGAATTTTAAAAGATCCAAATGCACTCAAACATAAGCTCATCATGTAGAGCTAGATTTATAGAAAATTTGGATACTTGGATCATATTTTTATGGGTTCGTATGAATTAGTTATGAATTTCTGAAGATTTAAATATATTCTAAAAAAGATAAAAGGTTGGATTTATTTGGTGCTGACACGTGGTAGCCTGGCATTGGGCCACGTGTTCAGTGGGGTCAGCTGATGTAGCATAACTGTTGACATGGCGGATGACGTCAGCACGACATCATGCTGACGTCATCGTTGACCAAGTCAACGGTCAAGCTTCCGTGGGTCCGCGTGACGTCATCGCTGATGTCATCGCTGACTGGTGGGGTCAGGCTGACATCAGCGTTGACTGGTCAATGGTCAACATGGTCCCTTATTGGGCCGTTATTGGGCCGGATGGGATGGACATGGGCTGGGCCAGGCCCGACACATGGCACACTTCTGTGTTGCCACGTCACTGACTGGATCCAGTCCGGGCTCAAGGCGGGTCAGGTCCACTGTTGCTAGTTCACGGTGGACTAGCAGCCCACGCGTGCGAGTCCACCCCTCGGTCCACGAAGACAGGGTCCACAGAGCTCATGCTGGATGTCTCGGCTCACGGTGCAGCGGTCCACGGTGCACTAGCTCATGCGGGGTCCACCGGCAGTGCCTTAGGTTCACATGAACCACGTCCATCCTCTCTGTCTTGCTTCCTCCTCACTTTCCCCATCCACGCTCACGGCGGAGCACGGCCGACGACGGTGGTGTCGTCCAATCTGGCGACACGGCGGCCCTCGGTCTTCATCATCTTGCTCCTCAGCTCTGTGGCGGCACGGCGACTCGATTGATGTCCTCCAAGGCGTTCGCTGGCACATGGTGAGGCTTCATCCATGGGGAACGGCGGAGCGATGACGGCGGCGTGCGGCGGCACGGTGCAATTGCGCGTCCTAGGGCCAAATTGGTCGTGCACGGATTTCAAATGGGTCTGAGCAGTGCTGAAGACCTCACCGGTGGTGACCATAAGGTCCGACAAAGCACAGCCACGGCTGAGGCGTGCGGCGGCTCCGGCGGACACGGTCTCCATGCGGATGGCGACCTCAGCGTGCTCGTCCCCACCCTTCGTCTTTGCAGCAACATGCCGTGGTCATTTTAAGTGCTCGATGGCACAACCCTATCGGAAGAGGTGGCCGGAACAGTGGCGTAGGGCCACAAATCACAGCAGCGCTCTGGCGCGAGCATCTGACGAGGCGGTGGTGCGCAGCCAGGCAAAACAGACGCCAAAGGCGTCATCAGCTCGAGGGTTAGATGCAGTAGTTTGAGGCGGTTCTCAACAGCCAAGTCTCGCTCCAAGTTACGACCGGAGTTGAGCAGGGCAGCCTCACCATGGCGGCGCTCCGAGAAACACCGGCGATGGCACGGTCTCGAGTAGACGGGCTTCCGGAACGGCAATCAGAGGGCCAACGTGCGCATGGACTGTGCAACGCTGAGGCGAGTGCAGATCCGGGGTCAAAGAGGTCCATGGTTCATCCATGGGGCCACCAAGAGGCTTCGCCACGGTGAGGCATGACCGCGGCGACGGGCATGGCGGACGATCCAGTCCGACGTCCTCCTGACGTCGTGGTCCTTTGGGCTTGGCTAGGCGGTGCGCTGTGTGTGTGCATGTGTGTTCCATGAGGCCGGGATAAGGCCTTGGCCTACGCGTTCCCGAGGCGGAGCACCATGGCCGGTAGCAAATACGAAGGTAGGAAGAGAGGCGACGGCGCGCTCACCGACGGTTGCAGCGGATGTGAAGGTGCGGTACACGTCCAACTCCAGTGGCGGCTCGCGGTACGGCTCCAGCTTCTCAGCCCCGACTGCTTCGCAGCTGCAGCAGCTCCGGTGCGGCGGAGCTCCTCCTTCTTCTCCGGCGACGGCGGACCTCTTCTTCTTCCCCGCCCCCTTCTTCTCCTTTTCCTCCCAAATTCTCCAAATTGCGGTGGCTGGTGACTGGATAAGCAAGCCACCAGTGCGACGGCGGCAATGAAAACCTAGAGCACCTGGGGTCTTGCTTATATAGGGGAGTGGCCAGGGCTCAGCGCCAGCGGACGGTGATCGGGGAGTTGGGGCGATCAGGCGGCTCCAGAGTGCTCGGCGGGTTGCTATCGCGGCCTTGCGGGCTCCACTGGTCAGTGAGGCACGGCCAATTGCCGTTGCGGCCAAGGAAGAGGGGAGACAAGGAGGGGACAGGCTCACGCGTGGCAGAGCAGGTACGCGCGCGGGAGTAGAAGATGCTCGTGCCGCGGGCATCTTGTGGCAGGGGCTGTCGGTCTAGGTGGCGTTCGCCCGTGGCGGGCGAGAGACGGAAGCGGAGGCAGGCGGTTGGGCGCGTCATGTGGGGCGGACGCGGGCTCTCTGCTCGTGGGAAAACAGAGGGAAAAAGGGGGACCAGTGGGGAGGGATGACAGGTGGGTCCCGTCGTGGGGCCTGCCAGTCAGTGGCTGCTGGCATGGCTTGGCGCGGTGCGGTGGCCTGGCTTCCTTGCTGGGCCGCCGTGGGCCGTTGCGGCCGGGAGAGAAAAGAGAGAGGGAGAGAGCAGGCTGGGCCGAGGCAGTTCTCCTTGTTGGGCCACTGTTCCGAGTTGGGTTCCGGCCCGTTGGGCGAGAGTGAGGCCAGGGCAGCAGCTGCGGGTTGGGCCGGCTGCATCGTGGATTGGGCCACACGGGCAAGGAAAAGATAAGAAAGGGGCAGGCCTGGTTGGGCTGATTCAAGGCCATGGGCTAGAAAGGCTTTTCCTTTATACTTTTATGTCCTTCTCTTTTCTATTTATGTTTTCCAAAAATACTTCATACATATATACATGTATGATATACATTTATGAAGTTTAGGGTTTTTGCAATTAGTTCCAAGGTGAATATAAGGGTCATAGGCCATGTTGGGTATACTTCCCCCATAGTAGATATTTATTTACTATATAAATAAATATCGTTGGCATCTTTATTTAGTCATTACATAAAAAATCCAAGAAGAACCAAATCACATGTTTATTAGCATTGCACATATATGATTAACTAATGCAAATTGAAGATAGAACCAATGCACCATCGAGTTGCTACAAGCGAGACTTAGAGGGAAGCATGGGGTGCTTTTAACACAAGGTTCTAAAGTGTGAAGCTAGAGCAAGGTGAGGGGTTTTAGTGTGGTAAGATAGGTGTTAGAGAGAGAGGGAGAAACCCTAGAGTCTTATCTCACGTAGCATGGGTACAAGAGTGCAGCAAGGACGATTGCCTATCTCATATAAGGGCAGATCTAGTGTTACAAAGAGTTGTAACACGTGAATCATAGAGGGGGGCATGATGTGTATAGGATATGTGATCCAATTGCAAAAAAGTTAGGAACAAGATGAAGGGTTTTAGAGGAGCATGATGGGTGGTTTAGGTACAAGAGGAGTTCATAAGTCGGGCCTCGTGTAATTTGGATACAAGGATGTAACATGGGGAGTTACGTGGGCATCATAGGTACTTGACTTATAAACATAAGGTGCTAGATAGGGAATAATCACATGTGGCTTAACTATATATATTAAGACACATGTGATGGTGTTACATAAAAAGTGTAGCACTAAACATATATGCCTCGTACAAAAGGATAAGGTTCCTATATATCAAGCAATAAATATGGGCTTGTTTCGAAAAAAAAAATTTGTTGGTTGTATTTTTCGGTGTTTATAATTTTTTTTAATTATTACAAGACCTGTGGCGGGCTTCCATCGGCAGCCAAAACAATGGGATACATCTTCGCAAGAAGCAGCGTTTCGCCACCGGCATCGACATCTACTAGTCAGGAACTCGGCAAGAGTGACCATACCATAACAGTGGAAGTCTGAAATAGGCAGCATACATGTGTCAATGACTCAATGTGTGGTAGATCCATTTGTAGCTTATCGGGTTGTAGTGACTAGTGACATCAAAAATCCATTTAGGATGAAAGTATGCTCTGTACTATTGTCGTAGCATACAAATAGCAGAAAAAGGGGTTGTATGCACACAGTTAAGACTCCCCCATATTTCTTCAGGGCTGTGATATTACCTTGATTATTGCTTGGGCTGTATTGAAGGGCGGCCCTGGTGTAAGCGGTAGAGCTTTACCATCTGTGACCAAGAGGTCCAGGGTTCAAACCCTAGCCTCTGCACATTTATGTAGGGATGGCTGTTGGCTATTTTTTCTTCCCCAGACCCCGCAGTGTAGGAGCCTACGGCACTGGGTATGTCTTTTTTTTTTTATTGCTTGGGCTGCATTCTTTTGACGGATTTTAACGAGTCCAGTGAGTACGATAGTCCTCACCTAAACATATTTCCGCAAATACCAGCAAGCTGGGAATGGAAGGTTACACTACCGGGACAAACCCTAGAGGTACATTGCAGGGGCGACACACCAAAAAAGCAACAGAACACGAGGAAAAACAACCACAGACAAGATACATGATATGGAACAGGAAAACTACAGGCTTCATCATAACCTCCTATGATGCCAACATCTCGTTCATCGCCGTATATTGCACCACCAAGTGACAGCTCTCAAAAAGAACTTCAATTTCCATACGACTGCAAGGCACAGAGGTTTATTTTTTTATTTTTTACAACATCAAGGCACAGAGTTGAAGTTGACAGACAACAGTCGTGCTGTACATCATCTATGGTGCACATCCAGGATCCAGTTGTCGTCCACGTATTATTGGTGGCGATGAGACAAAGCTAGTGACACAGCAAAAGTGATAATGAAAGCTCGATTGATTTGAAACAATTGATTCATTGCTGTCTACTTTCTGATATCCTTCATATCATGATTCATCCACACCCCATCCTTCTCGCAAGGGAAGGATTCTAGCTTCCTACATCTGAACACCTCCAGAAAGGTCAGTTTTGGAAACATGTCATGCACCTGGGTCCAATGCACTGATAAATCATTTAAGAATTTCAGGCGTAAAACCTCAACGCTCCACACCTCTGACATGTTTTTGTCACCGAAAGTTCTTAGCATTCCTCCAGTGAAGTAGAGTCTCTTCAGTCTCAACAGCTTGCTCGGATTTAACCAATCTGGTATCTTCTCTCCAGGGAAGCAGCGCAGGTCTAGCTTTTCGAGATTAAGAGGTAGGGAGAGTGAAGTTAGCAATGGTGTAGAATCAGAAGTTTGATGGACTCTTTCTTTCTTTGAAAGTGATATAGCCCATGTAATTTTCAGTACGCAAAGGCCTTTGATGTTCTCAAGCTCATTCAGTTCATCTTCTATCACTGTAACTTTGCTTCCAATATATATGGTCAGCTTCTTCAATTTGTCCAGCCTAGCCAACTCTGCTACCCGACAATTGTAATTGCCAGTTGAACCACCAATGACAAACCCCTTCAGCACTTGGAGTTCAGTAAGCAAGCCAATACCCCTTGGCATGCCTTCCAGCAAATAACACTCTGACACATCAAGGTGGGTGAGCATTTGAAGAGATGTGATTCTAGCACTCAGTCTCTCAAGGTTATGACAGGCATGAAGGTCCAAGATCCTGAGATTTGAGAGTTCACCAATGGAAGCAGGAAGTTCAATGATTCTAGAGATGCCCCTCAGACAAAGATATTTCAATTGATTGGATAACTGCAGTCCTTCCAAAAAATCAGTATTGTCAACCTCAATATGGTGTCGATGTAAGTTGTGCCACCTTCCTAGCTGGAGAACTGAAATCTTCCTCAAATCCAAGAACCAACCCTTATCAAATTGTAGGTATTGCTCAGTCACATTAAATATTGTTTGAAGGTTTCTGAGTGATGCCACATCAATTTCCTGTTGGTGATCTTCAACTAGACAGGCACGGTGAGTAGCTGAACTGTCCCATGTTGCATTGCCATCTGAATCAAATTCAAAAAACTGTGCTTGCTTTGCAACTTTAATCAACATGCGGCGAATCCAAGGGTGTAACTTGCACTGGTTGACCCCATACCTGCATTTCTGATACACCGGTTCAATCATCTCTAGAGCAATCAGCTTCTCAAAGCATGCATGTCCAACATCTTCGGCTGTCTGACTTCTGGTGGCTTCTGCTAACCCCTCGCCAATCCACCAATGGATCATGGCCCTCTTGCTGACGATGGAATTTTCTGGGAAGACAGAGAAGCATAACAAGCACAACTTTAGCTGCAGATCAAGATTATCATAGCTAACCTGCAAGTTAGACATGGTTGAGCTCTCAAGGATTTTCCTCTCGATCTCTAGCCTTTTCCACTGCTCTGAAACTTTTGCATGAACCCATTTGGCTGGTACATATGATGGCAAGGTTGTGGGAGCTATTGGCTTAATCGTGGGAACATGGAGAGGAAGTTGCATACGATCTTTTAACTTGGACATCTCAGTGTTTACAATTTGGAGCGTGGAGCGTACTGAATTGAGTTGGTTGCCTTCTTCTATGATTTCATCCAAATGTCGAGCTATTCCTCCAAAATCATTTATTATCTCATTTTCCCATTTAGACACTCTCAGGAGTATATCTTTGACTTCACAGGCTTCTTTCTTGATATTTTCAAACAGAAGTACAATATCTGAATGTGAATTATCCTCATCTGGACCCAAAGGAACAACTCTTGCCCTTTCCAATTGCATTAGAAATGGAGAAATGACTTCATCCAATGTCCGCTCCTGCGACATGGTGGTTTTAGAAATCACCTGCAAAGAAGACACTGAAAATGAAAGACTGATGTGTTGGCTTCAAAATATATGTAGAAAATTTCCTTTTTGCAATGCATGTTCTGAATATAGCTGATTTCCTTTTTTTTTTCCTGCAACATTGTTATCCTATACACTTGAATCAAACTTCCATGGTGTATTACTGTGTTATTTTGGCAAATAATATAAGAGATGCCAGTGTTTATTAAATCCAATGGGCCTAGTTACTTACAGAGGGAGTTTATAGACCAGAGTAGAGACATTAACTTAGCAGTGGTCCATTGTGCACCAATTCTATTATGACTTGAAGGAGTCGTATTAGATCAAAATAATTTATTGGCAGCTGTTTTTTTTTAAAGATCGGATTCTGACCGGTATATATTGATAAGGAGATCGAGGTTACATGTGCGAGCTGCACTTAAGCCCAACCAGGCAGACCGCATGGCCAAGTGGAGAAATAACTGATTACTCTCTAATTGTAGCGCCGACTAAGACAAAGAGTTCATTAGCGCTGGCTAAGCACCAATTGAAAGGTTCACTTATTGGCAGCTGTAAAGCAAATACTAGATTATTTGCGTTATCCCATCCAACTATGAATGGGGCGACCAAAGTCTCAGGGAGCATACAAACATGTAAATTTAGCAGTTGTTTACCCATGTACATAATGCATGCCATATGTGAGCACCAGGTGTTGCAAGAGCAAGCCAAATGCATAGCGGGCAGTTGTCACTGTTAAGAAACCATAGGAATGTGACTGTTAAAATCAGAATACAGGTTGGGTTGTTTTATGAATGAGTTGTTCTTACAAACAAATATATCTTGATTACTGTTAGTTTGTGGACACGTGAGAAAGTGATATGTCATGGAGTAAAAACAGCACAACGTGGACCTTTCCCATAAGCCATAATGGCAAAGCTCTGGTATTTTGCACAGGTGCCAGTGAAGTGAACTCTATTAAAATGGAATGCAAAATTTAGCAAAAATTTGTCTCAGGTTGTGAGAAAGCGTGGGGCTTCAAATTACTACGATAATTACAGAAAAGGAATAGTTATAGTTGTGGATCTAAACTGGAACAATGTAGTTCAATCATTCTGGATAAATTTGTATTTAAAATTCTTCACAATATCAATCCTCAAACTATGTATCATCCTAGAACATTTATTTTGGTAACTGGATTTAGAGTTGGTTAGTGAGTACAGCGCAACGCGGATCTAACCGCACAATTGTGAAGGAAATTCCACCGGTTTTCCCAAATTTCAGCACGGCAAAATATTTATTCAGTGTTTAATTTGAAAAGTGGCCAATCTGTCGAGGCAAATTCCCATCTGCAAGTCAATCGAAGTACCACCATATATAAATATAAAACTAAAGAATACATACACCTATATATAACAATATATATCTCTGTAAACTTCAAAATTGATGCGAAGAATCAATGGTGATTGAAAACGATTGCAGAATTAGAGACTAGATCGGATTACTAAGAGTTTCTGGGGGCTATATATCATGGTAATCCGGATTTTTCTGCACGAAAATATAAAACTCCAGCACACCATCATGAAACGGGAATTTCTCTAGTCTCGTCGGATAAGGAACGGAACTCCGGAACGACGCCACAGAGGCAGTCAGGCAGAGGGAGCAGAAAGAGCAAACTCACCAAAGGACCCCACAGGAATGCGTTGCCGCAGACCGCGGGTAACAGGCTACAACCTCCTCTAGTCCTCTTCGCCAGCCCTCAGGACCTACCGAGCATCACAGGCGCGGAGCGGCCCCTCTGAAGGCGAGCGCCCCCTTGAAGGCGCTCTAAGACAGCTCGTTGGTGATGGAGATACGAGAAAGAAAGGCTGAGCAAGGCTCGTTGCTGTGGTGCTACGGCCGCAGGGGACGCCGGTGCTGAATGCGTCGACACGATCGATCTGCTTTGCCGACGGCAAGAGCAGCCTACAGGCACGACGACATGCGTGAGCCCTCGTTTGGTTGTGGAAAAAAAAAGTCTTCCACTTGGGTTGGGCCGGAATAGGCTACCATGGGCCCACGAAGAATTCCTACTCTCCCTAGTCCCTACTGACCTTGACCTCATCGATGGAAAATCACAGCCATGAACCAAGATCGGTGACTTCGCCGGCGACAAAGCCGCCGGAGCAGTTGAAGAGACACGGTGCACAACTGACTGACGCAATTATCCTCACGAGTCTAGTGGAGGGTGACTGGATGCGTCCGAATCGAATGGCTACCGCGGTACAGGGCCACCGCTGCAAACGACGACGAGACGACTAGAGTATTTGACTGGTTGACTCGGTCCGGGCATCTCTGCAGTCTGCTCGCGTGTCAGTGGTCCCACTGGTCCTGGTGTGACCGCCGCTCTCCACCTACTCCAGCGACGTTGAAGCTTGCTGGGGTAGTCGAAGGAGAAGGACAGAGCGGCACGGGCTCCTCCATTGCCCAAGACTACTGAGTCCGAGGGGCAAGTCGACGGTGCGGGCAAGCTGTTTGACGGATTGGCAAGGCGGGCATCTCTGCACCAGCCACCAGATTTCTACCCGACTGTCTATACCTCATCACAAACAGGGTGAGCACCCGCGTGTCAGTGGCAGGGTCACCAACGTCTCGTTGTCTACCCTACTCCTACTAAAGTCAAGGTCTTCACAATCCAGGCGGCAGGCGACGCCTCACCGAAATTTGGCGGGTTCGAGGTGGACATTGCTTGAACGCTCGCTGTTCGCCATCCTCAATTCATTTTCTACGGCTGCTGCCTGCCAGCATAGCCTAGGGTGCAGGGCCACTGAAATCGCTGGAGCCGGCGTCGCTGCGACCTGAGAGTGCTCATCTGCAACATCTTTGAGCAAGGTTCCAAAAAAAAAAAACATCTTTGATCCGCACGGGACAGCAGGTGAGTGCTCTTTCTTTTTCTGAACTTTGGTTTCTAATTTGTGCCATGTTGATATACTGTGCTCTCTATAGCAATTTACAACATTACTTTTATCCCCTAATGAAATTAGAGATGCGTCATGCAAAAGATACATCTCTAAATGGAGAAAATGCCATGCGTCCATGCCGACAAATTTATGTAACAAACATAAGTAGGGTGTGTGATTCTATGTTCTATATTTCTATTAAACTTGTATTTGTCCTCCATGCAGGTGCATTGTGCACGAATTGGCAATTGGCGGCTTGACCAGACTAACTCGGGAAATACTCGAAAAAAAAACCCGGCATAAGCAGCATACTGAAATGACGTCCTATTGTTGCTTTTGGAGGCAAAGGCAGACAATCCGATTTCCAAGGCAGACGATCCGATTTCCATGGCCACGGGGGCAAGGGCAAGTTTCTAAACAGTTGATTTCATTCCAAGATATGCTCGGGTTGCTTGTTCGTCCAGATGTCGGAGTAATTGTCATCCAAGGTATTGGCGGCTCTGGAAAGACATGGGCTGCAAATGCTGCATACCGGGCAGCAAGGACTTCGAATCTCTTTCAAGAGTATGTCTGGGTTCCATTGTCAATGAATTCTACCATGGGACAATGTATCAACAAGATTGCAACGTCTCTTTCATGGAACCAAGGAGATTTTAGATCAAAGTGCAACAAAGGCGATAAATTCTCCCTAGAAAGAGCTAAGGCCATAATCAAGGAATATCTCACAAAACGAAAATTCCTCCTTGTTCTTGATAATGTTTATTTCACTGAAGAAAGTATCTTAGAGTGCCTGGGAGTTCCCCGTCCTCAACAGCAAAGTCTTGGCTCAAAAATCTTTGTGACTACAAGAACTGTGAGAGGAGAGGTAATCATGGAGCCAGATATAGTTGTAATGCCACTACCTCTCACTTACGAAGAGTCATACGACCTGCTGCGTGAGAAGATTGGAAAAGATATCAGTTTTGCACATGACTTAATCAGCTACTTTTTTGGCATGCCACTCACAATCGTCCTATTGGCGGGGGTTCTGTGTGATGCACCTACACAAGAGGCATTTAGTGAGTTGGTCACAAAAGTGCATGTCACTCTAGGAGCCCAGATATCAGAATTCCACACCTTGGAGCACATGGTGAAATTTGCATACCATCAGCTTCCTAGCGATAACGTGCGACACTGCTTGCTGTACTGCCTACTCTTCCCGGAACATCAAGGGATTTCAGTCAAAGAGTTAATCTGGTACTGGACAATGGATGGTCTGTTCCAGAAAAATATTGGTTTTGATGAGGCTAACCATATTGGCAAGGAAATTCTTGATGCCCTCATAAAGCGTGGGATGGTATATTTGGACGATAATGGTCATATACGCATGCATGATGTGGTCAGGGAGACTGTGTCAAGATATGGAAACGATAATGGTTACAAAGAGCAGCATGACTGGCATGTTAGCAATCCTATTATCAGATTAGAGCATCTTGCCAAGTATAGCAGAAGAGTTTTGTTAATGGATACTGAAATGGAATACCTTTATGGAAGCCCGCGTTGCTCATTTATTTCATCATTACATTTAAGAGGAAACTATCTTTTAAAAGCTATGTCGGAAGAATTTTTTCGCCACATGGGACAACTAGAGATACTAGACCTGTCATTTACACTAATCCAAGTGTTGCCGCCTTCCATCTCCTGTTTGACTAGGCTAAGAATGTTATTGCTTATTGGGTGTGATTATTTAAAGGAAATTCGACACATAACTCCATTGGTGCAGCTGGAGGTACTGGATGCTTCAGGTTGTGGTTCCCTGAAGAGTGTAGGCTCTGGGTCATTTGATCATATGGCTTTGCTCAAGCTCCTTGATCTTTCTGCAACTTCCATCACTTTCTTGACCTCAATTCCAGTACCTATGGAGCTTCGCCACCTAAATCTACAGGGGTGCCCATTTCTGCGGTCTGAGCTACCTTATGGGGTGTCAAAAAGTGGTGCTGTACGAAATATGCAGCTTGGCAATGTTGAAGATCTAGCAGATTGGATGGACATGTTGTGGTTACCTAGCGGGCTGACTTTCAATTTGTCCCATAAGCATGGCTTAGAGGTATCACTTGATGCTAACATGGGTGTTAATACATATGTTTATGCCAGTGATGCCTATTTCTTCAATTGCTTGAAAAAGGACTCTCCGCTGTGGCTTAACTGTTTTTGGAAGTTTCATATTGTCATTTCCTGTTCGATGGATAACCAAACCATGGACACTGATGTTCAAGCAATGAAGACGGATTCCATCTTTCAGAATTCTTACTTTAGGACGAAGCGCTTTTCACATTCCATCGAGCCCAATAGATACCTGGAAATAAATGGTACTATTGGTGTTCCATCTGATCTTGATGGTATTCTCGGTCATGCTGAGCTGATATCATTAAAGAGATTAGCAATGCCTACCCAATCTTCTTATCTGAATATTAGTAGTATGGAAGCGGTAAGAGAACTCTGGGTGGAAAATTGTGAACAGCTACAGAGTTTTCTGTCAGCAGAGGTAGTCCAGGCATTGTCTACGATGGGCAACTTGCAGAATTTATGGATCTCCAACATGGAAAGCTTGTCATGCTTCTGCAAAGGAGTGGAAGATGTGACCAGTTTCAGTTGTCTGAAGCACTTGCTCTTTGACTGCTGTCCAAGTCTCATATGCCTCTTTCCTTCAGTACTACGCTTTCCAAACCTTGAAACATTGCATATAAGATTTTGTGACATTTTGGAGAGGGTGTTTGAGAGCTCGGCCTTGGGAGAGGACACTCTCCCTAGGTTGCATTCCCTGCAACTGTGGGAGCTTCCTGAGCTAACCTCTGTCTGTAGTGGAGTGTTGCCATCTCTGAAGAACCTCAAGGTGAGAGGCTGTGCAAAACTGCGGAAAATCCCAGTTGGCGTGAATGAAAACAGCCCATTTGTAACTACTATTGGAGAACAGTTGTGGTGGGACAGTTTAATATGGGATGACGAAACCATTAAGCGTTGGTTGTTGTTCAGAAACTGGAGGCCCTTGCTACCTCATATTGCAACTGAAGGATGAACTCAAGAAGTGTTCATGTGTTTCTGCAGCATTTATCAGTCGGTTTCTCAAACCAACATATTTTTTTTGGTTTCACCTTCCTATATATGTCTTGAACTCGTGGTTGGTACTCGGCTAGTACAATTTTCTGAATCGATCTTGCAGGGAAGTGGGAAGTCTGCTATGTGGTTGTACCTGAAGTATGTAACAATACGAAGCAATTAAATTTTGCTCAGCATGCTAATAATTTAACAAGGTTTAGCAATTATTCTGCTATATGTTTGCTGAATACTGAAAAGGATGTCCGCGACTCCGCGTCCTAGATTCACGGTGCAAACTGCTGTTGCGGATAATGCAATTTCTACTGCACTCATCACCTGAACGGATTGATCAGGACAGACAGGTTCAGACGGTTTGTCTTGTTCGTTTGCTCCTTACTGGAACTTACTTGAGATCTGATTATCTGAATTTGTTACATATTTACTTGGCTTCTCAGCTCCACCACTGCACCAGTCAAATGAAAAAATGGACGCTCGGCTATTACTTTTAACCTCTCACTCATAGCTCATGCATCCAAACAAATAGGGACTACTGCAGTGAGGTAGGCTCTGATGAAATAAAACAACCAAACACAGCGATTGCACCTGCTCAGGCTGTCCAATCTTCGCAGTGACATAGTTTTCCGGTGAATGACTATGAGTGAATCCAAAGTGCAAAACCGAATCATTTCATTTCATCTACCATATAGGAATAAGGAAGCCCCAGACATGGACCAGGCTAGCTAGGTACAGTACGCTGCTGCCTCGCCGTCGCCCCAGCTCCCCTGCACCAGCCGCTATTCATCTCAAGGGGCTGTGCGATCCACCAAACTGGCACCCGTCGGTCCACCACACCCCCCGCCCCCCGCCCCCCGCGTGCCACGCCGGCCGGCCGGACGGCCCATCCGTCCCAACCTCTGTCCAAATTGACGCCGCATCGCACCCTCTCCAACCCAACATCCAGCCAGCAGCGCAAGACCCATCGACCGGCGGGACGCTTCATGTCATGTGCCTGGCCGTGGCCGCGACCGCGACAGCGACCGCCCGGCCGGCCCCCCACGCACGGCTCTTTCACGCGGCAGCTAGCTCCGTCGGCAGTGTGGGCTCCCGGCGCTTTCCTGCGAGATTGGCATCCAAATAATGGACGTGCCGGGGCGGCTGCACATGCCATGTCTCCCACCGGTGCGTTGCGGGTGCGGTCACCTCTATCGCCCAGACACGGCTTGGGCCGAATCCGGTTGGTTGCGGCGCGCCACCCCCGTCGTGCCTGCTGTACTCGCCCACGAAAGAAAACGATCGTTGCCGGTGTTTCTTCTGGATCTGCTGGCGAGGTGAAACCGGCGGATTTTAGTGCGGCGCAGGACGAGCTATCTAGCGAGCGCCAACGATGGTCCAGTAGTATAGTACCAGTATAGATGGATGCGTTGCACGGATGGATGTTACTCCGATCCGATGCATGCGGAGAGTGCAGGCCCAGGTGTGCACGGACACGGAGTAGCGACGCCGATGCAAAGCTCTTGTTCACAGCCGATGCTGTTGGCTCGTTGCCCCGGGCCATGCATGATTGTTGCCGCTTTGTGCGATTGTGCATCATCCAAAGCCTTGTTGTTGTTGTTGTGTGTGGTACTGGCTACTGACGGAATGATTGGTAAAGGCCAATCGGCCCCTCGTGTTGTTTGTTCCCTGCGCTCGTGGACCCGTGCGATTCGGTGGTTGCAAAGCTCGTGTACTACGATTTTGCTCGCTGTACGTCCCTGCTAGACATTTGCCTTTTGCCAAGTGCCGTGTGGTTGCGCCCGCTCATGCTGTGTTTACATGTGCGGTACGTGCTCATGGATGCAATGCCTGGTAACCGTGTAACTCTGACAATACTTCATGACCAGTGTGCGCAGGCATTCTGAGCTGTGTTTGACAATACTTCATGAAACGGAGCAGCACTTCCGACTCTGACAGGCTCCTCAAGTTTCATCTGCCAGTCTAGTTCGCGACTCGCAGATCGGAACCCAACGAAAGAGGACATGGAACAGTGCCTCTGAAAACGCGGTGCACTGACAATATCGGTATGCTTCTGCTAGCCAACATGGCCGCTTGCATTTGGATGCACAGTTCCCCGGCCCCCGGGGCAGTCACGTTCACGTAGGCGTGCAAATTTGCGCCCAGATTTTTCACGTGCAAATTTGCGCCCAGATTTAGGCCATGTTTAGATCCCTCCAAAAGTTATAA
Source organism: Bothriochloa decipiens (assembly GCA_023333625.1). Lineage (NCBI taxonomy): Eukaryota > Viridiplantae > Streptophyta > Magnoliopsida > Poales > Poaceae > Bothriochloa > Bothriochloa decipiens. Next base: position 13,491,650 of record CM041632.1, on the reverse strand, counting down.
TTTTTTCACTCTCTCTTCATCACATCAATATTTAGCTGCTTGTATGGAGCATTAAATGTAGATAAAAAAATAACTAATTACATAGTTTAGTTAAAAATCACGAGATGAATCTTTTGAACCTAGTTGGTCCACGATCGAATAATATTTATCAAATAAAACAAAAGTGATACTATTCATCGGATTCATTTTTTCCTACGATCTAAACAAGGTCTTACTGTAAATGTAGATAAAAAAATTGTACAAGCAACCATAGCTTAATCTGTAGGGACTCGTCGGCGGTCCGAACCTCGCCACGCCATCGGGGGCGATGGGCGATGGCACCTGCATTCAAGGTCGGATGAGGTTCATGCAATGCAACCCATGAGCAGACACGGGGAGCTGGGGCTGGGGCCGGCCCCGCCCATCGCTGCAGCCTGCAATGGATATGGATATTGATATACACGTACACGTACACGTACACGTACACATACACAGCAGCTTCCGATCCATCAGATGCCTGACCTGCCCTGCCCTTATCGTGGTAGGGCATGGCGACCCTGCCGTCCCATAAGGTTCGTGTGATGGTGTCCATGCACCCCCTGCTGTTCGATTGGCTTCGGATCTGGATACTCTCTCCGACACCCAAGATCGATCGCCCCACGGTGCCGCTGCAGATCACACACATCGCGCATTAACGTTTTCTGCTTTTTCTAACGGCGACAGCACCTGTGCTGCTTGACTGCCGAGAACATGGGGCCTTGTTTATCCGGTGGCCGTTGGGACGTGCCAATTCAGAGAACCGAATCCCGCTGCCACAGTAACACCATATCCTATTGGCATGGCATGGCATGGCATGGCAGCAGTACTGAGAACTCAGCAACGTATCCCGGAGCAACCGGAGATCGGACAGCACGAAAGAAGCACTGAGAACCGCATGAACGCCTGCACCGCATCCGCGGAAAAAAATAAATATATAGATTTGGCGCACCATCGCTCCAGTTCACCCGGCGTCCTGGCCAATCCCAAAACCACCGCAATAATACACAGCTAGCTCCGGGCAGGCGACGGATGGATGAGGTAGCCGACGACGGCGACACGGGCTTTATCCGGCGGGAACCCACGCATGTGCGCGTCGTATCATGACAGGCACGGCGATCCCCCTCTCGCTGGGCTGGCCAGCCTACACGCGCGCAAGTAAACTAGTAGCGCAAAGCGGATTCCGGCCCGATGCGTCGGTTGCCTTGCCGTGCCGTGTCCAGAGTAATGCCCCTCAGCTCGCGCGCCTCGCCTCGCCAGGCCACGGCGCTCAATGATGCGTCCCCATCACAACCGCTGTGATTGAGACCAGCTGCAACGGCAACGGCAACGGCAACGGCACGGGAGTCGCGGTTGCAACGGCGGCGAGTAGTCCATTAATACAGGACACTGCAGCTTCCATTATATATGTTACGCGACGGGAACAACAACAACCGGGCATTAACGCGCGATGATGATCGTGCATCGCATGATGGTCGAGTAGCTCGCTCGACGGAAACGGACTGGAAAGAGCACAGCCGGGGTTGCAGGGGAGGGAATGACCACAGCACAGGATTCCTTGCCAGCTCGAAAGAACGTGGTGGGCAGGGGCCGGCGGGCCTGGCCTGCCGCCGGCCGCCATCCCTTTCTTCTCCCCCACTCTACACAGCCAGGCAAGGCGCGTGCCACGGCTATGGCCATGGATCGCCGCCTCCTCTTGCTGCAGGCCGACCAGTAGGCGTTCCCAGTAGATACGGATGCTTCGATCCAACCGCGACCCCGGCCACTCGTGAATGCTGCTACAGAGGACACATCTCTCTTGTTGTCATGTCACGGCGGTACACCGTACGCGTACATGTGAGCCACGTACGGACTAGTCGATCCGGTCGAGGGCGTTCGCTCCTCCTTGTCACGGAGTGAGAGTGAGGTCAAAAAATCAAATGCGACGTACGGCAGGCTCAACCAACAAACTGGAGTGGTCTGGACTCGATTATAGCTAGCATAGCAGCTGAGATTACTGTGCATGCATCTCGCACACTAGTATTTTTACATTATGCTAACATTTTCTACTATAATAATATATGTTGGCGTTCATTCATCCAATCAAATTGGTTCTCCACACCGTACGTTAAGCAGTTGATGAGGTATATATTATGTCTTTTTTTTAAAAAAAAAAAGAAGAAAGGCGGTTAAGGTATCTCTTGGAATGGTCGGCAGTCTGAGGTTGAGAGAATTTGCATCATCTGTTTCATTTGGTCGGTCGGGAATGAATCAGTTGCATCTCTTCGCTGTTTCATTAGAGTATGGCACATGCACATGCACATCCACATTCTGAGGCAAGCCGCTACAATTGTATGCGGAGTGTGAGCACTAACCTCCTATCACATTTCATTTCGCGAACGACCTAGTAGTCCCGTCCCGTTTACCTGCATTTTCGACTGACAGAACAGAACGCACGGACGCCCGATCGGTGGTTTGCCTCGAAATTCTACTATTCCTCGCGACAAGTCTCTTTACCACCAGCAAAGTCGCTATCCCTTCATTCATGAATGGCCCTTTTTTTCCTAGTCGTGTAGTTCACTTTCAAGGGACCCGGACCAGCAGCATTTCACTGGGCACTCGCCGTCTGTCCGTTGGTATGTGATTGCGTTTCCTACTGCCCCATTGACGTTCCCGGCCAGGCCAATTGACAGCCCAGCCGAGCGTCCCTCCTCTCCCTACCGACCAGCGACCGTTCGATCCAACGGGGAAAGGTAAAGATCAGTAGTACAGTCGCTGCAGGAGCTGAGAGCTCGGCTCCGAAGTCGGAACGGGATCAGAACCTCCAATGGCGAGTCACGAGGGCACGCATACGCGGCCGGCCTCACCTGTGAGTTGTGACGCCACCTGTCCCTACCTACCGGCCCCACCACCTTCCTCGTCCTTTCCCGGCCGCTCTCCTCGCCTCGCCTATATAATATAACCGCCTCATTCATCAGACGGACTCGCAGCTCGCAGCACCTGCAGCAGAGCCACTTGAGAACCAACCAACCAACAGCCGGAGCCAGCCAAGGAGGAGGAGCAGCAGGAAGGACAACTTGCCCCGACCAGACAAGATGTGCAACTCCAACGTCAAGTCCGCGGGCGGCGTCGCCCAGATCGACGGCCGCCCGGTGCTGCAGCCGGCGGGCAACCGCGTGGCGGACGCCTCGCGCCCGCTCAAGAAGTCCCTGCAGAAGTCGCTCTCCATGCCGGCTTCCTACGACAGCAACAACAATGCCACCGCGCCCGCGGCAGCCCGTCCCGCGCCGCCGGCCGAGAACACCACCCGTGCAGCGGCGGCGGGTTCTCTGCTGCCTCCTGCGACGCCGGCCTCGGTCGCCGCGAGGGCGACGACGAAGGCGGCTGCGGGCGCCGTGGCGGTGGCCGAGAAGAGCAGGTACAAATCCAGCAGGAAGCCCAGCGCCGTGCTGCCCGTGGTGACGTTCGCGGCGCTGGAGGCGTTCGAGCCGGCCGCGGCCGGAAGCATCGCCGCGGCGCAGCGGGAGCACGCCGCGCAGGCGCAGGCGCAGCGCAAGCTGCGGATCGCGCACTACGGCCGCACCGCGTCCTTCTCCCGGGTGGAGGGACGAGTCGGCGCCACCGCCACCGCCACCGCCGCCGCCGCTGCCGAGCCGGCCGTCGTCCCCGCCTCGCCCACCGGCCACGACGAGAAGCGCTGCAGCTTCATCACGCCCTACTCAGGTAAGCAACAAAGCACGACAAAGCCATATGCTGCTACTCACTGCTTGACACCATTTTTCGCTAACGTGAGCTACTTACTATTCTGCTGTGTGCGTGCAGACCCTCTGTATGTGGCGTACCACGACGAGGAGTGGGGAGTGCCGGTGCACGACGACGAGTAAGCAAGCCGCCATTCCTGATCCTTGCAAACACAAGCTTCTCGCATCAACAGTTGTGCTCACATGTATTTGGTGGCACCGAAATGGCAGGTTGCTGTTCGAGATGCTCACACTGTCTGGCGTGCAAGTCGGGGCCGACTGGACTTCCATCCTCAAGAAAAGACACGTCTACAGGTGCATAGGGAACAGAGAGAGCAACAAGCCCCCTTTACTGTAGTTGTTGTTATTACTGCGCTCCGCCGCTAAATTTCGGTCTGTGTTTGCCTGATGAATATCTGTCTGGTCACAAACAGGGAGGCATTCTCCGGCTTCAGCGTGGACGCGGTCGCCAAGTACACCGAGAAGCAGATGGCGTCGCTGAGCGCCGACTACGGCCTGGATTTGGGCACCGTCAGAGGAACCGTCAACAACGCCTGCCGGATTATCGAGGTACCCTGAGCTTCACCTCATTTGAGCAAGACTGTCAGTCTGTCTGTCAGTCGACGTGTTTTCGGTTTCACTAGATATGATCCTTAGCTAACTGCTGATGGAAAAGGATTAGAAAGCTCCGAAAAATGAGCCTTTTTTATAACTATCAGAGGCCAGACGTGTTGGTTTTGGTACAAGTTGGTAGTGTGGTTTCCATCGGTTGGACCTCATCTGATAAGATCGTAGCAGTTATAGTTCTAGGACCATCTCGCAACCGAAGCTTAACCGAAAGATGAAGGGAGAGATCGAGGCGGTGAATGAATGAAGGCGTATATATGAGTTATGAAACGAAACCAGTTAGCAACTGAAAGCGAAGTGTAACAGAATCCCTGAACCTGAACCCCCTGATTGGATTGGTAGACAGCTCAGTGAATTCATGAATGAATGGATTTGATACAAAGCAGAAGCAGGTGGCATCCGCGTTCCGGCCTTTAAAGGTGGCCACTCTGGTCTGGCGATGCGGGGAGCAGAGAACAAGTGCGTCGTAATCGTAAAGCAGCTGGACACAGCCAAAAAGACTGAGCCCTTCCTAATGAGCATTTTGGTCGCAGGAAAAGATGCTAATCGTACTTGACCGGGTGTCATGCCTTTAGTTTAATCTTTCCTTCACATTCTCACAAATGATGTCCAAGGTTCCGTTTTCCAAAACGGGACTGTTAGCCGGTTCCCACTAACCACCAATCAAGTAGAGCACTATACCCCATCATACTGTAGTGTAGGTACTTATGTCAGTCAGTACATTAGCTGCCACCAACTAAACTAATAATCTGTTATCAGCATGTCTATATACGGAGAAGAATATATATATATATATATATATATTAATCTGATGATGGTGTTCTCCAATATAATCCGTTGCATTGCATGCAGTTGCGGAGGGACTTTGGGTCGTTGGACAAGTACGTGTGGGCGTTCGTGAACAACAAGCCGCTGTCGCCGAGCTACAAGTACAGCCGGAAGATCCCGGTGAAGACGTCCAAGTCGGAGTCCATCAGCAAGGACATGGTCCGGCGGGGCTTCCGCTTCGTCGGCCCCACTGTCATCCACTCCTTCATGCAGGCGGTCGGGCTCACCAACGACCACCTCGTCTCGTGCCCGCGCCACCGCGTCTGCTCCGCCGCCGCCGCCGCAGGCGCAGCCGCAGCCGCCCGCGTTAACTGATTCTGCTGACCACCGAGAGGAACACAAGGGAGAAGAAACCTATATTGTCTGAGGACAACCAAGACGAGAAAAGAGAGAGAGCCTCTAGTAGTAGCAGTAGTGGTATACAAAAGAGAGTGTGCTGGTTTGCAAGTGTGTATGATGAGTGTGTGTGCTTGTGTAGATTAATTACGGCCCCCCTGATTAGCCAATTATTAATGAGCTTGCTTGCTGTGATTTGCATGACGTACCCCCATTGCCTTAAGTACGTCCCACGTGACGTGAGTACCACCACTGCAGCACCTTGACATCGTTTAGATGGTAAGTTTTTGCTACATGTGATACTGTAGCATTTTTGTTTGTCTGTAATAATTATTATTCAATCATGAATTAACTAAGTTTAAAAAATTTATCTTATAATTTATAATAAAACTATATAATTAATTATTTTTTATCTATATTTAATACTCTATATAAATGGTTAAAGATTGATGTGATATAGAGAGGAAAAAACTTAAACTTCAAGGCCCTTGTGTACGAAGGCGGTAGGTGTGTGCAGTGGCGTGACTTTGCAGCTGCACGCCTTTGCCCTGTTTGCGTGTGCTCTCCTCTCAACAACAGCTAGCCAGGGGCGGAGGAGGAGAGGAGGACGATGATGGTGATGATTAGGGAGGGAGAAGCCCGGCCGTGTGGGCTACCTGCATGTGGGCTACCTGCACTCTCACTCGCGGCAGGCCATGTGGTGTTGCAGGCAGACGCATGTGCAAGAGAGAGACGCAAGGAGAAGGAAAGCGAAGGCCCGCGCCCGCCCGCTTTGCCGGCGCATGTGACCCCGCACAGCACAGGCCGCTGCAGCTCCAGCACTTTTCTTCGCGCTGTGGCTCTGCTGCGAGCAAGACGGGAGGACGGACCGGACACATGCCACCGGCCCACCATCGACCGTGCCAGTGCCAGCCATCTCCCCGGCCGGCCGGCCGGACTGGCCAGCTGCGATGACTCGTCCGTCAGTCCGGCCATCCAATGCATCATGACCGGCCGGCCGCTAGCACTAGCAGGCGGCGGAAATGGCACGTTACGACGTGACGTGCGGGCGCTCGTGCTCGTGTCGTGGCGTTTATTCGTGTGACGACTTCGTGTGCGCTACTCTACTGTATTGGCAGGCAGGCAGATCGACAGCGAGAAACAAGCACAAATACTGTGCCACCTACATGCCTACAGGCTACAGCCTGCCTATGCTCCTACAAGGGTGTACCGTGTACGTGTTCGTCTGGTGACTTGGTGAGAGATGCGAGATGTCTCTCCTGCACTGCACCAGTGCCCCTTGGTCGGTCGATGAACAATCTTCTTTCCGTGGAGTCGATGAGCTCTGATCGAGTTCGTCAGGTGCGATGCGAATGCGATGCTCCCAGCGCACCTTTATTTGTCGGTCGATGAACATTCTTTTCCTTCGTGGAGTGGATGAGGCAGAGGTTGAGCAATCTTTCGAGCCGTTCGGTTCCGTGTGCGACCCCCCACTCTCCCAGGACCGCCCGCGAGCTGAGAATCTCTGCATGTGCGCGCGCGCGCGGCTTTGTTTGGTGTCTGCTTATATTTGGTTGGTGCTTCAATTTTGCATGGTTTATATTATGACGGCAACGATAACATGTGGGGAACCTTCGTTAATCGTTAAGCTACTAGGCCTCCGGTTTCATGTGACTGGTCGATCTATCACAGGCTACAACTCCATGATTGATTGATCTGGATAGAATGCCATTGTTTTTCCATCTTCCAAGGGTTATGATCCCACATTCTCACTATAGGAACAGAACAAGGACCACACCAAGTTGTTTGGTTTTGATTCTTACTTGGATTGGAATGTGCTGTTATGATGCGCTGCCTGCCGTGCGTGCTTGATGCTTTTCTTGCTCAAGTATACTAAGTGTGTGGCGATTTTTTTGGGGGGGCATACTTGGATGTAAGCACTGGAGTTGACGTCGTCTTGCTGTGTATTCTGGGTATCAGATCATACGAGGGGTGATGGGTACTAGATATGTCTGCGCTCATTCGAGTTTCTTCTTTGACAAGTCTGCCCATGCCCACAGAAAGGTTCATTGGCATTTTCAGGATCTTGTGCAGATTCAAATGAGCTTGCTGCTGTCTATGTAGTCTTTCTGATTTTCATGGAAGGTTACTGCACTGCTCACGCAACGCCTGCAGGCTGCAGCAAGCTGAAAGCACTGCAGGTAATCTGAAATTATTTGAGCAAGAAAAAAAATGGACACTCTTGTTCCTACTAATGTAATCTACCTACAATCTCCCTCTCTGGCGATATATATTCATCAACACAAGAAATTCTATGTTTACTTGAACTTATCAGCCATAGTATAATATTTCTCTCTTACACCAAAACAACATAAGCTAGCTTATAGCTTATTAGCCACAGGAACCAATCGGCTGAATATTGATCCGTCGGAAAGACAAAGTCAATTGCGTAGAGTATATCTCGAGAAAAGAGGCAAAGTTGAATCAATCGTCCCTGCCTGCATTCAAAAGTCAAGGTCGAGCCTTGCATGACATGTGGCAACTAGAGCAAGTAGCCATCAACATAGACACATTTTCTGCAGCAAGTAACAACTCGTCGGTAGTTTTTTCAGGCTGCAGCAAGTAACAACTCCTCGGTCATAATTGTTCCAGACCTCACTATGAATCACCCGTTGATAATTTGATATAGACTACTGGAGGGCCTTATAAGCAGTTTCCGCATCTCTGTCTCTCTTTTTATGAATCGGGCAGAATAGCTGTTGATTATATTAGTAGAAGTAAAAATATTTTGAACCTTGCTATCAACGACAGGTTGGCATAAGCAACCAACATGGGCCAATCTAATGAGATCACCACAACAACCAAATCCTAAACCCCTCAAATGAAACACACGTCAACAGGTGTGTTCTCAGGAAAAAAAAAAAAGCCCAAACCTCTATCACCATTGAACAGATCACATCAACATTGGCTGAAGAATAAAGAAACGTCATCTTGTAACAAGCCATTGTTCCAGTTTGTGCCATTTAACCATCTTTGCAAAAGTTGTTAAAAAAAGCCATCTTGCAAAGATTTTTCAAAAAAAAAAAAAAACAAACAATTTTTTTTGAGGAAAAAAAACCAAACATTTGCAACGTTGTTCCGCACCATGCAAGCATTCGCTCTACATGGCCAGCCTCCATGGCCCACTGCAAACTGTTAGGCCTGCGTACCATCGTTGTTAGTTATCACATTGCGCCATCTTTCGACCTTGTTCCGTCCTTGTTTGTTGATTTGTTTTATTCATTATCGTAACTCCCTCCCTACTTGATCTATCAACATGAACTTCGTATAGCTATCATTTTTTTTTTGCTTAAAGCCTTTTTATTCTTTCTCCCCTCTTTTTATTCTTTTTGCACTTCTCTCATGACCATGCCGATTACGTTAAAAAATTAGTTCATGACTATGCCATGGGCTGACACCAATTCAATGTAGCATTTAGCTGTTCGACTGTGCTATGGCTAATAAGTTCAATAGCTGATAAGTTCAATAGCTCCATTCCTCCATAACTATACCATATATAGCTATTGAACTATACCATATATAGCTGATAAGACTGATTTTTTTTGTTGCGAGAGGAAAAACACTATACCATATATAGCTGATAAGTTCAATAGCTCCATTCCTCCATAACTACATTATCCAAATCTTTTACAAATTGTTAAGTTTCTTAGTCCTCTTGTGGAGCTAGAGTTTAGGTCATCTTGTACTTTATGTTGTCAAAACCATATACGGAGTATTAAGATAATATATGTTTTTTTTGGTTTTTTTTCAAATATAATTGAAGGCAAGTATTGTCACACCCGGTTCTAAGGACAAAACCAGATATACACTATATGTGAGTCTTGAAGGACAAATCTCACATATAGCTACAAATAGTATCAATTATAATGCTTTAAAGATAACTTACACAATATATAAAAGATCACCTAATGGACAATCAGCGGAAAGACGACTTCAAACTCTGGGTGTAGACTTCACTCCACTGGATCCAACTGACTGGTTGACAACAAGCCTAACACTCCTCCTGAGGTATGGGGGGAATAGCAAGAGTGAGTCCATGTCGAACTCAACAAGTATAGCAAAAGTATAGGTCCCATAACACATAATCAATGTAACATAAATAATATAAAGCATAAAACGGTAAACCATGAACATGTTAGCAAACAAAAGTCATCATCTTAGTGTAAAGATTCTAAGGCCGCTCGTGTCCTTGAGTAAGGCTAGTATACCAGTTTATTAAACTCTGCGCAGAGGTGTACACTTTCACTGTGAGCCGTGATTTACCCTTTCGCCCGAGGGGATCAGCCTCTTAGCCCACTACCAAAGAAGACCGGCAGGGTTCACTATAAAGTCTTTTAAAGGTTCGTCTAACTAATTAGGGCTGTCTTCCGGATTATCAGATGTAGGAACCCCCTTCCAATATGGCATAATCCCTGTACTCATAAGGACAGAGGTTGTCCTATACCCAACTTGGCACCCCTAACTAACTAGAGAAGGTCCTCATACTGAGCTAAAACCATAGCCATATAGCCCTCACAGCTGTACTGTAAATCCCGGAGGTTCTGTTACAGATAAATCATCAAGTTGCTAAAAAGTCATTTTTATCGTTTATTGCTTAAACATTAATTAAGTCATAAGATCATGGCCATAAAAATAACACCTAAACTATACTTGCCTTAAGACTTGCTTTACACCTAAAGCAATATGCTTAGAGAAACATCATTATCTTCCATTCAGCTGCTTGTGATCTCTAACGCTCACAATGATTCTTGTTCTAGTCGTAGCAAGCACCATACATAGAGAACATACAAGCAACAAGGAAAAACAACTAAGAACAGTACACCACACAAGGTAAACATCGTACTAAAAGAGAGCTATAGCTACGATCACAAGAAACGCCTACCGAAAGGCTTTACATTATAAAAGAAACAACTTTAAGCTTTATTTACCTTATTTAAAGAAAAACATGAACAAGTTATTAACTCATAGAACATAAAACCATAATTTATTTTAAAAACCAAGTTAAACTAACTATATTTTATTTATAAACATATCTTACATTATCAAGACATTTAAACTTTGCTTTACAAACGACATAAACATACGAGAGCATCTATGGTCTATTACATGTAGCATGTTTAATCTAACCAAATCATAATTAGAAATACATAGGTTAAAATTAATCAAATTAATATGTCATGTATAATTATGAAGATATGAAACGGATATTGTTTTTAACTATAAAACTAACTAATTACAAGCATATTAATTAAACAATTTAATATTTAGCTAAATATAGAAAAGCATGAGACATGATAAAAATTAACTCTACTGCGTAGAACACGATGATACAAAACTAACACAACTTGAATCGCCCGAATCGGAGTTAAAACGGTGAAACAACGGAGATAATACGATCGATGGCAAATCTGTAAATAACTGCTAGGTGACAGACTCGTAATTACCATCATCTTCCACCTCTGGCTGATGTAGATCGTGGCCATGGCAGCCATGGTAATGCTGCTCTCACGTAGGAGGGAAGGAAGGGGCTTTACCGGGACATGTCCGGCCGTCGGCGGCTGGCCAGACCGACACCGAGCAGCCTGCCTGCACGCTCATGCACAGCACGACGACGCTGGCAAGAGGTTGGAGACCATGGCATAGAGAAAGGAGAAAAATAGAATTTGCTACCATAGGGATTTCCAACTAGGGACTCCCCTCATGGTAATTATGATATGCTTTGGCCAAGGGGTTGGTACAAATATATATAGGGCGAAAAACTTCCCACGTCAACGTCAACTAGCAATATGGTAATAATTGATATTGCACCCTCCACCTTTACTAATAGGCCTAATTAATTATTAAAGCCCATTAGTAAATAAAGACATGGGCCTTTAGGTGTCGGAAAAATTGGGAGATTTTATTATTTTCGGAATTGATTAATTTTATGGATAAAATAATTCTAGAAAAGTCTAGAATTGACTTTTAAGCCACAAAAAATACTCCGAAGGCTCCAAAAATTTTGGAAAAATTCTTAGAGATATTTTGAAACATGAGCAACCTAAATAAAGTATTTAGAGATCATAAAAAAGATATTTTAGAGCATCCAAAAATTAGACAAAGCTCTAGGATAAAGAGAAAAGATTCCAGAAAAGTCCAGAAAATTCCCCAGAAGGATTGGAAGACGTCTAAACGTGTTTTAAAAACTTAGCAAATACAAAAGCACAAACTTAAACAACAAACAGACATCACATCAAGCAATATCCCATCAAATTAATATAGAAAAGTTTAAAACTCACATTTTTCCTATAACTAATTGTGCACGAGCTCAAACTAAATTTAGTAAATTTTATCATAATATTAAAACATTTATTTTAATTAGAGTCTTCTAAGCACAACCCAAAATAGAAAATTTTGGGGTGTGACAAGTATTAAGAAAAAAAGGGATCAAGCCAAAGTTGAATGAGTTGCCCCTAGATGCATTCAGGAATCAGAGTCCGACACTTGAATTTGCCTTGCTTGGCGATACCTGTGTCCATGGTCAGTTATGAATTTCATTAGACTATCCGCACTCATGGACCTCTATATTGAAACTCTAAACGGAATATTCCATTATGGTCATCGAGATTCCCTCCTCTATGTTATTTTTTCCTGCACCCATCCAACCTCAATACCAACCTCCATCCACTGTGGGGCCCACATGTCAAGATTTTTTCTTTTTTCTTTTTTTCTCTTCCCTTCTTTTTTCCCGTCTCCACATTATCCATTCGCTGGCACTAGCACACCGCCCGGTCCGACACTGCTCCCCAGCTCGCTCGCGACGGCGGCGGGGGTGCCCATGGCCACGGGCAAACTCGGCCCGGCGGCGGGGACCCACGGCCGCGGGTGAGCTTTGCACCGGCGACGCGGGTGCCCCCGCGGGCGAGTTCGGCCCCGGCGGCGCGGTTGCCCCCGCGGGCGAGCTCGGCCTCGGACGCCATGGACGGGCCGTCCTCCACCGCCCCTCCCTGCTCCCTCCTCCTCCACCGCCCCTCCTCTGCTCCGCGGGCGAGGCCAGGCCGGGGTGTGGCCGCCGTCGCGGGCCGTCCTCTGCTCTCCGGCGCAGGGCCCTGCTCTGTTCGGCTGCGCGGGGGGGGGGGGGGGGGGGGGCGGGGACGCGAGTGCGGCGGACGAGGTCGCGGAGCAGGGCGGTGCGCGGTGGCTCCTGGACAAGCACGACGGCGCTCGCGGCATCACCCGCAAATACGCCCTCCACCGAGCTCGGGCCATGGAGCTCCGGCGGCGGCTCCTCCTCTTCTTTTCCCTCTCCGGCGGCGGGCGCTCGACCTCGGCCTCTGCTCCACCCCGCCGCAGATAGTCTTAGTTAACCATCGCCATCGCATCTGGCAACTAGCCAAGTACAGTACCAAGCACGGGCAGTGTCAGTCAGGATAATGTATTCACTGGAGAATCAAGCCGGCGCTTCAGTTCATACATTGGCCATCTACGTACATCACCTTTCTGCAGCAAGTTTAACAACCCTTTAGAACTTCACTGTCAATCACCCGCTGATCCCTGAACTTCATAGATCACCACAACCATCAATCTACGGGGCGTTCCCATCGCATCAGAAGCTCCACAATTCAGTCATCGTTTATTTATTCATAATAAAGTACAGGTTCGATGGCTAAAAAGTAATGAAAGAGATGGGGCCAATGGTTCTGGTAGTACTACGACCATGTGTACCAAACCTGCCGCCGACACAAAAATGGGCTTGTTTTGAGCTACTACTGTACACCATTTCATCTCTTACCGGCGGGTAAAAATCTGCATCGAGTCATCGACGCGCTGACGGGAGCCAGCCAAGTAACCGACGCTGACAATCCGACGCGGCGAAATATTGCCACCACCTGGCACACCCGCACCAATGCCGAATCCCCACGATTCAGATCAGAAACGCAAAAGGCCAATCCACACAGACGCGACGCGACGCGACGCACCACCACCTAAAAAAGGCCGGGCCGTTTCCCCGACCACCGCCCGACGAATCAGCGCCCACTACTATCCAACTCCGGTCATCCCCGCCGGCGACGACCAGACCCAGTAGCGAAGCGATCCACGCAGGCGCGACACACGATGGGCGGCCGCAAGCTGGCGCTGCTGGTGGGCATCAACTACCCGGGCACCAAGGCGGAGCTCAAGGGCTGCTACAACGACGTCGACCGCATGCGCCGCTGCCTGATCGACCGCTTCGGCTTCGACGAGGCCGACATCCGGGTGCTCACCGACGCCGACCGCTCCGCGCCGCAGCCCACGGGGGGCCAACATCCGCCGCGCGCTCGCCCGCCTCGTCGGGGACGCCCGCCCCGGGGACTTCCTCTTCTTTCACTACAGCGGGCACGGCACGCGGCTGCCTGCCGAGACGGGGCAGCACGACGACACCGGGTACGACGAGTGCATCGTGCCCTGCGACATGAACCTCATCACAGGTGCGGCGATCGGGGGATCCATTGACCTTCTTCTCCTCTGTGCTTCATTTTTCCTCTTTTTATTGCAAGTATACTGCTCTGAAAATGGTAAAAATGATAGGATCAGCGTTTAATCTGACGACTTGAGATGTGAATCTAAGCCTGGAAACAATTGGTCAACACCTACCTGATGTGGATCTGTTCGCGGATTTGCTCCAACCCAAATAGTTGACATCACTTTTTTAGTTTTGTTAGCCTGTGATCTGGAGGCATGTGCTTAAAATTTGATGATTAGGCATTCCCATTTGCTAGTTTTGAACTGCAGGAACTTTGTATAAGCCTGCTGCTGGAACTTTGTATAAGTCTGATCTGAAAATATGTTTAGTGCTATACTATCTGATTGAATTTCAGATATGACTGCTTTATGATGCTATAAACGTGTTATAGCAATTTCATATAGTCCATTACAATGTGTGGAGGGGTTATATATTAGAGTTGGATTTATATGGCTCACTGATAATAACTAATTAAAAAAAAAGCTAGCACAATTTTGTGTATGCAGATTAGTTTATCAAATTGGTTTTCATTTGGAAACATAGTAGCAAATGGCAATGAATCGGTTACATAGGTTACTCAGATAACTTAATTAGCAATGAAGGTTTTTTAGTCTGGTGAATCATTTAGTTACATCCAAGTATAACTGAACATTTCTTGATTGCAAAGATCAAATGTCTTTACAGAAGGATGATGGAATTGAAGTTCAGCTCATACTGTCATTTTTCATGGACAAAGTTCAGAATCAAAGTTCTAACTTGTTTCAATCTGCAGATCAGGATTTCAGGGAACTCGTGCAGAAGGTCCCTGAGGGCTGCCTATTCACCATCGTCTCTGACTCATGCCATAGTGGTGGCCTGCTGGACAGTGCTAAGGAGCAGATAGGTAACAGCACCAAGCAGAATAAGACCCAGTCCCGTGAACCTGCTGAGCGTCCTCGTTCTGGTTCTGGCAGCGGCTTCCGGTCATTTCTCAAAGAGACGGCCCGTGATTTGTTAGAGTCTGAGGGGATTCACATCCCTCATAGCCGTCATGGGGGTGATGACCAGGACGACGCTTACGAACAGCCAACTGGAGATGGCCACACTAAAAACCGCTCCCTACCACTCTCGACCCTGATAGAGATGCTCAAGGAACAAACTGGGAAGGATGACATTGATGTGGGTTCAATCCGGATGACTCTGTTCAACGTCTTTGGCGATGATGCCAGCCCGAAGATCAAGAAGTTCATGAAGGTCATGCTCGGAAAGTTCCACCAAGGCGAGTCAGGTGAGCATGGCAGTGGTGGTGGTGTCCTGGGCATGGTTGGTGCCCTCGCTCAGGAGTTCTTGAAGACTAAGCTTGAAGGGAACGAGGAAGAGGCTTTCAAGCCAGCATTAGAGCAAGAAGTTCACAGTGTTGACGAGGTGTATGCCGGGACTAAGGCCTGGGCACCAAGCAATGGCATTCTGATCAGTGGGTGCCAGACTAACCAAACATCAGCGGATGCAACAACACCGCAGGGTGTCTCATTTGGTGCTCTGAGCAATGCTATCCAGACCATTCTTGCAGACAAGCACGGGAGGGTGACAAATAAGGATCTCGTGATGAAAGCACGTGAGCTGCTGTCCAAGCAAGGCTACACTCAACAGCCTGGTCTGTACTGCAACGATGAGCATGTTCATGTCGCTTTCATATGCTAAAACTTAGGTTGTTGCAACTATTACTTTCCTCCCTCCTTTTGTGTTGATCGGTACACCAGAGGTTGAAGTTTTTCTCCCCTTGTACTTTACAGTTATATTGTATCAGTGTTGCTTGAGAATATGCTTCAATGGACTATGTCAATATTGAAATAACTTTGAGAAATGTTTCTATATATGAACAATATACACACTTTTATCTGAGCTATACGAACCTGTAAGCTGCACTAAATGTATCAGTTTTCTGACATTCCGTCATCCTAGTAAACTTAGTTTATATCAATTCTTATGATGGTTCTAGTCTGCTAGTCTACTTTCTGTTGTGTCAGCTTTGTTATGGAGGCCATTACGATTACTATTTCTCATGTTCAGTTGTGTTCCATCTTTTGTTTATGTAGACCATTCCGATTACTATTTCTTTTTTTTTTCCCAAAAGCGAGCACGTGCTTTTACGATTACTATTTTTCATGCCCCCTTTTTCTTTGTCATGCTAAGTTAATATAAGACTGCATATGCCTGAGGCTGATTCTTGTTTGCTTCCTTATGCTTCGAATTAAAAAATCAATTATGTTTCTACTTTTTCCTGTAAATCATTAATCGTCACTATTTCAGCATTTCCTACTCCTGGAGTATGATTTAGTCTTCTCCCAACTCCCATACATCTAGCGAACCCTGTATGCAGAGATGAAAGGCAAAGGAGTTCGTTGGCAACAGATCTGCAAAATTGGAGACTATCCAATGTGGATCGTGGTTATATATCGATAGTAGACTTGTAGTTCTTTGTTCTATATTACTCCCTCAGGTCCCTTTTATCTGGCGTGAGAGGTGAGTTTACAGGTGCCAAGACACTCCTAGAAACACTTCGTATTTACTGCCCCTCGGGATCAGTTTTCCTCCATATTATTATCTACTAAAATATGCAGTGACCACATAAAACAGCAACGCATGCGGCAACGCTTGGTGTTTTGACGGGCTTAGTAATGACTAATCCCCTTGATACTTCAGCCCGCGCCTGTTATTGTGGCCAAAGCAAAAAAAAAAAAAAAATGCTTGTATGCCAGTACATTTTACTCCAAATCACAGGTTCCAAATTCTTGTGGAAATCGTGACTTCCTTTTTTCCTCAAACAAATCAAATAACTGCACAAGTACGCATAAATATGGCAAAAAAAAAATACAAAAAGATAGCCAAAGAAGGAAAGAAAAGAAAAACAAATACAAACTACCAGCAGCAACCGAAAAGATTAGTACTTTGCAATCTGCAAATATGCATCCACTGCATGTGAACTTCTCTGTTCTAAACAAAATTTTCAGAATAACTGAACCACATCGTTGTATCTCCCTTGGCAAAACGAGCAACAAAATCTTCAGAGTAACTGAAGCACATAGTAGTATCTCCCTCAGCGAAACGAGCAACAAAATCTTCAGAATAACTGAACCACGATGTTATATCTCCCTCGGCAAAACGATCTGCTGAAAGAATCGAACAAGGCAAACCTGACCTCAAACCACACTCATAACTCCCATTTTATTACGCAAGCGATTCGTACAATGACAGAGCCAGAGACAGAATTAGCTCATTATTACGGGCATCGAAAACAATAATCAACATCACCCTGATCACGCTAGATCACCCGGAGACGGAGCCAGAAACAGAATTAGATCAGTACGGGCAGCACTCGAGGCCGTCGAAGCAGCACGCGTCAATTGGATGGTCAATCGGATCAAGCCCAGGAGCAGGCCATGGCCTGGCCTTCACCACCGACGCCGCCATCGACACGAGGAGGCAGACCTGCGCGACGAGGAGAACCAGAAACGCTTGGAGGTTGTTGTTCGCCATGGCTGTCCTCGATCGATCGGTCTCCAGTTTCCAGGGAACGCCGCCGGTGTGATGAGCTGCCCATTTGTGAAGGTTTATTGCTGTGACGAACGACACATCACAGATGGCAAATGAGCTGGTGCATTTGCTAGCATTGAAGCACACAAATGAATGGCCTGTGCTGTACAAATTGTGTGGATGATGTCAAATCAGCTGTCTTCTTCAGTAAAAATTGTGTGGATGATGAAATCAGTTGTCTTCTTCAGTAAAAATGCGTAGATGATGTTGAAAAACGCGCCCATGGCGTGATCAAAAAAAAAAAAATATGATGTCAAGGATGATGTTGTCCAAAGTGAGACAACGGAAGCACTTTCTCACAGATACCTTGGCCTACTAACAGCCTTGGGACGATCAACAGCTGGGACCTTTGAATTTTTTGCCAGCAAGAATCAAGGGCCTAGTTTGATCCTGGAGTGGAAAAGCGGCGAGCAGTGCCGGAAGAGACTTTCCCTCAAGTCGGTTGCGCAGGCCACTTCTCCGTCTTAATTGAGAGGCAGAGCTCCTGCTGTTCAGTTCAAAAAGGTTGCGCAGGCCATGCCGACTTACTCGATGAGCTGCTTCCTCTTGTCAAAAACCACTTGCAGGAAAATGAAATATACCATTGCAAATTATCCCCCTGCACTTTGATGCCAGGCCAATCACGCCGGGTGAGGGACAGGAAATTACATTGGTCTCTGAACTAATGACTGAAGCGGGACGATGAAATGAACAGCTGATCATTGAAACTGATAGCCAAGATCTAGTCAAATTGTGGAAAGCTGGTCTGCTGGTGCAAACCAAAGGTACAGAGTGGGAAGCTCGTTGTATCTCCCTCAGCAAAACGAGCACCAAAATCTTCAGAGTAACTGAACCACAGTTTTTTTTTTTTTTTGAACGAATAGTGAACGAACAGGAGGGGTTTTGGCCCCCTACTGAAAAACGAACAACAAAATCTTCAGAATAACTGAACCACAATGTTATATCTTAATCCCTCGGCAAAATGATCTGCTGAAAGAATCGAACATAGACACATTACCTGACCTCAAACCATACTCATAACTCCCATTTTATTACACAAGCGGTCAGTACAATGATGGAGCCAGAAACAGAACTAGAACATATCAGATCACCCGGAGAGCTGGCAACGTCGTAGCAGCACTCGGGGTGGTAGAAGCAGCACGCCGGAACCGACTGCAGGGCCGTCGGACCAGGCCCAGGCCTGCCCTGCACCGCCGACGCCGCCATCGCCACGATGAGGCAGACCTTGGCGACGAGGAGGACCAGGAACGCTCGGAGGCTATCGTTCGCCATGGATGTCCTCGATCGATCGGTCTCCTCTCCACTCTCTAGGGAGCGCCGCCGATGTGCCGACCCTTTATAACAGGAACGAACCGCCCTTTGTGAAGCTGGGTATTGCTGTGACGAACGACAGATGGCAAATGCGCTGGTGCATTTTTGCGCATTGACTGTGGCAAATGACCTGGTGATTTTTGCGCATCGACTGTGGTGGCTAAAGCACCAGCGTAAGCTCGGCTGCTCCGTGTTCGGGCTGAAGCCTGAAGGAGAAGCAGGGGCCCATCAGCCAGCCCATGGCTTTTTTTAGCCCGTGGTGTACGTGGACTGTTGCTGTTTATGGCATTTAGATTTCTCGTTTTCTGATCAGTTAATCTGACCGTGACTGAACCATATTATCTAGTTTCCATCCGACAAAAAAAAAGAACCATATCATTGATGGCTAATACTCGCGAACGTGCTGCTTGTCTAACAATTGTTGAACCCAACGTGCACTGCACATGGCGTCCTTTTATTATCACACAAAGAAAACTAACATATAAATTTGGCAGAAACTTTTGATAAAATACCTTAGTAAATAACATCTCATCATTTGTATATTCAGATTAGCAGATATGCTCCTAAGATCAATGCGGGCCCCTGTATCTCCTTCTCCAGCGCGCACCAGATTCGACTGGGAAATTCGCAAAAGCACTTTGCTTTTCAATTTGCACTACTGTTTTATAATGGGCCTGGGTTGGATCAAGCAGCTAATAGTTAGCTTCTTTGAATCTAAATAGGGTCCAACTAATAGTTTAGCTAATTGTTAGCTAACACCTAACTAACAACTACCTTTACTAGTTACCCCACAAAAAAAGTACTTTTACTAGTTGAGCTAAACTAGCTAATAGCAGCTAATGGTCAGCTAGCTAACATTAGTATGAGCTAGCTAACTAGTAGCAGCTAATGGATCTAAACAAGATCTTAGTCCAGGTTGATGACTTGGACTATGTTTTTTTTTTTTGCAACAAGACTATGTAAAAGTTTAGGTGTCTTGACGATATGTTAGCAGTCGGTCCAATACAGGGGAGGAGAATTGGGAAATAGGAAGAATAGGAGGCTTGGAGAGGAAGAACTGAAATTTGGAGTTCAGGATTTGGTTTCAGTTCAAGTTTAGAGACCGGTAACGAACTACGCTTCTAATTTCTTGCCAGAACGGTCTCCCACTTTCCCCTCGTTCGGCTTGGCCTTGACTGGCCCGAGAAATTTGCTATTATGGAACTCCAAACGTTGGGCTTTGTTATAATGGGACTCTTATCGTTGACTTCGCTAAAATGACACTTCAAACATTGGACCTTTGTTATTATAGGAATTGGACTGTATTTCATCACTTTTTTTTTATCTAAATACATGTATTCAACCAAAACAGACCATATTGCCCTTTTGCAGCTCGCCTGGGTTGTTTGCCGCACGCCTGCCTGGCTGGCTGCAGCTCGCCTGGGTTGTTTGCCGATCGCCTGGCTTCCGCTCGGTTCTGGCCGGCTGCTTGCCTGGCTTCCGCTCGGTTCTGGCCGGCTGCTTGCCTGGCTTCCGCTCGGTTCTGGCCGGCTGCTTGCCATACAGTATCATATGCAATTTGACACTTGTGCTCTGTTTGTAATTTCTTTTGCAGTTCCCTAGCACCAATATGTGGATTATCTCTAAGGATACTCACAGCCTTGCTAGCTATCCACTTGCAGCTTGGAGTTGTAGTTATTTGCCTCGTGCTAGACACACATGTATGGTCATCGGCCGCCGTCGGAGGTGCTGCAGCCTGCGAGCCTTGGTCTGGAGAGGGCGCCGTAGCCTTCCCTAGGGTGCTTCCATGGCTGCCCGGCGTGGATTGGTGGCTGGCCATCCCTAGGGCTCCCGGCGTGGCAAGCCCTAGGGCGCCGCCATGGCCGGCCATGTTCTGGGGAGCCGCCACCTGATGAGCGATACGTAGCGTGGGAGATAACCAGCCGAATCGTCGTGCCTGGGGAAACAACCGCACGCGCCTAATGAATTGATGGGGAGGGCAAAAGAGTCTATTTAAATGGGAAATACATGTATTTGGGTTTACAAAAGGGATGAAATATACCAAATTCCTATAATTGCAAAGGTCCAATATTTGAAGTGTCATTTTAGCGAAGTCAACGATAAGAGTCCTGTTATAACAAAGCCCAATGTTTGGAGTCCCGTAATAGCAAATTTCTCGACTCGCCCTGGCTGCCTGCCTCCGCCGTTGGTGAAACATTCACGCGGCGGCGATCAGCGAAGATCCCTTCCCCTTCATTCACGGCATTTCCCTGGCTGCGCAAAACCCCACCCTCCAGCTCCCACGGCTGCCACGGCCATGTCAATGGCGTCGGCGTTAGCGCCGGCCTCTTTCTCCCTGGCTCGCCCGGCGGCCCGCCGGGCCGTGGCCTCGACCGGCCCCGCCGCGACGCTACGCCGAACGGGCCTCGCCGCCGCGTGCCCGCCGCAGCGGTCGCTGGGCTCCGATTGCCTGAGCGCTAGCTGGCGCCGACCCGCGGCTGGCGATCCACGTTGCTTCGCGCTGCCGCTCTCGCTCTGCGCCGTCGGCCGGGCGCGGGACGCGCGCCGCGGCGACGATGGCCAAGAAGAGCGTGGGTGATCTCGCCGCAGCGGACCTCGAGGGGAAACGCGTGCTCGTGCGCGCCGACGTCAACGTGCCGCTTGACGACAGCCAGAAAATCACCGACGACACCCGCGTCCGCGCCGCCATCCCGACCATCAAGCACCTCATTAACAACGGCGCCAGGGTCATCCTCACCAGTCATCTGGTAAGCCTCGATTACTATGGTGGTGTCCACGCATACGCCTCCCATATGAGTGAAATCAAACTCAAATTGGTTCGATACTTTGATCAATCCATATGTCTGAATGAGTGATACATATATTAGCTGTGGATTCAGACGTAGTAATAAAACTGAATGACTGATACATATATTAGCTGTGGATTCAGACGTAGTAATAAGACTGAATGACTGATGATACATATATTTGTGGACTCACACGTAGTAAAGTCTCATTGGAACCTGTGTGAGTAGGGAGTTATGGCCATTTAAGTTATGCTGAGTGACATCTTCTTTGGTGTTTTTTTTAGAATTACAGTACAAAGCAAACGCCCACAACACGCACGGGCATAATTTTACGAATTTTCTTACTTAGACTATCCATATTCCATAGCATTCTTCTGTAAGTACTTTTTTAATGTAATTCCTTCATCTCTTCTGAGATCATTCAACCTGCACAATATTCCATAGCTAGTATTCATGTTTACATGTCCCAGATCTGACATAATATTTCACGCTGCGGCATGGCGCCCCCGATTCAAAAAGAAACAGAAACATATCAATAACTCCTGGTGTGCTCTCTTTCAAGATTTAGTAAATCGATCATTGTAAAGCATAGTTCTGTAAATCATTTTGTAAATACCGCCTGACCTTTGTACTTACCTACATGACCAAAAGGGTCGTTCAATAAAATCAGGTGGGCGTATGCCCCCACGTTGAATGTTAAAAAAAAAAAATATATTTCAAGTGAGGAGTTCATCATGTACGGGTAGCAGTATTGTTGGGGAACTAGAAGTTCTGAATGATTTGCAGTTTGTCTTTGATGCTGGTGAAACTTTTACTAGACAACATTTATCACGACGCAAGTTTGACGAGGAGCGGATATGCAGGGTCTCCCTAAGAGTGGAACTTTTATTAGACAACATTCATCAAAATTTATCTTATTTTCTCATTCTTTGTTATCCCCACTGTGGATGTGCAGGGTCGCCCTAAGGGTGTTACTCCCAAGTTTAGCTTGGCTCCCCTTGTACCAAGGTTGTCTGAACTTCTAGGTATACAGGTACCTTTTGCTTTCACAATGATACAATGTCAAAATCAATGCTCATCTATTGCTTTGTTTATGTTGAGTATATCGTGTGCACATGCACAAATAGGTGCAAAAGGCAGATGATGTTGTTGGACCAGAAGTTGAGAAATTGGTGTCTGCACTGCCAAATGGTAATGTTGTGCTCCTTGAAAATGTTAGATTCTACAAGGAGGAAGAGAAGAATGACCCAGAGTTTGCAAAGAAGCTTGCTTCCTTAGCAGATCTTTATGTGAACGATGCCTTTGGAACTGCTCACAGAGCACATGCATCAACTGAGGGAGTTGCCAAGTTCTTGAAGCCCTCTGTGGAAGGGTTCCTTTTGCAGAAGGTTTGTGTCTTTTATGTCAATATATGAATCCTGAACATGGAAAGTTTAAGAGAAAATGCCATTGTTTCTTTATGTCAATATTTTTGATCTTCTACACAAAAATTGCAGGAGCTTGATTACCTTGTAGGAGCCGTTTCAAACGCCCAACGACCATTTGCTGCTATTATTGGTGGCTCCAAAGTGTCATCTAAGATCGGAGTTATTGAATCACTATTGGAGAAATGTGACATCCTTCTCTTGGGTGGTGGTATGATCTTCACGTTTTACAAGGCACAAGGACACTCAATAGGTTCTTCCTTGGTTGAAGATGACAAGCTTGAGCTTGCGACCTCTCTCCTTAAAAAAGCAAAGGAGAAGGGTGTCTCCCTTATGTTGCCAATTGATGTGGTCGTCGCTGATAAGTTTGCTCTTGATGCTAGCAGTCAGGTTGGTTACATTTCTATTTCCAGTAGTATTATCAAGGCATGCATGAAACTTTAGAAAAAAATAGCTGCTCTCTTGTATGCATGCAGTGATGGTCTGAACATGAGATTGCTCTTCAGGTTGTTCCTGCATCTGCAATTCGTGATGCATGGATGGGTCTGGACATAGGTCCCGATTCAATTTTGGCATTCAGCTCTGCCCTGAAAACTACTCACACAGTCATTTGGAATGGACCCATGGGAGTTTTTGAATTTGGCAAGTTTGCAGTTGGAACCAAGGTAATGTTATGTCATGCCATTGTTGCTGCTATTGACACTTCTGAGGAAATTGTGTAAAGAAACTTGACCATTAATTCTCTTCTTTAGGCAATTGCAAAGAAGTTAGCAGAGCTTAGTGGCAAGGGCGTGACTACAATAATTGGTGGCGGAGACTCCGTTGCAGCTGTTGAGAAGGCAGGTGTGGCCGACTCTATGAGCCACATTTCAACTGGGGGTGGTGCAAGTTTGGAGTTGCTGGAAGGGAAGGAGCTCCCAGGAGTAGCTGCACTGGACGAAGCTTAGTGTCTGCACCGCCACATGCCCACATTAACCGCCATTTATTTCAAGACTGTATTGCAATTTATTTTATTCTTTTAGAATGCTCAACGGCTTGGGTTCTAAAGAGTGAATGTTTTGCAGCGTTTCCGTGAATTGCTCGAGTGTACTTGTGTGGCGTGGTTACAGAGTATTTAAAACGAGGGGTGCTGAAACTACAGATCACATTCTCTTCCACTGCTCTGTTGCTATGAGTTTCTGGAAAAAGATTGGCTTATCCCTTGATCCAGATGTCACCTGCAAATCCATCCAGACATTCTCTAAAGTTCAGATGGTTCACCTAAAACAGCAGAGCGCTTTCGTCGCTCTTTGCTGCTGGCAGCTTTGGAAGAGAAGGAACACTCTGGTTTTCAGAAACGAGTCCATGAGCCTACTGCAGACTTTTCAAGCTTGCTACCATGATGCTACCGCATGGCATTCAAGATTCCCCAAAAAACAAAAGTTCATTCCTGATGCTTGGTGCTCTTTCTTTCAAACAACGCTGAACAACCCTATGTAAAAAAGTTTCTTCTTTCTTTTCTGTATATTCTCCAGTGCTCCTCCTTTTGTAATCTTCGGACATGGCCAATTTTGAGTAATAAAATCTAAACCAGGTGGGAAAATCCCGCCGTTGAATGCTAAAAAAAAAACAGAGTATTTAAAAAGACCAACATTTCTGACAAATCTGGAAAAAGTTTGATATACGTTGGCGCATGTATTTTACAGAGGATGTGGACTGGTGGATGACAAATGAAAATTGGTCTTCACCGTTCCGTTCCAGGCAGACAGAAAATGAGGGGTTATTGTCACTGGGTTTCAGAAAGTTTCTTTACTAAGCACGGAACGTATGTTATATGTAAGCAGCAAACAAAGAGCAAAAAAAAAATGTTCGAACAATCCTTAATGCTGTGAGGTTTGCCAGATTATTTGCAGTGGATCTCGAAATCAAATCTTTGTTTTGATCTACGTATAATCAAGACACTGGCAAATTGGCACCTCTACCTCTACCACCATTATATATTTCCGTCCAGTTTGTGGACTGGATGCTGGATGGGCACTTCCACAACCTTTTCACGCATTCCCAGCAGAAGCAGGGCCTTGTGCATTCTTCGTGCATGTGTCGTCGTCGTCGTCGTCGGTCATGCGGAACAGCTTGCCCATCTCCTCCAACGTCCGGCCGCGAGTCTCTGGGAGGTAGCTGACGAAGAAGAGACACGCGAGCGTTGCCATGCCGGCGTAGAGGAAGAAGCTACCACCAATGGTGATGGCCCTTGAGAGTGACAGGAAGCTCATAGAGATGCTGCTGCTGGTGATGCGGTTGCATGTCACACCGACGGCGAAGCCCAGCGCACGCACCCGCAGTGGAAAGATCTCTGAGGTGTACACGCTCGTCAGTGGCCCATGCCCGATCGAGAAGAAGGACACGTTCGCAAGGACGGACACGATGCACAGGGCGACGGCCCACGTCGGGATCTTGGTGTCTGCAGGGTGTTGCCCCACGATAATGAGGCCTGTCCCCAGGCCGACGAGCGAAATGACCACCCCGCCGGCGCTGCTCAGCAGCAGAGGCCGCCGGCCAACGCGGTCTACCAAGAACGTGGCCACCAAGATGAAGAGCATCTTGGTGGCGCCAATCGCGCAGTGGTGCCCAGGAGCCGGTTATCGCCGGTGATGCCGGCGCTCTGGACCACGTGGGGACTGTACAGGACGACGGAATCGATACCTGACGCTTGCTGGAAGAACTGCACGCCGAGCGCCGTGAGCAGTAAGCGCCGCATGGCGGGGGACGGGGCCAAGATGAGCTCCTTCCAGACCTGTGCCTCGTCTCTGTTCTTCTCTTCCTTGGGCACGCTGACCACGTCGCTGTCGACGTCCTTTGGGATGCCGGCAGCCTCCTTGATGTCTGCTAGGCTCCCTGCGGCCTCCTCCGGCGTGTCGGAGGTCTTTCAGCAGCACTGCCCTGGCGTCCGCCAGTCGGCCCTGCATGACTAGCCACCGGGGCGACTCGGGAAGGACCAGCACCAAGATAGCAAGCAGGGCGGCCGGCGCGTCGCCGACGCGAAGCATGACGCGCCAGCCGAGGTGGAGCGGGAGACCGGCGAAAGAGTAGTTGGACACGTAGCCGAGCAGGATGCCGAAGTTGATGAACGCGTCCGGCAAGGACGCGAGGAGGCCCTACGCCGGCGCGATCTCCACCGTGTACACGGACGCGATCACGATGGCGTAGCCGACCCCGACGCCCGTGACGAAGCGGCCGGCCATGAGCATCGCGTAGTCCGCCGCGAAGCCCATGAGCAGCGCGCCCGCGAAGAAGACGGTGGCGACGAATATTACGGTGTAGCGGCGGCCGATCCAGTCGGATGTCCGGCCCGCCGTGAAGGATCCGATGAGCGAGTAGACGTTCATTATGCCCATCAGGATCTCCAGCTGCACGTTGGAGAGGCCTAGGTCCTTTTTGATGTACAACGACGCTCCGCTCATCGCCCCAAAGTCTGCATGTACAACTAGCTGTAGTGTAGGTGCTGCACTACTTCACTGAAAGAAGACGTGTTAACATGCAGTTTTACCGTAGCCGAGGACGATGGAGGCCATGGAGGCGAGGATGGCGCAGGTGAAGGCGTATCTGACGTTGCTCTTGTTCCTGGGCTCGACGACATCCGGGGACACGGCAGGTCTTCGTTATCTGTCGTCAAGCCTTTGATGGTTCTGTGTTCAGTGATCGAAAATCTCAGGCGACATATTTATAGACACCGGGAACAGGAGACACCGCTGCGACGATCCTCCGTCCGCAGGTGGTGTGTAGACGCAGAGTTGTCTCCTACGGTCCTACCGCGCCGGCTCGCCGAGTCGACGTGAGAACATGCGTGCGTCCCTTGCGCTGTCCTGTTCGTTTGTCCCACTGCTATAATCGCAGCACTTGGATGCGATAGTTGCCAGCTCCGGTCGCCCAGGTGTTCTGCACATTCTGATATCAGAATATGTCAATGAAGTTTCAGAAATATTATTCAATGCGCCAGAGTTTTTTTTTGTTTGTTAGAACTCAGAAGTGCTTGGCCTTGGCTGTGTGCCTGGCTGCTTGCCTCCTTCGCCGTTGGTGACACATTCACGCAGCGGCGATCAGCGAAGATC
This sequence comes from Bothriochloa decipiens, assembly GCA_023333625.1. Classification (NCBI taxonomy): domain Eukaryota; kingdom Viridiplantae; phylum Streptophyta; class Magnoliopsida; order Poales; family Poaceae; genus Bothriochloa; species Bothriochloa decipiens. Next base: position 13,464,422 of record CM041632.1, on the reverse strand, counting down.
GTTCAACTTCACGGCATTTCCCTGTCTCCGACTCTCCGCAAAACCCTCCAGTTGCCATGGCCTTGTCAATGGCGTCGGCCTTAGTGCCGGCCTTTTTCTCACTGGCTCGCCCGGCAGCCCGCTGGGCCGTCCCCGCCGCGACGCTACTCAAATTAGTGTACACCAAACTCAAATTAGTGTACACCAAACTCAAATTGATCGAGCCAATTGTTTCTCACGTCTCCCATATTAGTTACACCAAACTCAAATTGGCTCGATCAAATCCATAAAATTGTAAACTCAAGTGTACCTCCATAACTGTGACTGAAGACTCAACACAATAATTCGTACAAAGAGAAGCTCTATAAGCAGTCACAGCCTCATAGGCACCACAGCGGCACAGTCACTCATGACCAGCACAGTCCAGCACGGGGGCAGTTAGCATCAGGCTATCAGCGACGAGGGGTGATCAACATGAAGACAGTGAGAACCAAAAAACCAGAAACCACTAGTAGGCAACGAGGTTCAACACTGGAATACACACAAAAAAAAAGGAGCACACTCGTTTTACATCAGATGTTCAACAGCAATAAGAAACTGCAAAAGGCAAGACTCTAGTCGGCCACATGACCATTTTACTTTCCACTTATCACTTATCAGCAAGCAAGGGGTACTACTGTCACACAGCATAATGCATTCCGACTAGGCATCAACATATGTCTCAACAGAAGTTGAACAACATACGCAAAAATGAGACAAAAAGCAGCACAAAAGTGATTAAAAAAAAAGAGCATCTCCAACAGTCCCGACACCACTCTTCATTGCCATAAAACTGTTATATTAGAAGAGAAGCCTTTTTCTCAAATGCAACAATGCTCCAATAGCTCCTTCCCTCTTTCTTGCCACCAATGTCTCCTTCACACCCCCTCAAATAGAGAAGTTGCATCTCCCCCAGTAGACTATGAACAAACACAACTATCTCTCCTCTCCCTTCTCCCACTCGCCCCTCTTCGCCTCTATCGCAGTCGCCACCGGCATGTGCGCCAAGCCTGTGCAGCCCCACGCCACACTGTTTTGTGGAGGGAAAGAGGGGCAACAATCATGTCACTTGCCCGAGGTGGCGGCGGCTCTGATGCTGCAGATGATGGTAACACTTGCTATGGCCTTGACATCGGATCATGGCATCAGGATGGCAACGGATCCGACCACGGACAACATCAGGATAAAGACCGGGCCAGTACGGTCCGACGTGGTTGGAGACCAAGGTCGGCATGGGAGGGTCGGGGCTGGGGATGACCAGATGAGGCCGACACGGTGGGATTCAGAGAGTGCGCAAGCGGTGACCGTGCGGCAGGTGTAGGGAAGAAGACACCTGCTGCTGCCATGGATAAAGGAAGAAAAAAAGAGAGAAAATAAATAATTTGTGGTTAGGTCCCATGTATTGGTGGAGGTTTTTGGTACTTTGCAAAAAATCTCTTCCAATAATTAAAAAGAACAGTATCAGGTCATCTTCATTATGGTCTTATTGGGTGAATTGTATGGAGAAGCTGCCGGAAATGGTCCAAGACGTGGCAAGTACAAGCACCTCAAAAGTCTATAAGGAGGCCCAGCATTGGCTTTGTCCAAATGACAGGGGCAATCGTGCAGCAGCTGCAGCAACAAAAAAATAAAACATTTTCGTCCCAATTCTAAAGCGGGTCGATAATGTAAAGAGAGATAGAGGTCGACCTAAACTGACTTGGGACGAGTCTGTTAAGAGAGACCTTAAAGAGTGAAATATCCCTAAGAATTTAGCTATGGATAGGAGCGCTTGGAGACTAGCAATTAACGTGCCTAAACCGTAATCTTTTTCTTATACCATTTATGTGTTCTTTGTTTTCATGCCTCTTTTGGATTTCATCTCTAGCCTACCCCAACTTGCTTAGGACAAAAGGCTATGTTGTTGTTGTTGTCGTCCCAATTCCCAAGCAACTAAGGGATTTTTTTTTGGGACAAGCAACTAAGGGAATTATGCACTATGTAATCCTTTTAGCAGGAAGCTCTGTCCCAAAAAAGGATCATTATACCAGGATGTATAGTTCAACCAAGCAACCAACAGACACAATAACTCAGCACGTCTTAAAATGTTTTAAAGATAACAACTAGTGGCCAAGTTCTCAATCATGATGATGTCATTTCGTAAAAGTCCAAGCACGACATAATGATCATAGATATTAAGATACAAATTAAGAGTTGATAGCACAATCGTTTTCCCATTAAAATGAACTAAACTAACATGGATTCTGCAAGCACTCGAAATATTCCAACACAAGAGGTATATAGAAAACCTAAAGGGAAACTCATGATCTTGATGTACAGAGATTTCCTAGATTAATAATGGGTATCTAACTATCTATCTATTAACACAATTTCTTATCAAACGGTATGGATTGCAGGAGGGATGGACAGCCCACAGAGCAGAATCAAGAACACCAGCCCATGCAAACAGCACCTCACAGTCTCACATTAGCAGAGAGGAAAGCAGTGCATCATTGCATGTTAATCCTCAATCTCTAAATCATGAATCACAGTCATGAAAAATAGCATGACTCGCAGGAAAGCAAAGGATAAACAAGAACACCATTTGTCCACAAGCGAAAGGCAGCCTTGTTCATGCATCTCTGTTCCATTCCATATAGACTGGTTCCATACTGCGCATTATAACTTATACAGGTTATAAACTACTACAGGGTACTAGAAACAACGAGACCTGATAGCTCCTTGTAAACCATACTCATCCTTTTGAGAAAGATCCACAGGAAAGTGCTAGTATGAAGCAATGAGGTGAGGAGCTTACCCTTGCCCTATGCTCCAATCTCAAAGATTCTCCATCTGGATATTGCTCTTGAGTGGCACGTACTCCCCAAGGTACCCTCCAAGGTGCTCATACAACGCAGTCCGGTCAATCTGCTGGTTGTGGAAGGCCTTGCAGGCGTAGTAGAAGACGCTCTGCACGAGCAGTCCCAGCAGATTGACGCAGACAAGGACGCACACCAGGACGGCGCCGACAAGCAGCCGCCCGGGCAAGGCGAGGCCGAAGCTCCCCTCCTCGGCGCGGCCCTTAACGACGGCGGCACGGAACAGCAACGAGGTGATTCCGCACACCGCGAAGTAGGAGACGACGAGCGTGGCCGCGGTGCCGGTGCGGCCCTGGAGCAGCTGCCTGCTCTTGGCCATGGCGGCGAGGCCGCAGAGCGGCTCGAGCACGGAGACGACGCTGGCGAGGTGCCAGAGCGCGGAGATGTAGACGTGGATCCCGAGGAAGACGAAGACGACGACGACGAGGAAGAGGACGAAGGCGAGGGAGGGCGGCGCGGCGGAGTCGGCCGCGCTGCCGGGGAGGAAGACGACGATGAGCAGGAGCACGGCGAGCGCGAAGGCGAGGTGGTAGGCGAGCATGAGGAGGGAGACCCAGAGGAAGGTGCGGAGGAGTCGCGGCAGGATCGGGGGCAGCGCGGCGAGCGAGGCGGAGATGGACGCCGGCTTGGCGGCGTAGAGCGAAGCGACGGTGAAGACGGCGGCGGCGGTGGAGAGGAGCGAGAAGGTGAAGAGGACGATGAGGTAGAGGAACTGGTAGGCGAAGAGCCTGAGCCACTGCGCGAGCTCCGAGTGGGGGGAGGCGCCGCCGCCGCCGTGGTCCTGGATGCGGCGCAGGATGGGGTGGGTGAAGAGGGAGTGCGCCAGCACGGCGAAGGAGAGCGGGAAGACGAGGCAGGCCGTGAGCAGCGCGAAGGTGCGCGGCGCCGCGCGCGGGATCGACGCCGACACGCGCACCAGCTCCGCCGCGCCCAGCGCCGCGAGGTCGGTCGACGCCAGGTCCACCATCGCCGCGGGTTGTGCGGGCTTGTGTCGGCCGGTTGGTTGATTTGGGGGCGATTTGGCGGGGACTTGCGGGGACCGACCGGGTGGGTTTGGGGGAATTTGGCGGAGTTTGTGGGCGGCGGGTGTGCCGCGGCTGCTGGTGCTGGTGGTGGTGGAAGACGGCAATGACCGGTGGAATCGGGGGAAAGGGGGCTGCGCGCAGCACAAGTTGGGTGGGGATCCGCCGTGGCATAGCCGTGGCGGACCGCGTGTCGAGTGTGTGCGGCCAGCCGTCGGGCGCCCAGGCAGCGGTGATCTGATCAGGACCGGGCGCGCGTCGGCGTGCGTCGGTCTATGTGTTAGCCTTGTGGCCCGGTGAGAAGTGGACTCTATTTTGCGGCTCGAAGAGGCCGTGGCCCGCGGGTGGCTTCGACACCAAGTATCTGATCTGAAAGGCTAAAACTGCAGGAGGAAACCACCAGCGTGTCGTGCCTTCGTGGAACCAATCTCTACACAAAACTAACACGGTAGTCAAAAAATGACACGGAAGATTTTTCTTTCCATTTTACATCTCAGTTTCTTCAGTTACAACAATACACTAAACTTTTTGTCACACAGAAAAGGAGACATCTAAGTTTGTACAGGATCTAGTTACTCTGGAAAAGAAACCAAAGTCGAGTTTCTGAAAACTTGGGTGCACACGCCTTTCGCGCTATGTCTACACACCGGCAAAGCCGTCCGAAAGCATCACTGCTTCCTTGCTAGCTAGTCTTCGGTTCTCTGGCATGCTGAACATGTCATGAACGTGAACGACCAAGCCGCGGCGGCCGGTGACTTCGGAAGCGACGCCTATCGTTTCTGTGTCGGCATAGTTGACAACGAAACGTATTGGTCCAGTAGGATCATGAATTGCCCCTGCGCCTTCTCAAGCTCCAGCCGTAGATCCTGCTCCTGTTCGGCACAAGGAGGTCAAGTTTCGTCTGATACTGTATGTGCTCTAATGATCATCACGACTGCACAGGGTGGGCAGAGAATTTACCTTGAGTCGTAGTTCCTTCTCCCTCATCTCAAATTCTGCTAACCTGCATACAGAAAAAAAAAATGCCAAAACAAGTTAGAAGCTTTGCCAAAACCACTAGCATATAGGATGACGACACCAAAGCAAAGATTGTGAGGCTCACTCTTCACGGAGCATCCTGTTTTCTATCTTCATGAGGGAAAATTCCTTCAGCTGTCTCTCTCCCATATATTGGGATACCTGTTTTGTCCAGAGAAATCAATCGATACAATACAACATACAGACTTCATAACAATCAAGGCGACAAAGTACATGCACCAACAAAGGACGAACAACAAGGTGGTTCTCTGTACTAACCTGATCAGTAGCGGAGCTGCTACCAGCCAAATCCTCCACGGCCTTCCTTTTAGATGCAACCATCAGAGCAGCATCGTCGTTCCTCCTTTTCCTTGTCTCCACCAAATCGGTGCCAGGCGACATGGAAGGTGATTTTGTCTGGTTGATGACTGGCATGGTCTGCAGCACGTTTGGCGGGGACGGGGAGTAGCCCATTGGAGCTCCTGGTGCAACAGTCTCTGTTCTCACAGGTGCTGAGTGGAAACCAGGGGGCGCGGCAAAGGCGATTGGAACTGCATTCACGTAGCTGTTGTTCGATCTAGAGGGTTGCGTCGGAGCAGGTGCAAGTGCACTCCTCTCTGATGGTTCAGCGGCGCCATTCGCTATCGGCAGCATTACTGGACGAGGTGGAGGAGGGGGAGGAGTGGGAGCTGCACTCACGCGTGGTTGTTTCACGTATCCAATCTTTTCACTGTAAAGATCCCTGAGGAAGAATCGAGACATTTACATGGTGATATTTGAGGCGAAGTGAGAATTGGTGCTAATAGAAAGATTTGGGAAATTGAGAGGAGCAGGTACCAAGAACCTGGAACTTACCAGTACTCGTTAGTCATTTCCTTCAGGCGGTTGATCAGCCTCTGAAACAGCTATGACTTCTCAAAATCTTGTTTGTCATGAGTGGGCTTGATTGATCAGCCTCTGAAACAGCTGTGACTTCTCAAAATCTTGTTTGTCATGAGTGGGCTTGATTGATCAGCCTCTGAAACAGCTGTGACTTCTCAAAATCTTGTTTGTCATGAGTGGGCTTGATGAAGTCTACCTCCAATACTCCAGAGACGCTTCTGCCTTTGCTGCTCGAAGTACTCAGAACTCTATGAAATGGCTGCAGAGCATTTTAGACAAAGACAACGATGTAAATCATATTTTCTATGTTTATGCATCGTTATACAAAGTGAACAGGGGGTCAGGATGCTCGCCAAAATAAGGCGATTTTTATGGTAGATATTAAATCCATGCACATTAATAGTTGGGGCACCCTTTAAGAATCCAATAGTTGTAAGAACCTCGGCCTGAATCAACCCAAGAGAGTTCATGCAAAAAAGGAGAAACAAAAACAAGAGTAAGAAATTTTTAATTCATACAGTAAAGAGTAAACCGACAAGGTTATGTGGTGAGGTTAAGAAAAGATAAACCAAGGAAAACCTCTTTTATTCCGCAATTTTGGGGTTTATAACTGATGCATTCAGGATATATTAGGTCTGTGACAATGTGATGACGCTTAACTTCCTGCCCTCGAAGTATGATCCTAAAGTAATCTGGTAGCTGCAGATACAACACAGAAACATAGACCTGCAGAATGCTGTATTTCAGCCACCAACTCACTGGTATTTTGCATGAGTCTTAAATTATATGATACTCACCCTAAGAGAATAGCGTAGTCGATTTGCCAAATGGTTCTCATTAGCCATTTTACAGAGTTACTAATTTCTTCTGGATTTGGCGCTCCACTAATCATAATATCCTGAAATACAAACAAACAACAAGAAGTTTGATGAGCAAAGCAAGGAAAAATCTGTCAGAACACACTCTGACAGTATACAACATAAACAACTGCAAGAAAATAAATTCCTATTTATTGCAAAACAATCAGCAAAACACAAAAAAAAATTTATAAGATCGATTATACACTGTTCACAAGAGTATCCTAATAGACGCAGTCATCAGAGTTAAGGATGTTACTTTAACAATAAAAACAATAATTATGTCAAATCATTCAAGTGATATATTTGATAGTTACCTCTGGATTCGTGTCAAAGTCGAGCTCCAAATTACCATCGTCGTTGGACCACATTGAACACTATAATCTTTGTGCCATGTGGACCAATGTCACAGAACTGTTCATCAACCACAGATTGGAACAACCATTAGCATTTTAGATAACCTATATATTACTAGCAAATACTAAATGAGGTTGTAGTAGCCATGGGTGTCATGTATTTATATAGAAAATAACTTTTATCCAGTGTATAACTTAACTCTAAGTTTGTTGATTTAATAATGTAATGTGTTCTTAGAGTAAATAAAGTATTGTATCTCTGGACTTCAAATGGATGGCAGGTTTAGCATACATTCTGCATCAGCTCTTCTTCTGTTGCAAAAGGAGTCCATTTCAACAACGCTGACAAATTTGAAGCGAAATGCTCCGGACCATGACGCTCCAATCGTTGAGTTTGTCCTTTCATTAGATTGCATTTATAATCCACCTAAGAGAAATGTAGCATCGGAAATTAGGGAAGTTGTGCATATCTAGTGCCTTATGCCAAACAAATAAAAATTAAATCACACATCATACCACGGGAACTACAACATCTGTATGTCCAGTTTCCACCAAGAAAGTGTAGGAGAAGAGACCAATGGATTGTGTAGGCCCACTGAAAACAAGTAATAACTTGGCATTATTGGCATTATTTCAGTTGATAAAAAGGAAGAGGTTCACAAAAGGAAAGAAATTTAAATGAGGTTATATGATACCTGTTCTTAGTGCAGCGAGTGAAAACAATAGCATCTGCCGCAAGCCGCAGTGTGCTAGTCTTAAATCCATTTCCATTTAATCAAAGTGACAAATGCCATGTTAGACAATGGGTTTCAGGAGATGACTTGCAGATTATAAAACAAAAGTTGCCAATACATTGTCCAATCGAAGATCCTGATTGTTTCTTTGAAAATCCAAAGCTCATGCACTGCCTCAAAGAATCAGGATCCATGCCTCCACCATCATCTGTATGGTAACCAGAAATTATGCACTCTGTCAGTCTCAAACTCATACATCTATCCATATTTGCCTTTTTTTTAAAAAAACTTAAATTTAAATTTTAGTTTATTATATTAATCCAATAAAATACCACTTAAAATAATGCTATCACATTAATTATAATTTAAAAATTAATTTTAACAATCAGAACCTTGAATTAGTAAAGCTGGTGATCCATTCCGTTTGTTGATGACTTTGTCCAACAATATTGTTGAAGCACCACCGGTTTCTATCTGTTTGACAAAAAAAAAATCCAGTCACACATTTAATAACAATGAATAACCGAAGTGTATGGCTCAACAATAAATCTGTTTAATTACCTCATCGACTGCATTGTCCAACAACTCTGCCACGGCTGTAACAGGGCAAAGAAAGTAAGATATAATTCATCATAATTAACACTGTAGTTTTCCTTTTTATGAAGGTTATACTGTAGTTTGAAACCACACAAAAGCATACCACCAAACGGCCATTTATGTGAAGTCGCATTGGAGTGGAGAAATTCGGGGTGGACGCACATGCGATTCTGAAGACCTACAAGGAAGCAAAGTGATCAACATCGAGCGTTAGAGATATGCTCCTAATCTCCTAATAACAGAATTCACATACGGGATAATCTACAAAGTTTCTGAAGGGAGAGGGCGATGGGCCGCGGCCCGCTAGGGACAACTGGCGACGCCGCCGCCGCCACCTCCACCGCCGGCTGCCGCCGCGGCACCGGCGGCTCCCCCCCACCTCCCCTCCACCTCCCCCTTCCTCACACTCCCTGCTCCCCACCCCCGATGCGCGCCTGGACGGCCTGGAGGGCGCTCAGGCGGACAGAACCCTAGCCCGGTCAGGCCCGTCCCCACCGACGCCGCCACAGCCGGCTCGCCACCCGTTCCTCCTCCTTCTCCGCCTCCCCGTGCCCCTCCCCTTGCTCCCTTGGCGCGGACGAGCCTGGGGAGCCCGCTTTGGCCACGCCGCGTCTCCTGGCCACCGTCGCCGGAGATGGGGCCATGGCCGGTGAGGCGCCGCTCTGCCCGCCGTCGACGCAGGACGTGGCCCTGCTGGTGGCCTCCCCTACGACCCCGGCGACTGCTGGGGCCATCTGTGGTGGCGGGGGAATGCCGCTGCAGCTTCCTGCTATGCCAGCGGCTTCCCCGGGCGTGACCCCCTCCGGTGCACCGCTGACCACGAGCGGAGCCGGATTTGGGAAACCGCTACAGCCCCCTCTTCCTCTGCCTCTGTAGGTGGGCGGCGCTACCGCTGCCAAGTCGCCTGCCAGTGAAAAGGGGCCTCCTTCCTCTGGCCTTGAGGCGCATGGCGCCTCGGCTGGGAGGGACGCGGCACATCCCGGCGCTCCGCCCATCCCTCACACACTGGGCCGGACGACAAGACAGAGCCCGTGGTCCGCTACCGACCAGGTCGGCGGGCTGCATGGGAGCTGAAGGCTACTTGACACGCAAGACAAGGAGTCTTAGTCGGTTAGATCTACTTGAGTCCTCCAATGATACGGCACAATGTAACCAACCATAGGGAAACCCTAGATATATAACCTTGCCCCCCTCGACTATATAAGGAGGGCAAGGACCCCCTAGAACACATCGGATATCAAGTCATTGTACTCCAGTATTCATCAATATAGCAGCAGAGACGCAGGACGTAGGGTATTACACTTTCAAGCGGCCTGAACCTGGATAAACCCTGGTTGTCTGTGTGTTCATCTTATGTCTCAACATCTCGATCATAGGTCTTAGCGCGCTCTCCACCGCAATCTACTACCTCGGGGTACCCCGTGGTAGACTGTCGATGAGGTTTTCATCGATAGTGGCGCGCTAGGTAGAAGCTGCGCGATTCGATCAGCAGGCGATCAAGATGGTGTCGTTCCCGGCTTCCATGGACTTTGAGGCGAGCGTCTCCCTCACCATCGACTCCTTCACGTGGACCACCGGTGCGACAACGTCCCTCACGTTCGCGAGAGCAGTGCAGCCGGTCCCAGCTCCGGCTGCAACGCAGTCGGCCTCAGCACCGACCGCACCGACCACGACTCCGATGACTCAGATCTCGGGGTCGCCCATGACGAGGGAGGAGATGATGGCTACACCAGCGATAAACTGGCGGCTTCCCCGCTACCAGAGAGGCACATCAACAACTCCGACCTCATCAATGCGATCGACCGGCACAGAGCAGGTCTGGCTGAGCTCCTCGAGTACGTGGAGTCCACTCCTGCGCGGCTCCGTGAAGAGTACTTGGAGTTCACCCTGTCCAACCATGCCGGCGCAACCGCTCCAACCAGCCACGCCACTGAGATTCAAATCTGCCCGTGGTCCGTGGGCAGCCACCTGTCCATCAGGTCAGCAACGCTCAGCGCTAGCGAGGACGTATGAGCCAAGCTGGTGGCCGACGCTGACCAGATCCAAATCTGGCTCTGGCCCGAGCACCGCCTGCCGACTACAGAAGAGAGCCACCGGCCGTGCACCGAGGCAGGCCTCCTATTGTGGCGCAGCACCGACAACAACAGCCCTTGCCCGACCAGGGGCACCGTGAGCAGCACCATGCGGGCAGTCAGCCTCGACGCCCATGCCGGCCAGATCCAACTCTGGCTGCCTCCCGAGCTCCGCCCCCGGTCAGACTGGATGAGTTTATCGACGTGCATCTGTGCTAGCACATGCGTAGCCGCGTCGCTCGCCAAGCTCGAGCAGAGCATAGGCAGCGGCGTCGAGCACAGCAGATCCAACCCGCACCAGGGCCGGCAGATCCAATCGCCCTCGGCCCGTGCAACAACGTACCCATCTTCCCACACGGGTTGAGCAACGCAGTCGCGTCATACGCGAGGAACCTGCATGATGCTCCCCGGTGACATGATGACCACCTCCTGGATCTAGATCCAAGTCTGGTTCTGGTCCCGGAAGATCCAAGGCCCGTGGTTGGTATGGTAGCTTTGTAGCAGATTCCCTCCGGATCGGCAACGATCCCCGAAGACACCAACATGTCCGATCTAGTCTCTTGACTCGATAGGACGCCCTCCATCTCCTTCGACTATACTGAGTACCTCCTCTCCGATGAAGAGAGTCCTGAGGTTCGGAGTCAGGAGAACGTCGAGGAGGAGAGCCCGACCACACCCGGCCGCTCCCGACCACACACATACTACGTGCCGAGAACACAGGTGTCGACAAACTATCTGAACTCGGATCGTCCCGAGCACGGGTACCACCTGGTGTTTTCGTCGAAGACTTTATTAAAGCCTTCGATCCCTGATTAGCTTATAGCACCCGCACCTAGCATTGCTACCGACTAGCTCGTAGCGACGCTCAATGGCATCCTGAACGCTCAACGGCAAGGCTTACCGAGCAGGGTTCTACTGGCTTACAGCCGTGTCTGACGCAGAAGACTACGTGCGCTGGTGCGAAAATTGTTAGATGTTTGCCAAGTAGATTCATGTCCCTGCACATGAACTCCAGACCATCTCGGTCGCTTGGCCATTCTCTTACTGGGACATGACATGATTGGCCCCTTCAAGAAGGCTCCTGGCGGTCACACATGTGTTTTTGTGCTCATCGACAAGTTTTCCAAGTGGATCGAGTACAAAGCCGTCAAGAAGGCCTTATCCGAGAATGCGGTACAGTTCCTCGATGAGGTCATCCACTGGTATGGATACCCAATACTATCATCACCGATTTAGGCTCTCAATTCACCAGCAGCGAGTTCTTTGACTATTGTGATGATTACAACATCAAAGTCAAATACGTGTCCATCGCTCATCCTCGAGCCAATGGACAGGTGGAACGAGCTAACGGTGTGATCCTCGATGCCCTGCGCAAATGGGTATACCGAGACGACAAGGAGCTTAAACCTGGTCGATGGCTCAAGGAATTACCTACCGTGGTCTGGGGACTCTGTACCCAGCCCAGTCGTAACACTGGAGTTTCCCCATACTTCATGATGTTTGGGTCCGAGGCTGTCCTACCAGCCGAGGTAACACTTCTTTCACCGCGTGTCCAGCTCTACAATGAAGAAGCCTCAGACGATGCTAGGGAAGTCGACATCATCACCAAAGAAGAAGTAGCCCTCGAGTCCTGCGCTCAGACGGCTAAGTACCAGCATCAATGCATCATTACTATAACCGCAACGTCAAAGGCAGGCTGTTCGTGGTCGGCGACATGGTGTTACGATGAATCCTGAAGACAGATGGTCTGCAGGCACATCGAGCACCTCATTCACTTCTACCCATAGAATAAGATATGTACCCTGTTTTTCCCATACATCTAATAAAGTTTCTTTTATTGTCCCTTTTCCTATCTCAATTCTGTTTTTGTGCACACATCTGTCATACGTGCGCCCGCATAAGTCTCAGTTAAACTTTGTTTTCTACCCACCAAGAATGGCTTGACAAGGCACTGTCTCGAAACCTCTTATGATGTGTTACAGCTCCGCGCTATATGGCACTAGGAGATTCGGCAGTCGCTCTCTAACGGTACTAGGTACCAGGTGAACCCAGCGGTCCTACGCGGTTCACTTGTGCATCCCTAGTCACCCGATAGAGTTAGCTTGCTTCGAGGGTGGAGGCAAAACTTAACTAGCAACATTTTTCAGAAAAAACAAGCTATGCATAAATCTGCATCTTAAAAAGGAAAACGGCAAAATGTTTATCACCTGCTTAAACATGCTTAACTTGTCTGCGTCAATTTCAATAGGGTTAAAAGTTTACGAGCACCCAGTGCTCGGCATAACTTACAAACAGTGTTTTTATACAAATACATTGTGTACAGCCTACTGACCACCATCACCCTGTGCAGGATCTTCAATCAGGATCATGTCATCTACAAGGGCTAAATTAGTTCCAGATTTTTCCTTAAAATCTAGGGACTGATTTCTCGGGGCGAATACTTTATTTCCCACACCTGGGGACTGCACGACAGCGTTCTCGCCTGTCAAGGCCTACAGACTACAAGTCCTCGACATCTTCAACTGCTACATCGACACGTCTCCAAATACAAGCTAAGTTTTTTAAATTAAGTTTTTTCTCATCCTTTTTCCTACACAGTTTTGTTCTTTTAGACTACCTATCATACATGTGCCCTGCATAAGTCATAATTAAACTTTGTCTCTCGCCCGCCGAGAACAGCTCGATAAGGCACTGCTTTGATCCTCTGACGATGTATTACAGCTCCGCGCTACATGACACTAGGAGATTCAGCAGTCGCTCTCTAACGGTACTAGGTACGTAGTGTTCCCAGCGGTCCTACGCGGTTCACTAGCGCATCCATATGTCACCCGACAGAGTTAGCTTGCTTCAAGGGCGGGGGCAAAACTTAATTATCGACATCATGTTTTCTTCATGGCAGACATCTAAAAAATGGCATATATGTTATCACCCGCTTAACATGCCTACTCAAAATACATCAACCTATTGATTCTCTCTCCGGAGATCAATTATTTGTACATCATGTACTATCACTCTTCATGTTTATTTTCCAGGATAAGGTTCGGGTGCTGAGCACACTCCGTACGCTCGGGGACTGGATCAAGAATCGTTGTCCATGTGGTCACGCCACCTGGCACACGGACTTCACCACCAACAAGTTAGGCTGCTCAGAGCCTACCGCCCAGTTGGTCCAACTGCCCATTGCTTGGCTCGGTGTCACACACCACACATCCTTGCGTCTCCTTCGCACGGCTTGGTGTCACGCACCACACAGCCTTGCGCCTCTTAGGCTCGGTGCCATGCACCGCACAGCCCCGTGCCTATAGGCTCGGTGTCACGCACCACACAGCCTTGCACCTCTCAGGCTCGGTACCACGCACCGCACAGCCTCGTGCCTACAGGCTCGGTGTCACGCACCACATAGCCTTGCGCCTCTTAGGCTAGGTGCCACGCACCGCACAGCCTCGCGTCTACAGGCTCGGTGTCACGCACCACATAGCCTTGCGCCTCCTAGGCTCGGTGCCACGCACCGCACAGCCTCGCGCCTACAGGCTCGGTGTCACGCACCACATAGCCTTGCGCCTCTTAGGCTCAGTGCCATGCACCACACATCCTTGCGCCTCTTAGGCTCGGTGCCAAGCACCGCACAGCCTCGTGCCTATAGGCTCGGTGTCACGCACCACACAGCCTTGCGCCTCTTAGG
>CM041632.1:13391631-13418451 GCA_023333625.1 Bothriochloa decipiens | reverse complement strand
CTTCGCGGGGAAGTCGGAGTTCAGGACGGTGAACCGGAAGAGGCTGATCACGTGCTCGAACCCGGGCCCGTACCTGGCGATCAACGTGAGCACCGGCGGCGCGCCGCTCCCCGACGAGGCGTTCGTTAGGGTGACCGTGGCCGGCGTCCTCAGGCCCGACGCCGATGACTGGGTCGCCATGATCACGCCTTCCAACTACTCCAGGTAAACTTAGAAACAAGTTACTCTCTTCGTTCTAAATTATATCCATATCTAGTTACATAGCAAAATACATGCACCAAAAAAATCAAAATAAACTACAATTTAAAACGGAGAGAGTAGCAATGATTTTGACTGACTTAGATGTTTCGATGATCGTTTATTTGTTTTTGATAACGGATTCGTTGTCGATCTCTCCGTGAATTGCTGCATGCGCAGTGTCGCCGGATGCCATTTGAGTGGTGCAAACTACGTCCAGACCGGCGATCTAGCGCATCTCCCGCTTCTGTGCCACTACCCTGTCAAGGCAAGTTTCGCATTCCATGCACGGCTGGTTGCTTTACCCTTCTGTTTTTTCGCTGGTTAGTTGCCACGAATTGCCTGCCATGTTCAAGTCGTTCTCTTCATTAATTAAGAGGTTGCTGAGTTTACGAAAAGGAAGCTCTGAGTGGTAAGTATTTCATCACAGCGACATTTTTCGGTACCCAATACAACATGTCTCACAAGAATGAGCATCCAATGCTGAATGAAGCAAGCATAAGCTAGCGTGCAAACATTGGCCATCCGTACGGCCGTACGGGTACATACATTGTCATCAGTCATCACATGCATGACGTGCGTTGCATGGTTCAAATGGGCAAGCTGTGTAGTTGGAGCTTAGAAAGCATTCTTAATACTAGTAGTAGAATCAGCATCGTTGCCGTGTTGGCAGCGTGTAGACTGTCGAGACATGCTCTCGCAAACCCATGATCTTCAAGGACGTCCAAAGTAATGGGCCAAATTATGTATGGGCTGCCAACGACGTACGCCAAGTTTCGGGCCTTACTTAGCTTGAGCTATTTGACGTGCGTGCAGGCCCAGCACCTGTCGCGCGACCCTGGCTACCTGGGCTGCAAGGCCGCGGCATGCCAGAAGCGCAACGCATCGGGCGCCTGCAGCGTCCGCACCTGCGCCGCCACGCTCACCTTCCACGTCGTCAACTTCCGCACCGATGTCGAGTTCGTGCTCTTCTCCGGCGGCTTCCGGACGCCGTGCGTCCTCAGGCGGTCCGCCCCGCTCCGGTTCGCCAACCCCGCCAGCCCGCTCTACGGCCACCTCTCCAGCACCGACTCCACGGCCACATCGGTGAGCAGTCGCCCCCCATTTCTTCGTTCATTCTACGGCGATTTTCTGCAATAGCAGCAGCTATACGGCAGCTGTATCTGAGCGCCGGAAGCATGCATTTGTTGTTGCCAGATGAGGCTTACCTGGGTGAGCGGCGACCGGAGGCCGCAGCAGGTTCAGTATGGAGGAGGCAAGTCTGCTACTTCCCAAGTGGCAACGTTCACGCAGAATGATATGTGCAGTAAGTTGTCATCGTCCATTTATCTTTTTTTTTTTTTTGAACGAAGTGATCGTCCATTTATCACTGAGAGCAGAAGTTGCTGAGGGAAATCTGACAGTGTTTGATTCTGAAATTGTTTCGACTGTTTGACAAACTTATCTTCATGCAGAGAGCCCATTGTTACCAAGCCCTGCCAAGGATTTCGGGTGGCATGACCCTGGCTACATTCACACGGCCGTCATGACGGGGCTCCAGCCTTCTCAATCCTACACCTACCGTTACGGAAGGTAAATTCCTGTTGCAACTAAGATCCTTGCAAATAACTGATAATCAACGCTTCAGAATTAGTAAAATGTCATGGGTGTTAGTAAGGTTTCTGACTTTAAATGCTAGCCAGTTCTGCAGTAACATTCTGGCAATGGCAAGTAAAGGAGATGGATGTTTGATTTGTTCATTCAGCTTTTGAGTTTGTGCTTGTGCAGTGGTTCTGTGGGTTGGAGTGGCACAAACAAATTCAAAATGCCACCAGCAGCGGGCTCACCAGAGACATCATTTGTGATCTATGGTGATATGGGGAAGGCTCCGCTGGACCCGTCAGTGGAACACTACATTCAGGTAGACCAAATTGTTGCCTCGAGAAACAGAAAAGCCTGGGTTTTGTATTCATATTGTAACTTTCCTTCTAAGTTGTTCTGATTGCATTAATTCCAATGTTACGAATTTATTTAAGTAGTAAATCTCACAGCATGCCTTTGCAGCCTGGGTCGATTTCTTTGGCCAAGGCAGTGGCTAAAGAAATCCAGACAGGAAAGGTCGGTTCTGTCTTCCACATAGGAGACATTAGCTATGCTACGGGCTTTCTGGTTGAATGGGACTTCTTCCTAAACCTCATAGCACCAGTCGCTTCTCAAGTTCCCTACATGACCGCTATTGGTAATCATGAAAGGTAACTGCTACTGTCAAAATCCTATGTTTGACGTATAATCTGAACAGTTGATTTGTGTTGTGAAATGCACCATCAATCCATCATTGACCATGAACTTGTGTTGTTGACCTCAGGGATTATGCAGAGTCTGGTTCTGTGTATGTGACCCCAGATTCAGGTGGCGAATGTGGAGTTGCATATGAGTCATATTTCCACATGCCAGCTGTCAGTAAGGATAAGCCATGGTATTCAATTGAGCAAGGGAGCGTTCACTTCGTCGTGATGTCAACTGAGCATAAGTGGTCAGAGAAGTCGGAGCAGGTATACAATCAATTGGAACTTTTCATCTATTGTTCAGACTTAGAAATGTATGTACGTAATCTCTCTGAAAAGTGTATTGTTTGAATAGTACAAATGGATGAATCAAGATTTGTCATCAGTCAATAGATCGAGGACGCCATGGGTAATTTTCATTGGGTGAGTTTCGTTATAAGCATGTTTTTTTTTTTTTCTCTTTTGAAGTAGCTTGGCTACAGACAGATCATGCCAACCCAATAAAATTAGAAACCTAATTCTTTTCATTTTGTACTTTGTTTCTCTTGATTCTGTAACGTGCTGTTCATATACAAGAAATGGAATCACCATACTTCAATGAAAATTGCAGGCATAGACCGATGTATTCATCCCGTGTCGGAATACCAGTTAATGTCGATCCAATATTTGTCACCTCCGTTGAGCCACTCTTGCTCAAGTACCAGGTAAGATATTGCACTTGTAAACTGAAACTTGTACTTAACTACATCAAGCTGGTATGAAAAGAAATGACAAACTGATCTGAATATGCTAACCATAGTAGCATGTTTTGGTTTTGGGTGAGTAGGTGGATTTGGTTTTCTTTGGCCATGTACACAACTATGAGAGGACTTGTGCAGTATACCGGAGCATATGCAGAGGCAAGCCAAAGAAGGATGCAGGTGGAATTGATACTTATGACAACAGCAAGTATACCGCCCCTGTCCATGCCATTGTTGGAGCTGGAGGGTTTAGCTTGGACAAGTTCCCTAAGATTGTGGTAAGAATTATAGTAACAAGTCTTTTGTAGTCCAAAACAAGTGGTGCATGATATTGAAGAAGTATGATATACATAAGATTTCTTGTAATAATTATCAGTGAACATTAAGTTTTGAGAGAGAGTTTTAAGTTTATAGCTATAAATTAATACCTAATACTATACATGCTTGTTAACAATCTTGCCTTGATTTCCAAATAATCAGTTGAACAAGTGGAGCTTATCAAGAGTTTCAGAGTTCGGGTATGCCAGGGTGCATGCCACAAGAGGTGATATGCTGATTCAGGTCAGTTTTTGTATTTCCTTCCCTTTTCTGAATGTTTTCTATATTCTCACGTGTTTGACTGAAATAGTACTACTGAAGAGATTAAAGTGGCATTGAATAGCGGAAGTTCCAGAAAATTCCTAAAGAACCCCATTTTTGCATTTCTCTCTGAACAATTGTTACTCTGTTTTCTTCAGTTTGTAAGCTCAACTACGATGGAGGTTCTGGACCAATTTAGAATTGTGAAGCCAGATCCGGCAAGGAGGATACGGAACCAGCCAGTTCAACCATAGCTGCAGTTTATGGAAAAGAAGATGAAACTGTAGCTACTTATATTTTTGTTATGCTATCAAAAATGGCGCTGAATGACACATAAGCACATTGTCTAATTAAGTTATGTAGTTATCTGTGTAGCGTATGGTTTTTATGACATCCCTACATCGATATAGTTGCATCTCCCTCTGGAGTATATTGATCCACAAGTGTCGTTTTGTAGTTCTAGCTAACACGGGCTCCTGAACTTTAAGTTTTATGTTTACAGTTTTGTTACTTCTGAATTTCTGAAACTACAGGAATAAAAAACCAGCATTCCAAACAAGTCCTAAACAAAACTTTGTAGGTTAGCCGTTGTGTATTGGCGCTTGCTTCCATTCTCCCTCTAAACCCAACTGTTACTAGCAAAGTATTTCTTATATAAGTCTCTTTGATTTGATCATTATTGCATTTTATTCTCGTCGTGCCTTTGATTTACATTTACAAATATTTCATTTGACATAAGAGGTTTCTGGAATCAGCAAATTACAAATATTTCATTTGACATCGAGGTTTTTGGAATCAGCGTGATTTTTGGTGGCTAGGGATGCAAGTTCTAGTTGCTTTGGGTCATTGGTTCCAAAAACTTGCTCAAATAAATCAGAATGGTATTGATGTAATTCGAATGAGGGGAGAAATGATAACTAGTTAGCTAATTCAAAATAAAAAAATTGGATACCCACTTACATTCTTTGGTGGCAATTGTTACGTGCGCATATAGTACAGCCGTATAGGACTATATGGGACACAATTCATGTACTAATCGTCACCATCGCACAGTTACAATGCACTAAAACTCTTTTTTTTTTCGCCACGCTTATAGTTTAAACATTTTATTTTTACGTACCCCAGTACAGACACGCATACACTTACATCATATATAGAAGCACACTCATCACAGGTGTCTCTATATCGATGAGCACGAGGAAAAAAAATGAGCACAAAATTGATGACTTGAACTTAATAGGCATGTTCCATTGTAAAAAGGAACTTGACCTGCTGACCTTCGCACAGTTTGCAACCATTGAAAATAGGGCAGTAAAATTTGTTTCGACATCAAGTATATGCTAAACCATTACGGCAACATCTAAGCTCTTGCATAATATATACGCCCACACAATTCGACTGTTCAGCTGCGCTGACAAAGAAAATGATGTCAAGATGCCATTTAATATTTTTTTTTTGTTCCGAGTTGCAACGATAAGTTAGTGTCAATTTCGTTCTGGAATTTAGTTTGGACAGGTCACAGGTGACGTCTTAGTTTTCTGTGAATATTCAGAATATAGCTGAGCCATATTCCTGAGAGAACGGAACACTATATTTAACTAGAGTAATATTCAGCCATGGAATTAGTTTAGTCATATGCATCAATGGCATTACCATACTAGCATGGACAATGGGGATATACCAAGGTTGTGTAGCGTCCAGACTCGAGCCAATCGTGATCATCAACGAATTTTCTATATACCTCCGACCTGTGCTTTGCCGTGACAGAAAGGACAGCTGAACTTGCGGTGAACCAAAGGCATATGCGACGCAAACAACTTTGTCCTGTTACACGAACCATGGTGCCTACAAAAGCCCTGTCATCCATCGGCAAACCACACACCAAGGCCAATAGCTACAAACTGACACTAGCAGCAGCAGCGCCCGTAGCAACCAGAAGAAGCATGGCAAGGCTGTACCTGGCTTGCATAGTTCTGCTTGGCCTCGCAATGGCCGCGGCAGCTGTGAGGCCGGCGACTAAGACGACGACGCCGGCCGACGCCGCGCCGCTAGACGACTGCAACCAGGACCTGCAGGACCTGATAAACAACTGCAAGTCCTACGTTCAGTTCCCGGATAACCCCAAGATCCCGCCGTCGGCGGACTGCTGCGGCGTGATCCAGAAGGCGAACATACCGTGCCTCTGCTCCAAGGTCACCCCGGCGGTGGTGGCGATCATCTCCATGGACAAGGTCGTCTACGTCGCCAAATACTGCGGCAGGCCCCTCCAGCCTGGCTCCGACTGCGGAAGTAAGTAGCCTGCTGTTACTGTACGTGTGTAACAGTAAAAAGCTTATATAACACATCTGACTTGAGATTGTTGTGCTTGTTTTTTTCTTTTTTGAAGGCTATCATGTTCCTGGTGCGCTTGCTTAATGCTCGTGCATTGATCCACTATGACGAACATGGGTGCTATTTTGTTTCGTCCCTAGCTGAACAAATGCTACGGAGTACATCCTCTGTGCCTTCGGCGAAGAGACTTGGTCTGTATGTCAGACTGTCTCCTAAATAAGTTTTTACGCGATGCATTTACTTGTATTACATATATTATGTATTCTGTACTTTGTTTCCTTTTATTTTATTTAATAAAATCTTTAAGGGTGAAAACCCCTCCAGTTTTATTTTATATATAAAAAGTGACCAGGCCCTCTATTTCTCTACCCTGCTTCTCTTCTCTACTCTCCTTATCGCCATCTCTAATTCTAATATTAAAGACATGAAGGTTTCTTGTCCATAATTGTCAAAACCGTCTGAAGATCTGACTGATGCAATCTCTCTCGATCCCTATAAGAGTAGCGTATCAAAAAATGGTGCGAGGTTCGATTCTAAAATGAATTAGAATACGAAGAGTTTCCACGTTCGGAACTACAGTTCTCGTACCCATATGAGTCAGAGCAGATTGTACAACCATGTTACCCCAAAACGAATTAGAATACATGACACGATTATTATTGATAAATATTTATGCCTCCTGTAACCATATGAGTCAGAACAGCACACGTCTAGGTACAGAACACAGTCGACTTTGAGACGAATTGAGAAACATGATGTAATCGTTGGATAAAGAGTAAATTACATACACCATACAACAACTTGAGAATTGGGTGTAGATTAGTCCAATAACTTGTAAAATACTTAATTTTAGTGCGACAACTTGGTAAGTGTGTGTATATTGGTCCAACAACTTATAAAATGTTCATTTAAGATTATGTGCCCAATCGCAATGGTGATATAGTCATCAAAGACAAAAAATTATTATTTAAAAAAATAAAAAATATTCACATTGAAAATGAGAGATATTTTGTATCTACGTACCTAATTAATTTAGTCTAGTTTTGACGTAACAAAAAGTGTTGTCTATGAAACATTTTGGTTTTGACATATAACAAACAATGTCTATGAAACATAAGAAACCTGATTACACATGTTTTATGTTTAAAGTACACAAAAAAGCAATATTTTTTATTTAATTTGAAATTTCTAGTTAGTATTTTAACTTTCATTACTAAGTTAAAGACGTCAACTAATTTATAGGGTAAGTTTACACCTTATGTTAATATTTTGTTATGAATAGAATATTCTATCAAAAGGTTATTTTTTATTTCAAGCTATTTTGGATTTTATTAATTTTTCATAAATAAATACACACCGGTAAGATGAAAAAATAAAAATTAATGTGAGAAAATACAAGAAAATATTGCAAAATAAATTTGAAAAAAAAGTGACGTAACACAAAATTTATTTTAAGAGAAGAATACTAAAATGACATAATACAAGACAAATACATCATATTTGTAACTTGGACCGTAGATGCACCAATTTACTAAGTTGTTGGAATAAACCGAGTATTTTACACCTTGTTGGACCAATTTGAACCCACATGCAAAGTTGTTACGGTAAATTAAGCATTTTAATTTTATAAGTTATTGGACTAATTTGCACCTAATGCCCAAGTTGTTGTATGGTGCATACAATTTACTCTTGAATAAATATTGAAAGGATCAAGATGCCCAAGAGGGGGGGGTGAATTGGGCTAATTCTAAAAATTCTTGCAGAATTAAAACCTATTAGCCCATTTCACCCTATGTGTCTATGTGTGTTTCTAAGGATTCTACCGAGAAAAGTTTTGCACCCTAGTTCCAATCCTAATCTAGCATGGCAATTCTAAGAATGTAAATTGCGGAAATATAAATGCTAGAAAGTAAATGTGGAAAGTAAAGGGGCAAGGAACACGGCGATGTTTTCCCGAGGTATCGGAGAGTCGCCACTCTCCACTAGTCCTCGTTGGAGCACCCGCGCAAGGGTATAGCTCCCCCTTGATCCGCGCAAGGACCAAGTGCTCTCTCCGGGCTGATTCTTTGACACTCCGTCGCGGTGAATCGCCGGAACCGCTCACAACTCGAGTTGGGCCATCCACAAGCTCCGCCGGATGATCACCAAACTCCCAATCACCACCAAGCCGTCTAGGTGATGGTGATCACCAAGAGTAATAAGCACAAGCTCTCACTTGACCTCGCAAAGCCTAATGAGACGATGGATGCACACTTGCTACTCTTGATTCACTAATGAGTGCTAATCAATGGATTCTCAAATCACTAGCACCTCACTAGGGCTCTTACTCTCTTTGGACACTAAAGAAGTTGTTCAGCTGAAGAAATAGGCAAGACCACCGGTATGGAGGGGTAGGAGATGTATTTATAGCCCCACGGGCCAAATCCAACCGTTACCTTCCAAACCACGATTTTCGGGGTCACCGGACGCGTCCGGTCCACAGCACCGGACACGTCCGGTCTGTTCAATTTTTTAAATACGCGACCGAACTCAGCTAGCCATTACGTACCCACCGGACGCATCCGGTGAGTTACACCAAACGCGTCTGGTGTTTCGGTCTGCAAACATAGCTTCTGGACAGCGTCTGGTGTAGCACCGGACGCGTCCGGTCCGGCGTCCGGTCCGGCGTCCGGTCCGTTATTATTTTTGGCGTTGCACCAGACACGTCTGGTGCTTACCACCGGACTCACTGTCCCAGCGTCCGGTGCGTTCAAACATTCTGTTGCACACGCAAATGAATAGACCAGACGCGTCCGGTCCTCTTCGGTCCAGCGTCCGGTGCAGCTAAAACAACCGTTCCACTTTGAATTCGACGATCTTTGTGAACGGCTTTAACTCCAACGTACCTTAGGGCCTTTTTGTAGTTACCTAGTGCTAAGTTTCACAAGTGTGCATCACACCTAAACCATTAGACTTATCTAGGTCAAGCTACCCGTTTGCACCCCCCTTAATAGTACGGCCAAAGGAAAAACAAAGTCCTAACGACTAATCCGACGTCACCCAACACCATGGACGATCGGAACTAACCATTCTTGACATTGTCGTCCATCCTTTGAAAACCGAAACGATTTCCATCGTCAAGGGAGCATGAAACCCGTATTGCCCACGGTATCCATCACCATGACCTAACTTACCAATGTTTCTGCAAAACACACGTTAGTTATGGTAAATATTGTCATCAATCATCGAAACCACATTAAGGGGCCTAGATGCTTTCAATCTCCCCCTTTTTGGTGATTGATGACAACATCTTGAGTATGGAGATTTTTAGTGAGGTTTTCAACTATGCCTGGTTCACATGAGCCTTTGAGAATAAGAACAAAGGATTAGAGTGACTCATGTGACACCAAGCCAACATAGTGTACTCATATTGTCTGCATGAAGAGTTAGTACAACATATATATCGCTAGCTCATATGGAATCGGAGTACAAACGCGAAAGCAAAAACACATATGAGTCAAGCACAACGAGTGACATATATAAATATCATGAGAAAGTCATAACCATGTCACATATATCATAAACAAATGCATAAGCAAATATGATGCAGATGGGAGTATCACACAAACAACCAGAAACATAAAGAGTGCAAGAATACATAATTATATAACTAACTCCCCCTGAAACTCGACATACTCTCTCTCTCCCCCTTTGGCATCAAGTACCAAAAACTAAAGATCTGAGGAAGGAGGAGGAGAAGACGTGCCAGTCGCCGGAGGTCGAGGTGTCACAACGTACTAATCGGGATCATCGGAACTCGACGCGGGACTCAGCTGACCTGTAGCACCTTGACCCTCTGACGGTGTAGCTGACGGAGAAGCGGTCTGGGTCAGTGCTACGGCCTCGGGGGAAGGGTCAGCAGCTGACTAAGAAGGAGGCTCTGGAATGCCTGGAAGCTGCTGTACTGAAGGCACTGGGGGAGACTCTGAGGAAGCTATCGACGAAGGTACCGTCTCAGTGGTACCTACCCCTGTCACTGGCACTGGCTGGGTCGGGAGCTGAGGGACAGATACTGTAGAAGTCGACGGGCCCAGAGAAGTGAACGTCGGTGAAGGGTGGCCCGTGATCTCACTGAAGGTAGCCTGTAGAGTGTCTGACCCTGTAGCTGGAGAGAAGAGCTATCCAGACCCTATCGGTGAAAAGCCCTGGTGCAGGGGTGAGAGCTGGAACTGCTGTGGCACCTGTATAGCTGGAGAAGAAGGTCCGGGTGCCTGAGACTATGGTGGCGGCTGTAAAGTCTGAGCCTGTGGCAGCTGAGCTCCAGTGTGATGAAACAGATGGGCTATCAAACCAAACATCTGCTGCTGAGAGAGTATCGTCTGTCTCTGGGTCTCAGCCTGCTGCCTCTGAAACTCGGCCTGCTGCCTCTGGAAGTCAAGCTGCTCCCTCTGAATCCGCAGCTGCTCCTACTGGAAGGCATCCTGTCGGCCATGGATCTCTGCGATAGCTGCATTCTGTTGGGCCATGGCTGCCTCAAACCGCTGATCAGCACGCTCCTAGTGTGCAGTCAGACACTCAAGTAGTGAAGCTACAGCTGACCCAGATCCACTGGCCTCTGTGTCGTGATGACGGGGGACGTACTCAGGAATCGTGAAGTCCTCGTCATCCGAGTCATCAGAGTCAAACTCGACCCCCGCTGCCTCCTGTGCTGCCATCTGTGCCTCCTCTGCAGCTCCAACCTCTGCAATCGTAGCATCCTGCTCTGCGGCTGTCTCTGGCACTGGTGGCCTGTGGCTTTGCCGGATAGGTGGCACTGCAGTGGCTGACCTGAGGAGCTGGGCAGCGTCGTACCTCGGGAAAGCACTGGTGGAGGTCTGGTACGTCTCAATTGCTGCAGGAGGAGTGGGCCTGATGCCGTGGTAGACCAAGAAGGTAAGCCAATGTGCATAGTGCATGTTCCTCTTGGTCTTGAAACCTTCATAGATCACATCCTCGATCTCACAGAGTATAAAGTCCCAAAGGTCAAAAGGAATCTTTCGAATAAGATGAGACAGAACCCACTGCTGAAGACGTGTGAGTGACTCTCTCTGTCCCTCTCTGGGTAAAATAGTCCTTCTGACTATCGACTCAAGGACCCGAGCTGTAGGGGTGAGGTCCTTGGTCATCCTGCTGGATCCCTCACCAAAGTCCCCCTTAAAGATATCTCGGACATCTGCGGCTGAGGGGAGTACACCGGCGTGTGGTCGACGAGGAGGGTCCAGATCAGGAAAGTAGATCTGGTGCAGGTGGACAGGCTGGTACTCTAGCCTGAGAATCCGACGGGCCTCTGCACTACTGAGCTCTCGCCTCTCACCCAAGTAACTGAAGTGAATAGCTGTATGATCTGGTGCAATCCATACCGTGGCGTAGAACTCTCTGACCCACTCTGGTACGTAGTGGCTAGTCCTGCCAATGAGGTCAAGAAGCCCGGGCTGCGCTGAGAGGTACTCAAGAAACTGGTCGCCGACAACCCTGGCAAAGTCCTGAACTGAAATCTCTCTCATGGCAGTGAAGGGTGCACGAGTGTCGACGTAGGCCCTATAGAAGTCCTCGTGCAGGGCAGTGTGGAAGTACTCGACTCCATGCTGCCTCTCCCTGGGAAACCACTCGTTCAGAGGGACACATCGTAGGCTTTTGATCTTCCTGGTGCCCTGATGTGTAAGGTCCAGATGCCTGACTGCATGGACTCTAACTGAACGCCCCCACGTCCCTGAGGTGAAACTGAGGGGACTGACTCCTGTCGCTGATGAGATGTACCTGAAGCAGATCGATCATACTGCCAGCGACGATGAGTAGGGTACCGTCTCAGAACCGACTCCTCTGGCTGCTCTGGCTGTGACTGTGGAGAAACTGATGGTTCCTGAATCACAACTCCTCCACGCCTGCCACCCAGGCGAGCTCTGTCAGCTGCATCTGCCACTGCCTCTGCTGTCTGTGCTTCACTCTCTTCTCTGGTCCTCTTCTTCTTCTTGGTGGCAAGCATCTTTGACTTGCCTTTTACCGTCGCAGGGATGCGAGAAGGACGAGGAGGACTGTCGTCTCCACCATCACCACTGGGACCGACTCTTTTGCAATGAGCCATGTCGAGAGGGCGCGAGGCGGTGCGTGGGCGCGGAGAGCACGGCGCGGCGTATGGTGGCGCGAGGCGGTGCGCGGGTGCGGGGCGAGTATGGAAACTCTAGCGAAGGGGCCCACTGTCGGGTTTAAATACGCCCGTCAACCGAGCACCGGACGCGTCCGGTCCTATGCACCGGACGCAGGTCCGGGCACCGGACGTGGTCCAGAGAACCCCTCAAAGTCTCGATAGCACCGGACGCGTCGTGTCTGAGGCACCGGATGCGGGGTTCCAGCGTCCGATGCGTTGAAAAAATTTTCAACTACTGTCCGACAACACCGGACGCGTCCTGTCATCCGGCACCGGACGCGGCCTAGTTACTGTGCAGCGTCTGGTCTTTAGATTTCAGAAAATGCTGGCCGCTGAACTGACCAAACGCCAGGGGCAGCGTCCGGTGCGTTGGGTCTCAGCGTCCGGTGCTCAAATTTTGCGGATTTTGAGCCCCAAACTTCGCGACGCTTTCTCCCAACTTTGTTCCAACTCAAATAAGATTCAAATAAATATTCGTTGGAACAAGTATGAGAACCTCACTCGAAAACCCTCAATTTTTATTTATTTTGCCATAGGCTTACCATATACTTAGGTTTTTATGAAAATAGGCAATAAGATCGAGCGAGGAACCAAACGACAAATAACAATCATGCATATGCAATGCGATAAGAATTTGAATCTAGTCGACTTGTCAAGTTTGAACCAAGGGTAAGCTTCTTCACACCTCTAAAGAGGGTTATCTTAACCATGTTAGACAAGTCCTATGTGCATTACAAGTATTTAAATATGCACTATATCACAATGCAATGCAATTTGATGACACATTTATCTTTTAATGGCACTTTCATTGTCGCACAATAGTGTTACTTGACCGAGGTTGACTCCATAGTCAAGGAGGGTTTGCTTCATATATAAAATTTGTGCACAACAAGCCCCCGCTGCAATATATTCCGCCTCGGCGGTAGACAATGCAACACTGTTTTGCTTTTTAGATGACCAAGAAACAAGAGATCTCCCAAGCAAATGGCACCCTCCGGATGTGCTTTTTCTATCAATTTTGCAACCGGCATAATCCGAATCGGAATAGCCAATAAGTTGGAATCTTGCTCCTTTGGGATACCATAGGCCAATGCTTGGGGTTAGCTTAAGATACCTAAGGATTCTTTTTACGGCACTTAAATGAGCTTCCTTAGGATCGGCTTGAAAGCGAGCACACATACATACACTAAACATGATGTCGGGCCTAGATGCGATAAGGTACAATAAACTACCGATCATAGAACGGTAAAGAGTTTGATCAACCGAGTTACCTCCCTCATCAAGATCGAGATGCCCATTTGATGCCATGGGTGTGTTGATTGGCTTGCAATCCTTCATATCAAACCTCTTTAGAAGGTCCTTGGTGTATTTCTCTTGAGATATGAAGGTTCCTTCTCTCAATTGCTTGATTTGAAAGCCAAGGAAGAATGTGAGCTCACCAATCATAGACATCTCGAACTCTTTTGACATCATATCACCAAACTTCTTGCATTCTTCTTCATTTGTTGAGCCAAAGATGATATCATCAACATACACTTGACAAATGAAGATTTCTCCATTATGCTTCTTGGTGAATAGTGTAGTATCTACTTTCCCAATTGTGAAGCCTTTCTCAATAAGAAAGTCCCAAAGACGCTCATACCAAGCTCTTGGAGCTTGCTTAAGCCCATATAACGCCTTCGATAACCTATAAACATGATTAGGATATCTAGGGTCCTCAAAACCGGGAGGTTGATCAACATAGACACGCTCATTAATGAAGCCATTTAAAAAAGCACTTTTCACATCCATTTGAAATAGTTTCATATCATGATGTGATGCATATGAAAGGAGGATACGAATGGCTTCAAGTCTTGCAACCGGTGCAAAGGTCTCTCCAAAATCCAAGCCTTCAACTTGAGAGAACCCCTTTGCCACGAGCCTTGCCTTGTTTCTCACAATGGTGCCTTGGTCATCTTGCTTGTTGCGGAACACCCACTTGGTTCCAATGATTCTTGCATCTTTGGGACGCTCTTCGAGTGTCCATACTTGATTACGGGTGAAGTTGTTCAATTCTTCATGCATGGCATTCACCCAATCCGGATCCTTGAGAGCTTCATCTATATTTTGAGGCTCAATGCAAGAAACAAAAGAGTGATGTTCAACAAAGTTAGTCATATTTTGAGATCTAGTTGAAACACCCCTTTTTGGATCCCCTATGATGAGTTCTTGAGGATGGGCTTGAAGTTGTGGAGCTCTTCTTTCAACCACTTAAGGAGAAGGTTTAGGAGCATCAACATCTTGAGCTTGTGCCTCTCTTTGTTCATGGGAGACATAAGTATCTTTATTTTCAACTCTCCCATATTTATCTTCAACTTGAAGCACACTTGATGAGGAAGAAGACTTGTCAATGACTTGCACTTCATCATCATCTTCTTTTGGCTTGATGTCTCCCACCGGCATGTTCTTCATGGCCTCCCTCAATGGTTCATCACCTACATCATCAAGATTCTCAATTGCTCCTTGGGAGCCGTTAGATTCATCAAACTCCACATCATATGTTTCTTCTACCAAGCCGGTGGCATGGTTGAATACACGATATGCTTTGGATTTTGACGAGTAGCCAACAAGAAATCCAATATCACAACGTCTTTGAAACTTCCCTAGGTGTTGCCTCTTCTTGTAGATGTAGCATTTGCAACCAAACACCCGAAAGTATGAGACGTCCGGCTTCTTCCCATTTAGCAACTCATAGGGGGTCATGCAAAGGAACTTGTGAAGATATAACCGGTTGGATGCATAGCATGCGGTGTTGACTGCTTCAGCCCACAAGTTCTCCGGTGTATTGTACTCATCAAGCATGGTTCTTGCAAGTGTGATGAGTGTCCGATTCTTCCTCTCTACTATGCCATTTTGTTGAGGTGTGTAGGTGGATGATACTTCATGCTTGATCCCAATTTCATCACAATAGGCTTCAATGTGTGTGTTGTCAAATTCCTTCCCATTGTCACTTCTTATCTTCTTGATCTTGACATCAAATTCATTTTGAGCTCTCTTTGCAAACTTTCTGAAGCAACTTGCCACTTCGGTTTTGTCATGAAGAAAGAATGTCTAAGTGTACCTTGAATAATCATCAACAATCACTAGACAATATAGATTTTCTCCAAGACTCTTGTATGTGGTTGGTCCAAACAAATCCATATGCAAAAGTTCTAGCACTCTTGAAGTTGACAAGAAAGCTTTGGTTGGATGAGTGTTTGCAACTTGCTTGCCGGCTTGACATGCACTACAAGGTTTGTCCTTTTCAAATTTCACATCTTTCAAGCCTCTCACTAAATCTTTCTTCAAGAGCTTCTTGAGTGTACTCATTCCAACATGTGCTAGCCTCCTATGCCACAACCAACCACGAGAGGTTTTGGTGAACAAACATGTGTTCAAGCTTGCATCTTTGGAGGAGAAATCCACTAGATAGAGATTGTTGTATCTAAAACCCTTGAATATTACTTGAGCATCTTTTTTCTTGGTAACAATCACTTCATTCTCATCAAACAAGCATTGGAAGCCAAGATCACATAATTGACCAACGGATAGCAAGTTAAAACTCAAGGGTGCAACATAAAGCACATTTGACAAAGAATGATCATTTGATATAGCAACCTTGCCCAACCCTTTGACTTTGCCCTTTGAGTTATCACCGAATGTAATTTTGTCTTGATCTTGGTCTTCATCATCAAGTGAGGTGAACATACGAGGATCACCGGTCATGTGTTGTGTACAACCACTATCAATAACCCAATGACTTCCACCGGTCTTGTAGTTCACCTACACACAATAGATCAAGCTTGTTGTTTAGGGACCCAAACTTGATGAGGGCCCTTTGCTTTCTCAACTAGTGACTTTGCAACCCAAATTTTCTTAGGCCTATTCTTGTTGAGGGGACCTAAGAATGTGACTTTCATTTTACCACTTGCATCCTTTCTTAGCAAGTAGTGAGCATTGAAAGCAAAAGGTCTAGCATGCTTGGGCAAGGATTGTGGTGAGGGAGTTTTGCAATCATGAGCAAAGTAACCTTCTTGTCCACACTCAAAGCATCTCTTTGGCTTTGACTTTGGCTTGTGTAGACTTGTTTGCTTGGCTTTCAATTTCTTTTCTTGATGTGCCTTGTACCCAATGCCACTTCTATCGGTCTTCATTACGGTGCTCATCAAGAGTTCACTTTGAAGTGACTTGCCTTTGGCAAACTTGCTTAACCCTACCTTGAGATGCTCCTTTTCTTGCTTGAGTTTCTTGTTCTCTTCTAGGAGTGACTTGTACTCAAGTGTTGACTCTTTGTCATGATCAAGGTTTTTCATGAAAGTTGTGTTGATGGCCTTAGCTTATTCAAGATTCTTCTTGAGCTCTTCATTTTCATTCTTGAGCTTAGCATAGTCATCATAGCTCTCGGCCTCAACCACTTTCTTGCCCTTGTCACTAGAGCTTTGCTCAATGCTCTCCACAAGCAAGTCATCACATGATGTAGCTATATCAATCTTAACAACATTGTTAGAAGCATCATGTGTTTCGACAAGAATATCATAAGCAACAACAACATTATCATGATTGATTTTGATAGTTGTATACTTCTCTTTTAAAGCATCATAGCTAGTGTTGAGCTCATTGTATTTCTTCTCAAGTTTATCATAGTTTTCTTTTAGCTCCCTTTTAGAGGCTTTTAGTTCTTTAAACTTGAAAGATACAACATCAAATTTTTCATTTAGCTCATCACTAGTATCTTTTAATTTATCATACTTTTCAATAAGAGAGATATTTTCACTATCAAGTTCATCGTTTTTAGCTCTTGTCTTGATAATGATTTTAGTGTACTTATTTAGCAACTTCACAAGTTCATCATATGAAGGAGATTCAAATTCATCTTCACTATCACTATCACTATCACTATCATTATCACTATCCTCATGTTTAGGATCTACCTTCCGGTCACTTTTGCCCATAAGACAAAAATGTGTAGAGGATGAGAAAAATGGTAGTGGTTGTGGTGGCGGTGAAGAACCAATGCCTATGGTGGCAACCTTCTCATCATCACTATCATCATCGGATGACCCACAAGAAGACTCAATATCGGTGAGCCAATCACCAACAATATAAGCCCTTCCATTCTTCTTCTTGTGGTACTCCTTCTTCTTGTGGAACTTTTCCTTCTTTTTCTTTTCTTGCTCATCATCATCATCACTTGTATCATCTTTCTTATTCTTGCCCTTCTTCTTGTACTTGTCCCTTGGAGGTTCCGGGCATTGATGAGAAAGATGACCAAGCTTGTGGCAATTATAGCACTCCATCTCGGAGATGGGTTTTCTCTTGCTACTTGTGAAGAACTTCTTCTTCTTGCTATCAAACTTGATGCCATTCTTGTTTAGCTTTTTCATCATCTTGGTGGTTTGCTTGACCATGAGAGCAAGATTTGAGTCATCAACTTCACCATCACTTGAATTGTCATAGGAGATCTTTTCTTTGCCCTTTCTTTGACAGCTAGCATTGAGGGCCAAGTCCTTCTTTTTGGATGATACACCATCCTCGAGAGTGAGGTGCATGTACATTTCATGAGCATTGATCTTTCCCAATATTTGTGTCGGGGTGGCATTGGAAAGATCTCCTTGGTGAAGCACGGTGACAATGTGGCCATACTTCTTAATGGGAAGAACACAAAGAATCTTTCTTGCAACATCGGATGGCGACATTTGATTAAGCCCAAGTCCATTTAGTTCCTCTACAAGAATGTTCAAACGTGAGTACATTTCATTGGCGCTTTCATTAGCTTTCATCTCAAATGCATTTAATTTGCGCATAACAAGATGATAGCGCTCCTCACGCTCACTCTTTGTTCCCTCATGGAGTGCACAAAGTTCCGTCCATAGTTCATGGGCATTTTTGTGATTTCGCACACGGTTAAACACATCTTTGCAAATGCCTCTAAATATGTGATTTTTGGCTTTTGCACTCCATTTTTCTTGCTCCTCCTCATTAGGTGTAAGAGGAATGCCTTCCTTAGGTTATGGAAAACCTTCGGTGGTGGCTCTAAGACATAGAGCATGTTGAGCTTCTAAATAAGACTCCATTCGGACTTTCCAATAAGGAAAATCATCGCCTTTGAACATAGGCGGTGGTCCATCCCCATGAGACATCTTTACTCTAGGTGGTTAAGCCTAATTTAGAGCAACTCGGCTCCGATACCACTTGAAAGGATCAAGATGCCCAAGAGGGGGTGAATTGGGCTAATTCTAAAAATTCTTGCGGAATTAAAACCTATTAGCCCATTTCACCCTATGTGCCTATGTGTGTTTCTAAGGATTCTACCGAGAAAAGTTTTGCACCCTAGTTCCAATCCTAATCTAGCATGGCAATTCTAAGAATGTAAATTGCGAAAATGTAAATGCTAGAAAGTAAATGCGGAAAGTAAAGGGGCAAGGAACACGGCGATGTTTTCCCGAGGTATCGGAGAGTCGCCACTCTCCACTAGTCCTCGTTGGAGCACCCGCGCAAGGGTATAGCTCCCCCTTGATCCACGCAAGGACCAAGTGCTCTCTCCGGGCTGATTCTTTGACACTCCGTCGCGGTGAATCGCCGGAACCGCTCACAACTCGAGTTGGGCCATCCACAAGCTCCGCCGGATGATCACCAAACTCCCAATCACCACCAAGCCGTCTAGGTGATGGCGATCACCAAGAGTAATAAGCACAAGCTCTCACTTGACCTCGCAAAGCCTAATGAGACGATGGATGCACACTTGCTACTCTTGATTCACTAATGAGTGCTAATCAATGGATTCTCAAATCACTAGCACCTCACTAGGGCTCTTGCTCTCTTTGGACACTAAAGAAGTTGTTCAGCTGAAGAAATAGGCAAGACCACCGGTATGGAGGGGTAGGACATGTATTTATAGCCCCACGGGCCAAATCCAACCGTTACCTTCCAAACCACGATTTTCGGGGTCATCGGACGCGTCCGGTCCATAGCACCGGACGCGTCCGGTCTATTCAATTTTTCAAATACGCGACCGAACTCAGCTAGCCGTTATGTACCCACCGGACGCGTCTGGTGAGTTACACCAGACGCGTCTGGTGTTTCGGTCTGCAAACATAGCTTCTGGACAGCGTCTGGTGTAGCACCGGACGTGTCCGGTCCGGCGTCCGGTCCGTTATTATTTTCGGCGTTGCACCAGACACGTCTGGTGCTTACCACCGGACTCACTGTCCCAGCGTTCGGTGCGTTCAAACATTCTGCTGCACACGCAAATGAATAGACCGGACGCGTCCGGTCCTCTTCGGTCCAGCGTCCGGTGCAGCTAAAACAACCGTTCCACTTCGAACTCGACGATCTTTGTGAACGGCTTTAACTCCAACGTACCTTAGGGCCTTTTTGTAGTTACCTAGTGCTAAGTTTCACAAGTGTGCATTACACCTAAACCATTAGACTTATCTAGGTCAAGCTACCCGTTTGCACCCCCCTTAATAGTACGGCCAAAGGAAAAACAAAGTCCTAACGACTAATCCGACGTCACCCAACACCATGGACGATCGGAACTAACCATTCTTGACCTTGTCATCCATCCTTTGAAAACCGAAACGATTTCCATCGTCAAGGGAGCATGAAACCCGTATTGCCCACGGTATCCATCACCATGACCTAACTTACCAATGTTTCTGCAAAACACACGTTAGTTATGGTAAATATTGTCATCAATCATCGAAACCACATTAAGGGGCCTAGATGCTTTCAAATATCCAAGCCACATGTTGTACAAGTGGTCACGCAATAAGTTGTGGGTTCTGTGATTATCTGATGGAGTGATTTTGATGTAGGAGCGGGGTGGAGAGCTGGTTTGAATTGATCTAGAGAGTGATTATGTTGAGGATTAAATAGAGAACAACGGGAAGCGGTTTCTTAGTTCTATTTGAGCACAACATCCAGCATGGAACTATGTGTTCTATGTGGATATATTATACAAATATGGTGTAATAAAAAAAACATGAGTTTTTATATTGTCTTGGTACATAAAAAAAACACGCAACGATATTATGGACACCACAGTAATATCCTAAAGGCAAGAAGATATGGGGAAGGAAATAAAATTTTACAATTCTCTTGTTAAACCAAAGAGAAAATATTCTATGTTGACTTGATTGCCATATTATTTTAGATTAACCAGAGTTGTTACATATAGATATTTGTCCCTTTGATTAGGGGTGGGCAAAATATCACCGAAATGGATTAATCGAATATATTTGGTCAAAAAAGACATTGAACCCGTGGTCTGTATTGTTTAGTGATAAGTGATTTGTTCAGTTTTGAAGTGTTGTAAATGAAATTAACTGATTTAACCAAATTCATTTATGCCTGTTACATGAAACAGTAAAATTATGCTCATTTGTATATATATATCCAAGTGCTTTATTTGTTAGTTAGTTGCTTTTCCATTTATTTTATTGCGTGATGTATTTCTTGTCGGGTGGTTTCCAATGCACTGATGTTATTGTATTACATTCTATAGAGGCATAATATGTATTGCACCGATTAACCAAAGCTTCTTTTGCTTAATTTTTAGTTTTTTTTGGCAACAAATTTTATTAATATTTAGCAAAAGGCCAAATTATTTATAACCTTTGATGAAAGAAGATAATCACCTACGGTCCATCTCTAGTATACCTTTCGTTTTCAAAAAGATATTATGCGTAGCCTTTCTCTAATTCAAATTTCGCACTCAAAATAAATGCATGCAAACAGACACTTAGGGAGTCCAAAATATAGGTGAAATGCCACTGTCTCCATTTTAATATCAGCATTTCCTATATTCGGATTCACATCCCGCACTCAAAACAAATTAATAAAATATATCATTTTTAATTGTCCACATGTCTCCCTTGCATTATATTTATTTTTCATTTATGTCTTGGTTCTATTTTCACTGGAACAACTTATCTACATATCATCAACCTTTGACACTTGTGAATATAGAAGCCCTAGTTGTTTACACTTGTCTATATACAGAGCATTAGTTTTGACATTTGTTTTACAGCTCTAGACTGACACATGTAAATGCCAATATGACATCTGCCTCACATGCAACAGCAATTTTGACACTTGAATAATATGCAACATAAATATTAACATTTGTCCATTAACTCAACTCCACACTATATAAACCTAGGGTAACACTAGTTTTGGCACTTGTCTGACATGCAGTTCTAGATTGACACATGTATAGCATAAAATTTTAAAATGACACTTGTCTGACATGCAACAAAAAAATTGACACTTGTATAGCATGCAACATAAATATTAACGTTTGTCCTAGCACTAGTTTTGACACTTGTCTGGCATGCAGCTCTAGATTGACACATGTATAGTATATAATGTCAATATGACACATGTCTCACATGCAACAGTAATTTTGACACATGTGAAACATGCAACATAAATATTAACATTTGTCCATATAGCTCCACAACAATTCTCCCCACTACATCTATATAAACCCAGGTGCTACTCTAAAATAACTCATATCATAACACAGTTCTTTTAGAATCTTCAGCAAGCACCCCAAGAACTAGTAAACATGGCAAAACTTGTGAGCTTGTTCTTAGTCCTCTCTTTTGTAGTAGCCATGTCCATCGTAGGCTCTCAGGCTGACGGAGACTGTCAGAATGACCTCCAAAACCTTATAAGTCAATGCAAGCAGTACGTGATGTTCCCAGCGAATCCTAAGGTCCCTCCATCAAATGGTTGTTGTGGTGTCATCAAGACGGTAAATGTTCCTTGCCTGTGCTCCAAGGTCACCCAAGAAGTTGAGAAGATCGTGTGCATGGAGAAGGTTGTGTATGTTGCTGCGCAATGCAAGAGGCCATTTGAGCATGGCTTCAAGTGCGGAAGTAAGTGTTTTGTGCGTTCATTTACATGAGTATAGTTTAAATTGTGAACTTTATATGCACTATTTCATTAACTATCCATGGTATTTCTTTTAATTCGAATTAATTATTTTGTAGGCTACATAGTTCCTTCAAAATGAAGAAATCACAAGAGGGAAGTGCTGGACGCAGCCCTTAGATCTGAACAGACATAACGATGGTTGTACAATAGGAGGTCATGTTGAGACTAATGTAAGGTGTAAGAGCTCCATTGATGTATCGAAAATATTCCGAGCTAATAATAAAGCCTTTCCACAAATTTCATGATTGCTCAAGAACTGATCTATGATCCATATTTTTCATGAGGAACAGAAAAATAAACTAGGAGATATAAGTTTTTTTATGTTATCTTTATATATAAAAACCGCACAAAGGTGTTCAGGGCGCGGATGTAATCCCAAAACCAAAGGATATATGAGGAAGAAAATAATATAATTATACAAGTTCTCTCGGTAAATCAGAGAGAAAATGAAAATTTATATATGTGTTAGTCAAAGATTGTCATAATTTATCAGAGAGAAAATGAAAATTTATATATGTGTTAGTCAAAGATTGTCATAATTTATCAGTGGAATAGGATAGGTAAAAATCAAGATGTGGCAAATAGTTAACAGAGCTCGATTATTGATAAAAAAATTAAAAAATAACATATGAAGCAACTTGAACAAAAAGAGACAAACAAATTTAAGGTATGGCAGCTGCCACACCTTGCCCTACCGAGTCTTCTGCCACTTCTCATAATGTGTAATCAGTACTGCTACATTTCGTAAGTAATTCTAAAAGTCTATGAGCGCTTCACCGCGTTGTTCTTGCTTCCGGTAGTACGTCACTACATCATACACCGCTATCTCGGCTGTAAAACAGCGTAGAGTACTTGTCAGCGTACACACCACTCTCTCGGCGCGCTCCGTTCGAAGGCGCCACGCGCCTAGCGCATCGGGGGGGCCACGAGCCCAGCGCACGTCGCGCCACCGTGATCCTGCCCGGCCACGTGTGCTCCACACACCGCCTCGTGCTCCTTCCATCGCAACCCGTTCCTTCCCTGCATGCTGCATCCCTTGCGGACGCCCGGACTTCAGCGTCCGTAGGCTGATGTAATTTAAACGCAGTGACGCGCACGGATCAATCACGAATGCGAGCTCTGAGACGATGATGCACGGCGAGGGCGAGGCGAGAGCAATGCCGGCGCGGCCCGCGCCGCCGTCGCCACCCCCGTGGGAGGCGCTCCCTCTCGTGGCGCCGTTCCTCGACGCCGCGTCCCTCGCGGCGGCCTCCTGCGTGTCCACGTCGTGGCACGCCGCCTTCGCCGCGGACTACCTCTGGGCGCGGCTCTGCGCGCAGAGCTTCCCCTCCGCGCTGGGCCTCCTCCCCGACACTGACAGCAGCAGCTGCGACGACCGGCGGCGACGCTCCTCCTCCTCCTGTCCGCACCGACGCCTGTTCAAGCTGTTCCGGTCCGCGTCCGCCCGCTGCCGCGCGCTCCCGGCGCCGCGCCTCGCGCTCGCGGACGTCTCCTTCGCCGTGGACATCGTCACGGCGCGCGGTGACAGCACGCTGTCGTTCCTGGTCGCCGCGGACTCGGCCGCCGCCTGTGTCAAGAACTCTTCCGCGGGGCTGTTCCTGTTCGGGGTCGACCTGAGCGACCGGAGCGCGGCGATCGGGCCGGGGGAGGGGCGCGTCAGGTGGACGGCGGTGCGGACGCCCAAAGCAGAGGAACCCGCGGCGGCGGTCCTGATGATGGACGCCAAGGTGCCGGCGGCAAGGGCGCCCGGCGCCGTCGCCTTCGGCAGCAGAGGCGAGGCCGGGGTCGCCGCGAGGCTGCCCGCGCCCGGCTGCGGCGGCGCGAAGCTGGACGCGGAGGTGGTCGTGGAGCTGGCTGTGGCTGGGGAGGAGATGGTGGTGGAGAAAGTGAGGCTCGGGGTGATGTGCGAGTGTCGGTACGTGTGCGCCGACGAGGGGCTCCGCTACCTCCAGCATTTCCTCCTGTAAAATGCACCTGCTTCTTCGATCATCTCGTGCACACGGTCGAATGGGGAACTCCGGTTCAGAAAAGCAGAGCAGAGGTTTTTTTTTTTTTTTTTTTGTTTTTTAACGATAGAGTAGAATAGGCAGTGCAATGTACTGAGCCGAGCTCCATTTGGTTGTTTCCCTTCATCTTGTAATTGTTCACATACTTCTTCAAGAAAATTTGTGTTCGAAATTTCGAATTACGTTGGCCTTTGCGCCATCTTACGTTTTTCGCTTTGTTCGTCGGGCACCACTCGGGTTTAGTGGGGTTGAGGTAAAAAAGATAGGGGCGTAGAAGAAATCAAGAAAAAGTGTAGGAAGACGGTTCATGGTTGAATTTATCGGCGGCGTATTTCCATATCGACGTGAAGTCGTCAACGGATCGACTCAAACAGAGTTTTATTCTAGGCCAAGTCTTAAAGAGAGAAGTATTTTCAGTACTCAGCGACTGATGAATCAAGCTGATGCTATGGAAGTTCGCTAAACCTAGAAGCAAGAGGAAACAAATTGTAAGTTTTGGGGATCATGTGCTCCCTGGCAATGAGCATATAAGTGACGATACGGATTTATCTAGACTACAAAAGTTATCCTGCCAAGTTCAGAACCAACAACAAAACAGAGTAATGAACATCATCTAGGCACTTCCTGACTTAACACTGACACTGCAACAAGCCTTGATCACCATGAACAACGAAAAACTCAACACCAGCTAGATAACGAAGTCGAGATTCAGCTACCGCAACATTGCTAGGGCACAACAGACACATCACCCAAACTAAGCTTATGTCGGTTAACCACATCAACTGACTTGAGGTCACAGCATTATTTTTTTTTTTTTGAGAAAAGCATTTTTCATTTCAACAGCATCTAGCTGTTAAGACCATTACATTACAAATGGTTACAGTCTGCAGTAGCACCTCTACGTGGCAATGATGTACATGAGCTAAGTTGGAGCAAATACATGCACCGGATGTTAAGTGTGGTTGACGAAGAGTTGAGTCAGCTGTTTGATTCTCCAGTCCGGAGGGTTGGAGTAGTCATTAGAATTGAAGAATTCAATCAGCTCCTGATTATCGGATAGGAAGTTTGTGTGATGTAGCTGCAGTCGATCAGTGATGACTGCTGCCAGTGCCAGAGCTGCCGCCTCAGCCATCAAGACTGAGACAACATCACCGCCTGCTACAATGCTGCTGCTAATCAATAATATAGTTCGGGTTAACTGCCAATATTCTGCTCTCTGATGTTCTTCTTGCGACACTGCCATCTTCGGCTGCGGCTGCTGTGCCTTCGTCAATGACTATAAGATGGCCTTCCCGCTGTATAAGTCTCTGCATATGCACACACATGAAGATTTTAGGCGCATCGTCATGCTATTATGTGTTGTGTTCATTTAGTCTCTGGTTTGGAAATGACCATACCATACCCAAATAGAGCACTGCAGGACTCACCTCTATAATGGCCTTGATACACTTCACTTCTTCCTTCACCTCTGCAGTAGAACTGTATGCCCCTTTGGCATTCTGCTGCTCAACATACCAAATGATAAGATTCCCTTGTTTCATGCCAGCCAAACCATCGCCTGCATTACCACAGGGTCCAATAAGCAACAACAACAAATGGCAGATAACTTGAATGCCATAGCACAGGGAAACATTCCAATACATGAGTGAAGAAAATCTATTGAGGTTTCTAGTTTACAAATATCATCGAACCACTCGTAGTCCCTAAGATGGTAGTCAAGAAATTTATTCAGTGTAAATTGCAAAATAATTATTTCTTAGAGTCCAACAGAGACTATAAGTTTGCTCAGATTACTACTCCACTTAGTGCAACTGCAATCCAAGTAAGAAAACATGTCTCACAAAAGCCAAAAAAAGATTAGTTCATTAACAAGT
Source organism: Bothriochloa decipiens (assembly GCA_023333625.1). Lineage (NCBI taxonomy): Eukaryota > Viridiplantae > Streptophyta > Magnoliopsida > Poales > Poaceae > Bothriochloa > Bothriochloa decipiens. The sequence continues at coordinate 13,392,297 of CM041632.1, read as the reverse complement.
TTAGCTATCTACCACAGTTCTGTCATTAAGCAAAGCATGTATAGGTTTTGAGCTGGACTGTTGCTAGGATAAACATGCATGGGTATGGTTGAGTCAATAAGGCTAGAAGACAAAGTAATCCAAAAAGAAGTACCATCTTTCTTGACTGACTCTTCATGCTGCCTTAGTCTCATAACCAAAGCTTGAGTAACTCTCTGGAAGTGTTCTTCAGTTATTACCAATTTCTTCTTACCGTTATCCGCTGCTTCGTCATTTCCAAGTGTTTTGACATCAAAACGGTTAGAAACAACCTAATAAAAAAGACAGCCATATTAAGTTTTAACACTTGGAAACCCACCTGCACCCGGCTGCTCAGGAGGAGCCTCTTGGAAGTCAGAAGGTACATTTGTTCCATCTTCAGCATCTTGGAAGTCAGAGAGATCAATTTCACTTGATTCAACACTACATAAAACCAATGAGGTTCGCATCAACATCATTATGCACATATCGATTCATATAAAGGTTACAAGTTCAGCCAAATCACCTGATGATGGATGTCTTGAGCAATTTAACTGCCAGGCGGACATGGGCTGGGAGAACCTAAAAGATTTCAATACCAAACGAAGTTAGTCACAAAGTGATGGAAATGGACAACTATAACAATGCAAGCAGCACGAAGATGAAATA
>CM041632.1:13376000-13386631 GCA_023333625.1 Bothriochloa decipiens | reverse complement strand
GGGGAGAAGGACCGGCGGACGGCGGACGGCGGACGGCGGGCGGCGCGTCGACCAGAGGAGAGAGAGAGAGATGCGGGAAAGGAACCAGGGGCGGCGGCGGGCTGTGCGGTATGCGGGAGAAAGGGTACGGCGGGTGGGGAGTGGGCGGGAAGGAGGCGGCGGCTTGGCGCCAAAAAGGATCCCGAGCATGGGCCTACCTTGCTGGGCTTACCAGGCTGGCCGGCCCATCAGAGCGGGCCTACCACGCCAAAACGCACCGCATATGAGTCGCCCTCGCCGGTTCGCCCGCCGGCCACCACCCACAGGCCAGCCCATTCCCTCACGCCGAGCCGAGCGCAGCGCACTCCTTTTACCTCTCCACGTCGCGGCGTCTCCGCGCACTCGCTCGCCGACCGATGCCGCTGCTGCTGCGCGGCGCCTCCCTCCTCCGCCTCTACCAGTACGGTGCCCATCTCCCCCCACCCTCTCTCTCCTCTCCTATGGCGCATTTTCTACCTTCGAGTCGGTTCATCCCATTTGGTCTGCGTTACTGCGTCGATTCGGTTCTTCGCCATCCAAGGGGCGGGGCACCCTCAATAGAGGGGACGAGCCCATCGAGGGTTTGGCCACGAATGGAAATACCCGTTTCTTTTGTTGTGCGCTCTTAACTGTCAACAGCGTCGTTGATGTGGATTGTGTAATTTATAGTCAGAGAAAAGGATATGGTTAGGTCTCAGGGAACTTATCTCAAGCGCAGGCGCGCTTAATCCTTTTTCTTTAATTTAATTAAGAACTTATTATTACTTCAGCTCAAACTCATTTGCACAAAATGTGGAACCCAAACCCTATGTCAACTTCGCAGTATCCATCAGTGCACGAGGGTGTTTGTCCACAGTTATCTCATACCTGGATTCATTGTCACAAGAATTGTTTAGCTTGGAATTCCCTATCAGTAGATGCTAAACATTGGCCTGTCTTCTCTAAACAGGTGTACCTGTGGGCTCCGAAGTGCTAATTTCAGTTCAAGAGTACCTGCGCTAGTGAATCTAATGGCCACGAGGGACAGGATGAGGGCTACATATTCCCGTAGAGCTGCCTCTAGGAACAGTGAGGTCAAGAAAGGCGAGCAGCCAGTCAGAGAGAAGGTTAGTCGGTTTCCCCTTGAGCTCATACTCTCCGACCGTTGTAGTTTTGTTTCATACCGTTCTGTTTGGATCCTAGGAAGATGCTGCTGAAAGTGATTCGGAGATAGAGAGAGTGAGGAGTAACCCTGGCCAGCTCCAATCAATGACTGTCAAGGAGCTCAGGGAGCTTACGAGGTTTAAACTTTGTCACTCTTCCCTTCTTGTCCATTGGTGATAATTGATGTGTTCTTTTAACTCTTTGTGCATAAAAAATCTTGAAGGAGGATGGGTGTTCCTGTGAAAGGTACCAAGAAAGATTTAGTGTCAGCCCTGATGAATTCTCTGGGCACAGAAGCAAATGGTATGGTTTAATTCAGACTTGTAGTAGTAGCTTTGAGCTAAATTCTTGTTTTTGTGTTAGAACTCTTTATTTTCGGTCATTATGCCCTTTGCAGCAGTAAGACAAGCTGGTCCGATTTGCCCCCAAATTTACAATGTAGTTGGCTAGTGAAATAGTGAAGCATAAATATGTTAATTCTCTGAAAATGTTGCTTGCATGAGATCTTCAAGGTCTCATGGCTTCTCTATCGACATAGCAAAGGTTTTATGATGCAGGAAAGACAGGGGCATGGATGGATCCTTTATAGACCACAGTCACACATATGTCCTTGTTTAAATAGTGTTTGAGTGAAGCTTATTAATAGCCTGAAGCTTGTTTTTCTTTCCACAGGTGAAGAGGGGAAGTCATCAATTGAGCTGGTTAGCTCCTCGGAAGTACCTTTGAAAAGAAAAGGTGGTGCTTCTGTTGTGGTTGAACAAAAACTAGAAAGTTCTGAGATTATTTCTGAAACACCTAGCAAGAAAAGTAGAACAAAGCAAAAGTCAAGCAAGAGCACCACTCTTGAGGAGAATTCTGTGACTAATGTCAAGCTAAGTAAGACTGTTGTCCAGAAGCAAACATTTGTCGGTATGCACAATTGTTGACTTATCTTTACTTCTCCTGTTGAAAGATCACTTTCCCCTTGTCTAACTGTTTGTTACTCTACCACAGTCCAAGATGCTGTTCCTAATGATGATTCAGAGCCTTGGACTGTACTTGTGCATAAGAAACCACAAGCCGGCTGGATTCCATACAATCCTAAGACTATGAGGCCTCCACCTCTTAGCAAGGATACACGGGCTCTGAAGATTATGTCATGGAATGTCAATGGATTGAAAGCATTGCTCAAATCAAGAGGCTTCTCTGTGCAGCAGTTAGCACAGAGGGAGGACTTTGATGTGCTATGCTTACAAGAGACAAAAATGCAGGCAAAATCTTAGTTATTTTTGCTAAGTTCACTTGGAGTTATCATAAAAATGTTAATGACAAGATAATTTTGCTAATATTGCACATTCTATCCTTTCTGAATTATTTGCTGATAGTAAATTCGCTATATTTGCTTTATTCTGGGCAGGACAAGGATGTTGAAGTTATTAAGGATACTTTGCTTGATGGTTATACAAATAGTTTCTTTACTTGCAGCGTGTCAAAGCTTGGCTATTCTGGCACTGCAATAATTTCAAGAGTACGCATCACCTACCCAATGCCTCATACATGTAGCTAGTAGAAACAGAACACCTATGAACACCTGTTGGTATGTTCTGTTTAATTTCTTTAGAAGCAACTGCACAGAAACCTGAAAGAAATGGAAAGGAGCAAAGTGCCATGATGCGCTCCCTGACCTAGGAACAATCACACCTATGTCTCTTGAATTTTGAGATTTCAGGGTTTTCCATTTCCGAAATCTAAAGCAAGCTTCACTGTTTTTTTTCTCGGACAATGCAGGAGAGCTGCGCATCATTTCATTGAGAAAAAGAAGCCTTACAAACGGGAGTGGCTAGAATAAACCTTCCCAACACACCCCGCTCACACTAAGCCATGGCTAGAAAGTAATTTGTGCCACAAACAGTAAAGCAAGCTTCACTGTGAGATAACTTTGATAAAAAAAGGAAAGAAACATTTAAAATATATGATTAATCACTGTTAGTTTCCTCTTCCCTTGGGCTATATTGCAACCTGATTAACCACTGTTTGATTTCTTCTGATATTTAGTCCAATACTACACAAATATATTTGTTGTATTGTGATCCTGGGTCCTGGGATCCTGGTCTGATCATTGTTAACCTTTCTTCTGCTCAAATTTATTACATGGTAGCCTTAAGCATAAACTTCTTGATCAATAGGATATCTAGCATCCTGCAAGATTTGTGTGAACAATTTTGTATTTTATATTTTCTTTCTATTCATCATGTGTTATGTATTGCCTGTAGATCAAACCACTCTCGATCAAGTATGGGCTTGGTATACCAGACCATGATACTGAAGGGAGGGTTGTCACTGTAGAGTTTGATGACTTCTACCTTTTAACTGCTTATGTACCAAACTCTGGTGATGGTCTAAAAAGATTGGTAAATAATTAATATTTTTCTTTCTAGTATAAATCATCTGAGGTTACAATCTGAAGTCCATGAGCATTTATTTCTGTGCAGACTTACAGGGTCACGGAGTGGGATCCATCCCTTGGTAACTACATGAAAGTATGTCTCTTATTTTACCCTGATTATTATTTTGAAGTAGCTTGTTCATGCTACTTATCCTCTATATTCCTCTTCTTCTGTCAAAGCATCAAGTATGCTGAAACAGAAGTACATAACTAATTTTGTCTGTATTTTGTTCATGTCATTCTGTCATTGCATTGATTCTATTGTTTTCTAGGTTATTTTGATATGGGAGATTTGGATCCAAAATTTCAAATACATAGGTTATAGCACAGATAGGACTAAACCTAAAAAAATCTAGGCATCATCCAAACAGTCTTCTGAATGATGAGTCTCCCTTGTATAAATTTGCACATAACAAAGCCGTAGTAAGAACCAATATTGAAAGAAAGGTTCTAATTAGGGGCAGGCCCATAAAAATATGTATCAAGATGTCCAAATTTAGTTAGAGTGGCAGTTTTAAAATATTTTAATACATTAATTTTGGGTCTATTTTAGGGCACATCCTCTTTCCTTTACTGTCTACCATATATCCTTTTATTTTTCTTTGCCCTTTACCAATCAAGCTTGCATATTGAAAGGTTCCCTTTCAAATCAAGGGGATATTCAAAAACCCCAAGTGTACTTTTTTCATAGTAATGGCCATCTAATTCTTGTGTTTTCCTAGTTATCAAAGTAATGACCATCTAAAGTTCTAAACCCTAGTATTCTTTTACATTCTTCATGGCTCTTGTCCTGTGCCAAAAAAAAAAAAAACACATGCTACTCAGATATGCATGGTTTTTGAAACACAAATTCACCTCCTTCATTTACAGGCTTCAATTGTGATCGTTGCACTGCTATCAACAAATTTTTTTTAGATCTCATGCTGCTAAGTTCTATTATGACCATACACATCTCTTATGCGTGCAGGAATTGGAGAAATCGAAGCCTGTCATACTAACCGGTGACCTTAATTGTGCACACCAGGAGATTGATATACATGACCCTGCTGTGAGTAACCATCTGTTTGAATTCTTTTATGCTCAATGTATTGTAAACTTGTAGTCTTACACTTTGTGTCCTATATTTGGCTATTTGTTTTATGCTACAAACACCATGATGCTTGTAATAATAAATTAGAATTACAGAGAAATTTAGCCTTTGTTTTAGACCCTTATTGTTAGATCTGAGAGTTCCTATCTGGTTTAATTAGAAAGCTTGAAGAGTGAAGCAAATTATTGCCCCAAGTTGTGAGAAACAGATACCTTACATTGTATTGTCATGGTGCTGTTTTTTGAGCAACCTGTACTCCCTGTTGCTCATATATATGTATGTATATGTATAATATGCTTAGTGCCCTCCATCGGATTGGAATATGTGACAAATGTTACCGCTTACCAGTTTTGCTTTAGCTGCTTCACCTATCTTTTCTACATGGTCTTAGGCCATTTTTAATACCTTTTTTTTCCAGGGAAATCGTACAAGTGCCGGCTTCACAAACGAGGAAAGAGAATCATTTGAGACCAATTTTCTGTCCAAAGGGTTTGTTGATACGTTTCGGAAACAGCATCCTGGTGTTGTTGCCTATAGTTATTGGGGGTACAGGCATAATGCCCGGAAGACAAACAAAGGTATGTACAATGTACTGGATGATATGGGCATTGCCACCTGTTATTGTGTGTTTATGACTTCCTTTGCTGTTTCAGTCACATCCTTGAGATTATGTGCCACTAATGAACATACCTAGGATTTTAACAATTTTTGCCACATTGCATGGAAACCTCTGTAATTTAGCATGGTTTCTGCGCAATCTTACATCCATCATGCACAGGCCCTATGTCAAAATTGGTATATTCATTTGTTGTTCCAACATAACTGAAGATCATGCTCACCATTTCACTTGCTGTTTTGATTTGTTCATTGGATCAAAGGTTGGCGCCTGGATTACTTTCTTGTGTCGGAGTCAATCGCGGAAAAAGTTCACGATTCATATATTCTTCCGGACATCTCTGCCAGTGATCACAGCCCCCTTGGCCTCGTACTGAAGCTGTAGGCTGTATCACAGGCAATGCCAAACATTCAGTCTGAAGCCCGTGCCTCTCTCAGACAGTTGCTGAGGGTTTTTGGTTCGTGCTGATCTGTGGCTGGATCAGCGATTTTTGTATCAGACTACTAGTGAAACAATTAGGCTTTGTAATGCACTGGGCAATATTTGAATATCCATATCCGTCAGTAGTCTAGTGGACGACTACTGCCAGTGATGTTGCGTCTTTGTAATGTAAATATGCGGTCGATCAATGGATCATATCTTGTGCTGCAGTTGCGCAGCTCAGCATGAGCAGGAGGGAAGCTCATTATCTGGTCATGTGTTGTGCCATGCAGTTTCACGCATAGCCGAATCAGAGGAATTATATATGAAGAGAAGAATTAAGCAGCTCTTTTTTAACACGGGCCTACCAAACAGACAAATCAGAGTATGCCGGCTAAGCGACATGGCATTGAGGCGTACTGTTGTTGAACAGATATCAAAGAGTACTTAGCCACCAAGGTACCTCTCGGCTCGTAACTGATCGTCATTTATTAAAAAATTATATAAAAAATAAAAACTTGAGTCGGTTCCGGTCCGGGCCTCCGGCGAGAGAGACGCGCCGAGACCGGGACCTACAAATCCGCGAGCCACTTTCGCCAAGAGCGTTATTAAGCCCCTGCCTGCGGGTTTTACGAAACCAGAAAGAAATCGCCTGCTCGACGGCATCATCCATCGGCAAGGCGGCGGGCCTCTGTACCAATCTCCTCGCCTGTGCGTCTCTCTCCTATCTATCTCTCTCGATGCGATTGCTTGCTTGCTTCCCAAGTTCCATGAATTCTAGACTAGATTGGAAACGATGGCGATGGATTTTTCTTTGTAGCCTGGGATATACCTATATAGAGCCCGATCGATCGGTTGTGCTAGTTGCCTCGCCCGTCCCCGGTCACCCTGCCCGTGCCTCCTTCAGGCCCGGGACCGCCGCCGCCCTGCTCCACCCCCGCCGCTCGCGACCCTGCGCGCGCGAACACCCGCCGCTGGACTCTCGCGCGCAGACGCCCGCCGTAGAACTCGATCGCGCCTGTGCCCGCAACCATGGTCGTGCACTCCACAGGCCTGCTGCGCATGTTCCGTGTCAGCCGTCTCGCTGCGCCGCCCTGTCTGCAACGTCTGGGCAGCGGCACCGCCTTTGCCTGCGGCCTCGCCACTGGCGCCTATGGACGGTTGGGATTCTATCCATGGGGTTGTATTTTCTCAATGGGGAACCGGGTAGCAGATGACGATTTTCCTGATCAACTGTCACCTATATACATTCTTGCTTGTATTCTGTGTGCCTTGTTAATTAATTCCAAGATTCTGAACTCCTGTTTCTGCAGTCGTGTCCCCCTGATTCCTGGAATCAAGCGCTTCGCGGCGAGCATGAGCTCCGCATCTTCTCAGCGTGGTTACCGCACCGCATCTTCTCAGCGTGGTTACCCTGCCCAGAGGTCTGCGCCGAGCATGGGTTCCACGTCTTTTCAGCGTGGCCGGAAGTCTGAGCCCTGGACTATCCTTTCCCACAAAGAGAGGCGACCACGATGGGTTGCTTATAATCCAAGGACAATGAGGCCTGAGCCACTTGACGCTGATACCAATTCTATGAAGATCCTGTCCTGGAACGTTAATGGGCTGCAAACTGTTGTAGATTCAGGGTTTTCTGCAGATGAGCTGGTTGGCAGAGAGAACTTTGACGTCTTGTGCCTTCAAGAGACACACTTGCAGGTAAAGTTGTTTTGGTGGTGTGTTTCCATTGCTACTCCCTCTTTTGTACAGCTTCATCCTGGGCAGTGGGTTGCTTTGATTTAAATGCATGGGGTTTCTCCGTAATCCAATATACCGTGATATGCTGATCTTTCATTATTTTGCACATATCAGTGTCATGACCAGGTTTGCATTCTCTTTTCAGGAGCGCAATGCTGACCTTGTTAAGAACCTGGTACTTGGATATGATCACAACTATTGGTCATGCAGTGTTGCAAGGCTTGGTTATTCAGGAACTGCTGTGATATCACGGGTATGCTCTGTTCTTTCTGTGGTTAATGCCCAGCACCTCACTTTTGTACTGACTAAAAAAATCAGTGGGAAGCAGCATTGCAATAAATATTCTGATCCCAATACTATCAGTTGATACATAGTATATATATCTAACCTCACTTTCCGTGTTCTTCCCTATGCATTAACAGGTAAAACCAATCTCAGTCCAATACGGGCTTGGCGTAGAAGAGCATGATCAGGAAGGCAGGCTTATTACCTTGGAGTTTGATGATTTTTACTTGGTCAATGCTTATATCCCAAATTCTGGCCGTGGTTTACGTAGATTGGTAAAAGCCATCCTTCCTTTATATTGTTAGTGTTCAATTATGTTGTACTGCAATTGCTTAGCATATCTAATTTTGTTTTGTTGCTTCTTGGTCTTCAGAACTACAGGGTCAATGAGTGGGATCCATGCTTTAGCGACTTCATAAAGGTGTGTCCACTTAGCTTCCAATGTCCTCCTTATTTAGTATGACCCATTGTTATTTTTTATGTCAATTGAGGAAGTGTACTGTGCTTTTTATTCTTATTATGTGTTCTACACCATGGCTTTAACTCCAACTTCACAATTTGTCTCTTCAACTTTGCAAAGTGCGACTGATATGCGCTTTTGGTCTGCAGAAACTGGAATGTTCCAAACCAGTAATTGTTGCTGGGGATCTAAACTGTGCTCGCGAAAGTATTGACATTCACAATCCTCAAGTAAGTGTATTTGCTCACCCTTTCCTCAGAAACATTGTCCAAACGTTTGAACATGCTACTGTTCTCATAGAAGACCAAGTGGAATATTTTTGGGGATCTGTCATGTATGAATTTTTTTAAAGGGAATTGCAGACTGTTTTTTTTTTTCCTTTTTGATTTTGATGAATAGATATGCCTCCTGTGTTTTCAGTGCATACTTTCACTTAAGAGCTTGAGAACATGATAGGCAGGTATTCCAGTTAGAAACAAGTTTTTGTTTAGGATGTTCTACTGTTGCTAAAAATTAAACAAAGAAGGCTCCTGTTTGCTTAGGATAATATCTGTGCATAAAACATTCTATTTGAGTTCCCAATTACTTTCCGGTTTGCTATCTTGTTGCACCAGTCTCTTGCTGGTGGATAACTCGTTTCAAATCTTTTTTCTTTCAGGCAAAAACCGAGGCTGCAGGTTTCACAATTGAAGAGAGGGAGTCATTTGAGGAGAACTTCTCTAGCAAGGGCCTTATTGATACATTCCGTAAACAGCACCCGAATGCTGTGGCCTTCACTTTCTTTGGTGAAAACCAGCAAGTTACCAACAAAGGTATCGTGTAGTGTGTTGGGTTATTATCCAGCAACTTCTAAAATTTGGTTGTCTTTGCATTTCGTACCCTTTGTTTTTGAGATTAAATTACAATGATGAAGCAATCCCTAGGCTCATTATTTTGGGGTGACACTATCAATCGTAATTATTATTATTATTTTGAACCGCCTACTACTAGTAGTAATAGAACTATCTCCTCTTCACGTAGGCCTTTTGTTCTTTGCTAGAATGTAGACTGATCTGTTTTCACCTTTTGTTGTAAATTTTAACAGGCTGGAGATTGGATTACTTTCTTGCGTCAGAGTCTATGGCCGACAAGGTCCATGATTCCTACACTCTGCCAGATGTATCGCTCAGCGATCACATCCCAATTGGCCTTGTGCTGAAGTTGTAGGCACTATGCATCTCTCAGCTATTTGACAACTGAAGCATGAAGGTTAAGCGTCGTCCTAAATAAAAGGACTTGTATAAAGATTTTGCTTAAGTAGGCTGAAAACTATTCGAACTCAGATGGTGGTACCGTGGTACTTTGCGTGGTCTCCTGTGGTCCTGTGGACGTAGGATCGCCTATTCACGTTGTGTTCGCGTTGTGTTCGTGAAGTTAAAAGATAGCCTAGAGCAATTAGCTGATGTTCTTATACCTCGTGGTTAATGCATCCAATGGAATAACACATCTTTTTACATTCACAATTTGGCATCTTGAATTTAGAGTGTTTTGTGAACTATGTTTGTTCTATGCATATATGTCCAGTTTGCATTCATGACCACCAGACGAAGGGTCTGCGTAGTCCACTTATAACTGATAATTCCGCATTATGCTCCACATGGCGGTGCTATTAAAATTATTGTGCAAGGCACAAAGATTACACTGCTTTCCTGTCGATGTTTGTGACTGCTCGTAGCTTGCCTAAAAAAACGTTTTCTGGCCGCTGTATAAAACATCATAAAGACAAAAGAGTGCACAGCTTTGGCATTGCAAACAAAGCGGATCTTAGTTCCATGCACTGAACGGTTTAACCCAAAACTCTAAGCTAGTATTAATTGGCATAATTCAATGCTCTAAAGATACCTTACAAACGACAAATTTAACTCAAACCGACTGGTGTTCGAGAAAAAAAAAAACTCAAACCGATAAGCAAGCATAGTATGTGTGCCAAACCAATGGACACAACATCTCAATTGAACACGACTCCAGCTTCTCAATTGAACTAAACAAATCTACAGGCGTTGATCATGGCCGTTTCTTCAGAACAGAACCACAGGAAATAGGTACAAGGAGAAAATCACAATACAGAAAGCAATGTAGCCATGTAAAGGACATAAGCTTCTACTCGTGCCATTTCGACACCAACATACAAATCAGTCAAAACATTTTGTTCTTATAACCATAGAAGATGTAAATTAAAGTAGCACCATCCTTATTCTCACTGCTGCAACACTGAAGCTGCCAAGTAGCCAGTAAACCAAAACTACAGATATCGAAACAGATATATACACACAAAAACAACGGCCACCAATGGCTAAACAAAACAATCATTAGGCTGATAATTAGTACTATCTACAGCAGCTTAAGGGAGACTAGGGGTAGGGAGAACATAATCTACAGATGATATACTGGTAGGGGG
>CM041632.1:13250480-13375600 GCA_023333625.1 Bothriochloa decipiens | reverse complement strand
GAGAAAATCACAATACCAGAAAGCAATGTAGCCATGTAGAGGATATAAGCTTCTACTCATGCCATTTCGACACCAACATACAAATCAGTCAAAACATTTGTTCTTAACCATAGAAGATGTAAATTAAAGTAGCACCATCCTTATTCTCACTGCTGCAACACTGAAGCTGCCAAACAGCCAGTAAATCAAAACTACAGATATCGAGACAGATATATACACACAAACAACGGCCACCAATGGCTAAACAAAACAACCATTAGGCTGATAATTAGTACTATCTACAGTAGCTTAAGGGGGACTAGGGGTAGGAAGAACATAACCTACAGATAATCTACTAGTAGGGGGAACATAACCTACAGATGATCTACTAACTCTACTCTACCTCATCCTAAGATGTCCACCAGTATTATTGTTGCTGTAAAACTACTGACACCTCCAAAGCGTAGTGAGCGGCAAAGAAGGGAACTTTGTCGTCTTCTCTCAATGCCGCAAGCCCCTTAGCTTCTTACTCACATAGCCCCCTAGCTTCTTACTCACATAGCTAGTGACTGCTTGGTATAATCAGCCTGTTCATAGGAGTAATAATGCATATCATTCCTTACTCGGCAGTTCCTCCAACCATTGTTTGCACCATTGTGTTCATCCGTTTGGTACTTTGATTTCATTGGCTTCGAGCTGATGGGGCCTCCTCTATTCCTGGTGTTTCTTCTACCCAAGTCATTGTTTCGCCTTCTCCAGTGAGTCCAGTGTCCATATGACACACCCTGGCTGCCAGGCACCTCATAGCTAACTTGATGGTTGTCCCATGGATCAGTCTGAATGGCTGCAGGACCCCAGCCATAATCATGCTTCCAAGCATCCTGGGAGCCATCCCTCATGATCCAGTTGGTAATGCAAGGATTCGTCTGCTCTCCCTGGCTGCTGGTTTGATCCTGCTGTTCCTCATACACTTCCCAGTTCCCTGAGTTTTGCTGACCAATTGTTTGAGCAGGTTGCTTGACAGAATAGTCCCAATTTGCTGACATCTGCTTATGATTTGATTCAACTGAGCGTTTCAACTGACCATCCCAGTTTACAGAGAGCTGCTGGCCATGAGTGAAGCTGGTCTCTGTGTCACCCCATCCTGTAACTGGAACTGGCTTGTCAGAGAAAATAAAAGAGTCCCAGACATCAGGAACCCCATTATCTTTTCTAGGAACACGACGACGTGACTTCTCCAGATCAGCCACCAATTCAGGATCAACATATTCATCTGGGTTGACAATATCGATAAACATGTTCGGATCAGGCAAAGGGATATCATAATGTTGACCATGATATACAGCACGGAAGCGCGCCTTTGCATCATTGAAGGCTTCTAATGCAGCTGAGTCATCCCAATCAACCACACTTTTGTACAGAGACATCAATCTCTTGGTCTCACACAGTTTAGCCCAGGGGATAGCACAAGCATCAGTGCAAAATTTCTTTTCCCACAACGGAACTGAGAAATTTCCACTGCCTGAAATAACACATAAACTGTACTTAGTGAGTACATAAAACTTAATCTATGCGGGGAAAAAAAAACCTATGTTTGCTCCTAGATTTATATCACCACAATACTGGCGGTTTGCTCTGTATGAATACCAATCAGAATTCAGAAGGAACACTACAATAAGAATACTGATAAGAAGAAACACTACAATACGAATGGGGCAACAGAAGATAACAGAACAAAATAAGTAGCTGTCAGAGAAAGAGCTAGCAGTAATTTGTTTGCATAATAGGAAAAATCAAGGGATACTTCGTTTAAATGCTAGCAACATATTGAAAAAGACAAATTTACGACGAAAAAAACATAACAATTATGTAGACCTTATTTGTAAAGCATCAAGTAGAGATTGTGGGTCATATGGAAAACCGAGCACAGGTTCAGCTTAGGTCAGTCATAAATATCAAAGTAAGCTAAGAAACTTTTGCCAATTAATTTGGCTCAGAAGAGTTAACTTCCATGAATTGTGTGTTCTATGTGGTAATAACTAACATGGTCCCAAATACCCATAGATGTGTACAAAAATCACAACACATACCAAACTTAGCACCTTTCCTAAATTTAATTGTCAGGCAAGAAAATTATTGTTTAATAGTTAAAAGTATTTCCTACTCAAGCTCTGGCAGGAGGCGTAGGTGTACAGATGACCGTTGACCATTATCCGGTTTAAATAGTCACCAAGCTGTTTCAATGTCATTCACCAAATGGTCTCCATAATTGCTAGTAAAGTGTGCTATTACGTCAGAAGCATTCTTGCTAAAATGGAATAGCTTCTCCTTTACAGAAGATGTAATGATCAAGTGCATAAACTGATCAAGAGTACTACCAATGAATTAGGCAAATAGATCATTCATACGCGAAAAGGCAGACAGGTTATTTTTTTCTGGATTGAAGGCGGTGCAGGTGGCACACGTAAATGGAATGACTCGGTGCTATCGAGTGTCGATGTGAGTTCCCTGGAGACAGTGATACCTTGCACGTCATTTTCAAGAGAGTGTGTGTAGCAAGCCGCAAGTGCCACCCACACGAACGCATCACCAGAAACGGCATCAAATACTGACACCGTGACACGAGAGCCAATTGTACGCGGACTGCCGCTGCTCTTCAGCATTGGCATTTCGGGCAGGGACACTTCGTCGGATCAAAACAAAGAAGGGGATTTCGGATTCGCTACTACCCAACCCGGAATTCCGGGCACATTTTACATGTGAAACCTTAAAAATCCTGAAGAAACTACTCGGCAAAATCAGGAGCCGAGGAACAGCGCAACCAATCTATTCTAACCCAGCCGAAACTTGGCGATGCTTGCTAGACAAGCATGGAGGTTGTTGACTAATCCGAACAGCCTTTGTGGTAGGGTGCTTAAGGCAAAATACTTCCCAAACACCAGCCTCTTGGAGTGCCAAGCAAAAGGTGGCATTTCTTACTCCTGGAGAAGCATACTACAGGGGGTGGAGTTGATGAAGAAAGGAATCATTTGGAGGGTTGGGGATGGAAGCAAGATAAAAATCTGAACTGACCCCTGGATACCTCGAGGAGTGACACGTCGTCTAGTTACTCCAAGGGGGAACTCACTGCTAACAAGAGTGGAGGAGTTGATGGACCCGATAAACGGAGGCTGGGACGAACAGTTGGTTAGGGACACTTTTTGGCTGGAGGATGCTGAGTTGATTTTGTCGATCCCAATTGGGGTGGAATCACCGGATTGGCCAGCGTGGCATTTTGACTCGAAGGGCCTGTTCTCTGTGAAATCAACTTACAAGGTGGCGGTGCAGGACAGGGACAATGAGGCGGGAAGAGCTGCTGAGGCGTCGGCAGGGGGTGGCACAGCAGATGCCCAATTCCCATGGCAGAAAATATGGCAACTGAAGGTGCCAAACAAGGTTCAAATGTTCCTATGGCGCTTGATTCATAATAGCCTACCGGTAAGAAACAATCTAAAGAGGAGGAAGATTAAGGCTGAAACCGTCTGCCCAATGTGTAAGAGGTTAGATGAAGATTGTGGACATTTATTCTTCAAATGCAAAAAGGCCCGTGAATGTTGGGGGGAATTACAAATGGAAGAGGCTCGCTGCAGCTTTGCACTCTGCATGCTGAAGCAATAGCAGCCCTCCATGGTTTAGACAGAGCGGAACAATTGGGAATGACAAGAATTATTTTGGAGACGGATGCCTCAAACTTGGGGAGAGCCGTGACAACGTCAGATGGATTCTAGTCCAGAGGGAGCTCTTTTTAGGCAGATTCGGTTAGCAATGATGAGAAACGTTGTTTCATGTAGTGTATCAATCTGTCCTAGAGAATGTAACAAGGTGGCTGATTCTATGGCCAACCATAGTGTAGCTGCCTTTCCTGATGGGGGCAAGCTTTCTGGTGCCAGGCACCAAACTTTGTAAACGATCTGGTCTCCGGCGATTTGTCCGGAGCTCTTGGTTTATAAAGTGCTGTGAAATTCAAAAAAAAAAAAAAAACCCAGCCGAAACCAGACTGTGTAAACAGGACGGGCAGCGATCGAGGAACGTACCCTGAGAGCGCGGCGGCCGCCGGGGCTTCCCGGGCTCCCTGTAGATCGGCGGCCTCTCCGCCATGGACAGCCGCGGCGGACCTCTGCACTCCTCCCACAGCCCCCCAACCCTCGGCGGAACACGCGAGAAAAGGCGCCCGGACTCCCTCCCCTCCGCTCCAACCCCAGCGCGCGCGGACGCGGCCCGAAAGGCGCAGGCTGCCGCCCACCGGCCCGGCCGGTTAAGTCGGCGTGGAGTGGGGACGCGAACGAGGCAGGCGAGCGGCGAAAGGCACGCGGCGGGAGGAGGGGAGCGGAGGAGGCGGTTTGCCGGTTTGGGTGGCGTCGTTGGTTTCGCTCGCGGCCGGCGCCGCGTGGGGTGATTAAAAAGAGCAGGAAAAAGGTGGGATTTTTATCGTGCGTCCGCACGTTTTTGCCGGAACAGGCGTGTACCGCCGCCGATAGCTCTGGCGCTGGGATTTGCTCCATGTGCTGCTTCCGTCCGCCTCCGTGAATTGACGGCTCTGCTTTGACGTCTTCTTTGGATCATGTTTCAACCACTAACCACTACTCGTACTGCTACTATTCCGAATTATAAAATATACTTTAGCTTTACCTTATATTGTTTTTATATATATTTAGATACGTATAATTTTTTAGAAAAAGGTAGGAGCTGAAAAAACTAAAATATATTATAATTTAGAATAGAGGAAGCAGCTAATATTAGGCCTCATCAGGCATAGTTCTATTTAAGTAGTGAAGAAATATTTTAGCTCGGTAGTAAAAAAATCATGTAAAATATACTATCTAAATTTATTTAAAACTTATAGGATTTTATAAATAAACCTTGTTGTCAAAAAACTTTATTATACATAAACCTCAATCGATCAACCAAACAAGTAATAATACTGATGTACGGGACAGGCCACGTCCATCAGTGTTTGTGAGTAACAAAGCAGGCAGAGGTACCACAAATGTACAGTTGCTATGCGCTACCAACAGATAATAAACAAATAAACAATGTGGGTCCATGTGTTTCGTACAACTAATATACCTACTGAATAAGATTGGAGGTCCGCAACTTTGCATCATGTGTTATCTCTGCTAGTAATAGGATTCATATTGAACGTACTTTCTAAAATAAATATTTATATGTTTACATATTTTATTAAAGTTGAATATTGTTTTTTTAGAAAGTATAAGAATGGCACTGTCTGTATCTCTGTGAGAATGACAGGTTTGTTGACACGTTGAGAACTGCTCAAGCAGTCAAGCCAAAGAAAATAAGGGCTTTTCCTTTGTCCACGACAAGTACTCGAAGAGAATTACTGCAGCACAGCCACAGTGTGATGAACTAACCTTTAAATTTTATAAATATTACTTAATAAATGAAATAAAACAACACGCAGTCCCTGGAACTGAAAGTCAAAAAACTTTTTTTTTAAACTAAGTCAAAAATCTTTTTTTTTACAAGATAAGTCAAAAATCTTTTAGGGAAGGAAAACCAGAAGCCGTAGCACTCGTGTGCGCGCCACCTGGTAAAGCTCGCGATGTCGACAGTGGGCGACAGCGATAGGACTCAGTACTTTGCCCGACTGCTGTAGCTGTAGTACGAGTACTCCGTACATGCCTCGAAGAGAGGGGAGCTGGGGAGCGGCAGCCTTTGCTGCCAGGTGCCAGCCGATGCTCTGAGCCGGGGCAATTGCTTCCGATTTTCCGAAAGCTGTGGGCGTCCACCGTCGCCGATTCTCTCGCCGTGCCGTAGACCGAAAATAGCCACATGGCACTGGAATTCACCGTGCACGTCGTCAGTTGGCAGCGTGTTCAGTGAGACTGTACAAGACGAAGCAAGGCAAACCCTGTGAGACGAAGCAAGGCAAACCCTGTATGGTTCAGCTGACGCGACCAAGAGGCAACAGTGAAGCTGTATTATTGAAGGATTGATTGATCGACGAAGCTTGAGATGAGTACGAGTACTGTGCTCGCTCAGTCGCGCGCTACCGGCGCCTCGTTTACTTTAGGTTCAGAATTTATGTAACATAATCCCCGTAGTATTTTACTTATATTTAATAAAAGGTATTTAAACTTTAACTAATTAGACTTAAAATATTTATCTCATAAAATATAACTTAACTGTATAATTAGATTTTAATTTTATCTATATTTAATACTTCATACATATATCGGTATTTTAATATGATAAAAAAAAAATTTTTACGTAGTGTCAAATGTTAAAATTGAAAGCCCAATTCAACTATCTAAACGCACAGAGGTCTCGCTGAATCGTGCAACAGCGGCGCTAGCAAGTTTACTTGTAGCACTATGATGAATAGAGTAAGTAGTCCTTCCTTTCTAAAAGGGCTTGTACTCCTGCTAGGGCCTTATTTAGATTTCAGATTTCACTCTAAATTTTATTATACAAAAAAAAGATTTCTCGTCATATTAAAATACCGGTACATGTATAAAATACTAAATATAGATAAAATAAAAAACTAATTACATAGTTTTGTTATACTTTGCGAGACGAATATTTTAAACCTAATTAATCAATGTTTAAACAATTATTACTAAATAAAAATAAAATTATTATAGTGTTTAACAGAATTTACTATATAAATTTGGTGCATCAACTTTAGTATCTAAATTCGTAGGATAGTTGATTTTTCTCTTTTTAAAGGGGATCGTACCTGGACAGACGTGACTGCGCTTGGCACGAATTTGCCCACACGGCTTCCGTAGGCTAGTAGGTTGTGGGTGCGCGCGTTTAAAAGTGGTACAGGGGACCAGGGGTTGTGTGATTCTGAACACTTGTTTTTTCTGTTCTGCACACTTCATGAAACGTGTGAGGCCGCGGCCCAGACTATCCACCAAATCGTGGGATTAGGCCCGCTAATGTAGGTCCCAGTTACGCGGGCAAGAGCGAAGCGGTGTTGCCGTGTATCAATCACACGCTGATCTTTTGTGTTTTAGCATTTCAGGTGTCAACTCGACAACTGTCAGCTGTCGCGCAATTTATGCAACGGGCACCGTATATGCAATTACGCAAACAAAAGAATTACAGAACGTATCTCCAAGAAGAGCATATAAAAAACTGTCTTAATAATAATATATGCAGTATTGCAGAGTTACTGACGTTTTTTATATCTTACTAATATATAAAAAAAAAACTCGACAACTGAGCTTTAAGACGCACTCATATGTGCAAATGCCACCAATCATCGCCGATTCAACTATTGGATGAATCCTACAAGTAATATATGACTCGTGCACAATAAACCAGATCGAAAACAAATTAGTTTTTTTTTTTAAAAAAAGAATGCCAATGCGTCCTTAATCCATGCAGCGTACTACTTGATCGCTGTTCATCTACGAGAGGAAGAAGCTGCCGTGAAGTCGACGTAGTACACCTCGGTCATGTCCGGCTCGAGTAGGTATGGTACTATGGTTTTGAACACGTACTTCATGAAATGTGTGAGCCAGTGCCCAGATTAGCCGCCCAGTTACACAAGCAAGAGCGAAACGGTGTCGCCCGTGGGCCGTGTATCACACACAACACAAACACACGGCACTGTAGATGCAGTTATATGCACACACAAAAAATCCAAAAAAGGAACAAACGTCGCCATGGGGAGAACCGATGCGCTATGCAGTACAATGGGCGGTTGATCTAGCACATGATCTGTGGCAGGCTTTCATGATTTACATTCATGTATGCTAATGATCCGTGGTTTTTTATGTTTCCCTTTTATTTATAAACATGTGCAGTACATGTTAATTGTATTCTATTTTTAATTTATTTATGTCTAGGTTGTTTCTGCTTCGTCATCGTCATCAAATGCTCCTCTAGAATCTTTCTCTATACACAATGAGCAGGTTTCATTGTTTGTTGTTGAGCACTTGGGTTTAGACCGTTATCGGCCGCAAATCCGGCTTTGTTGTTGTTAAAGGCATCCATGATTTGGACAACGTTAGGTTAGGTGCTCGTATCATCAGATGTTATCTCGGGTTAGGTGCTCGTATCATCAGATGTTATCTCGGGGTAGACCATCCTTAGCATCAGACATTATCTCGGGGTAGACCATCCTTGTTCACAACACAATAAGGGCTCTCTTGTTCTTCGTCCTCTCACCTCTCCTTCCTCCATCCTCTTCTTCCTCCTCCCACCTCTCCTTCCCTCCTTCCTTCCTCCATCCTCTTCTTCCTCCTACCTCTCCTTCCCTCCTTCCTCCACAAATTTGTAAAAGGGGCTCCACAGCATTTCCGGTTAGGAGGGGCTCCATAGCATTTCCAACGTTAGGAGGGGCTTAAGACCGCCCCCCACCCCCCTACCACCACCATCACACAATGTTGGATCACTGTCTGTAATCGAGTAGCACATGTATTAGCAAGGCAAGTCATGAAACTATATGATAATGAACGAACCTGAAACGACCTCGATTTTCGCGAAGAGAAATCCACAGAGTCGAAGTGTAATATGACCATCTAAATCACATTATCCGATAACAGTTGAATACCACAATCCATACATCGAACAAAAGAGTGCAATAGAGAGATTTACAATAACTTATTACATCGCCACTTGGCAGAATCAGAGTTCATGCAGCATAAAATTAAAAGCTTGAAGGTACGGAAGCTATCATCTTCGATCCAACTTGAGCGTAGGCACAAAACCCTCAATCACTGTACCTCCCAGAAGAGAACTCACTCCTTGAACCTGAAACTAAATTTTTAGTACGATTTATACTGGCCACTCCCACCCTATGCATTGCTTTATGGTAATTGGATGCAAAATAGATATATCAAAAGGAACCTATAAAGCTGGGGTTTCCTATGCAGCAATTAAGTATATAAATAATATAGTAAAGTTTTATACACATTCCCATGCCCACAACATCCATCACCATCCATCTCTGAATCACCATCCCAACTCCTCCAACACCATCTCAGACTCGTGTCGACAAGCCAACTCCCTCTCGGCTTGTCTCAGCGGCCCGCAGCCCTCAACCTGGCTCACGGCCGGAAATCACACTCAGGGGAAAGGTAGAACACTCCACTCACTAGTCCGGTGCATCCTCCTAAGGAAAGGTCCATGGCCAAAGAATTGGCATATGTATCGATCGATCAACCATACACTCTGCAGAGGTTTCACTATTCCACTAGATAACCATCATCGGTGTTGATCACCACCTAGGCAAATTCTAGACGCCTACTTCCATAGAACAATGCTACTCTACCATCCAGCTCTAGATCATTGAAACTATGAAGAGAGCATGTATCCGCTCCCGTAGAGGATGCCATGCCATGTACCCGCTCCCGAAGAGGGTGCCATGATCGTCTTGGTAGGGTGTTAGATCCATCCCATGCATATACCTTCCTAACACTACTCGACTAGCAGTAGTGGCATCGATATATCCAGCGGTTCGGCCGTCTCGCCCCCCCCCATGGGAAGCGAGTGGAAAGCAAGAGATTCCTAAGTTTCGGATACCAACGTAGCAGTTTCTAAGTGTGACCAAGTCGGGATGTCTTCATCAGGGTTCCCATTTAACGTGCTACCACGGCACACTCCTCCTGGCTTCCACCCCTCAGAGGCTTCTACCCAGGACTCTCCAACACATCTAAGTTAGTCCGCCATAGACTGATACTCGTGGGAATGTCCAGATCCATTCCTCGACAAGACTCGCTCCATAAGCTCGTCGTAGATCCCGGCTCGATCAACTAGACCCTCACCCCACTCCCTACCGTAAGTTCCACCCCAAACCTAGATACAGCATCGTCAGCTCACAAGCCCATCTGATCCATCAACTCACACACCTCCAGCCTGGCACCCTCCAGGCCTTCCCAGGGTTCATCATGTCGCATCAAGATGTAAGTGAGTGAAGTATATATATAAATATAGCAGATAAGCAAGTGTCTAACATAACAGCGAGTAAGCAGGTGAAAAGGTTATAACAAGATAGGGTTCATCAAGTAATAATCTACCATGCAATCCTAGCACAGGCGATCCATTATATAGCAACAGAAATTAAAGCACTAGCCATACTACATTTGCCATGCGTAATAGGATCTACGAGGTTGGGTGAGATGTGGCACCTTCACTGACGTAGCTGTCGGACTTCACCTGGTAGTCACTGTCGTCAGACTTTTCCTCGCTCGAGCCTGTAACCAAGAATTAATGGTCGCGGGAGTGACCCCTATAGATTAGTACAAAGAACGAATGCCAAATAGAAGATCCAAATACACTCACACATAGTAAAAATAGGTAGAGCTCGATTTATATAAAATTTAGATATGTGGATCATAATTTTCTGAGCTCGTATGAATTAGTTATGATTTTTCAAAGATTTAACCATTTTCTGAAAAAGAAAAAGACTGGATTTATCCGGTGCTGACATGTGGCAGCCTGTGATTGGTCCACGTGTCGCGTGCGGGTCCAACAGAGACAACACAGCAGCTGACGTGGCGGATGACATCATGCTGACGTCAGCATTGACTGGGTCAATGGTCGCCTGACATGTGGGTCCAAGGTGACATCACTGCTGACGTCATCAGTCAACGGTCAACTGACAGGTGGGCCCCACTGGACCGTTAACGGGCCGTTATTGGGCCGAATGGGCCGGATATGGGCCGGGCTCAGCCCGCCACGTGGCACGCTCCGGTGCTGCCACGTCACTGCTCTAGATCCAAACCGGGCTCGGTTCACGGCTCTCGGTCCATGGTGCACCGGTGCCTGCTGGGTCCACTGGCAGCGGCTCCAATCCATATGAGCCGGGTGCACGGGCATGTCCTCGGGTCCACACGGTCCACAGCTCAGTTCCACGGTGCACCGGCTCTGCTTGGTCCTACGCGCAGTGGCCCTGGTTCACGTAGACCATGTTCACTGCCTTCTCTGGGATCTCATCCCCTCCTCTGTTCTCCCCAGCTCGATGGCAGGGCTCACCGGCGGCAAGGAATCCTCGATTCCCGACGCTACGGTGGTCCTCCGACTTCATCTTCTTGCCCATCGGTTCTAGGATGCCATGGCGAACACGGAGGTGGTCTTCAAGGCGGTAGCTTGGCTCCCGGCGGCGTGCTCCACGGCGGACGGTGGCTTGACAGTGACGGCGCACGGCTACAGCTCGCGGGTGACTCCATCCGGGACCAACCAGAGCGCAGGGGTGCGATTGAGGTTAAGCAGCACCTCCCCGATGCGCCGGCGGCGACCTAAATCCACGGCAGAGTCCGCGTGGGTAGCAACTCCCACGGCGGAGCTCCGACGAGGCCTTGCTGCACGGCACGGCACTCAGAGAGGCTCCTCGGCCTCCATCTTCTTGTCCAGCTGATGCAGCTCGTCACGGCGGTCCTCGACGTCGGCTTCTTGTCCTTCACGACGGCCGGTGGCGACGGAAAACGGCGGTGCAAGGAGGAGCTCTGGAGCGACGGTGCGCTGGCATGGCCTCGCCTTCGTGGCTTTCCGGTGTGGCTTCCAAGGGGCTAACAGGCACAACGGGTGCGCCTCGCCGAGGCGGTCATGGATCCGACGTCGAAGCGGCTCGGGGCTCGAAGATGAGGCAGCAAGGTGGCCTCGCCGTGGCGGCGTGCAGCGCGACGACAGGCATGGCGGCGTTCTGGTCCGGCAAACTCCCGATGGCGTGGTCCTTGGGGCTTTGGCCGATCCGTGTGTGTGTGCGTGTGCGTGTGTCCAAGTAGGCCGGGTGAGGCCTTGGCCTACACGCTCGGTACGAGCGCCATGGCTGAGAAGCAAAGGGCAAGGTTGGAAGAGCGGCGATGGCGGCGGTGCTCACCAGCGTTGGCGATGAGAGGAGGTGCGGTACAAGTCCAACTATGGCTTCGGCTCGTGGTACAGCTATGGTCCCTCGTCCCTGATGGCTCCGCAGCAGCAGCAGCTCCGCAGCGGCGCCCCTCCTTCTTCTCCGGCGGCGGCGGAGCTCCTTCTTCCTCTTCCCCGCCCCCTTCTTCTCCTTCCTCCCCTTCTCCCCCAAATTGGGCAGTCTGGTGGCAAAATTGGAAACCACCGGAGTAGTGGCGGCGGCTGGGAAGCCCTAGGGCGCCGGGGCGTTGCTTATATAGAGGAGTCAGGGTGGTAGGTGGCCGACGGACGGCATCGGGCGAGGGGGCTCGATCAGGCGGCCAGGGAGCGGTCTAGGTCACTGGTGATGAGCTTGGTTGGGTCCAGGGGTCAGCAAGAGGCGGCTAGCAGGTGCTGGGCGCAGGAATTCATTACAGCGGCAGAGTTCACCGCGGTGGCAGCGCATGTGTGCGCGCGCAGGAGGAAGATGCCCGCGCCGTGGGCATTTTTCTGTCGGCTGGTCGGGCCAGGTGGCGTGCTCGCGTGCGTTGATGAGGTGGAGGGCTGGATCGAGCGGCCGGGGTAGTTTGCTTAGGGGCGACGCGGGGGAGTAGCGCCTGACACCGGCGACGTCACGCACGACCAGCCGGTGGGGGACCGTGGGGAAAGTTATGACAGGCGGTCTCCACCCGTCAGCGGCTCGGGCGATGGCTCGGTGTGGCGCGGTGGGCCAGCCTGCATGGGAGAGGGAAAGAAGAGAGTGGGGAGTGGTTGGGCCGTCTTGCTGGGCCGGTCGGGCGCGAAGAGAAAAGGGAGAGAGAGGGAAAGGAAGGGGTCGGTGCTGGGCTTGGTTGCTGAGCCGGCTGGTCGGCTTGGGCCGAAAGGCTTCTTCCTTTTCTCTTTTTATTTCTTTCTCTTTTTCATTTTTCAAATAATGTATAAATACTTGTATAGCATGTTGTAAAATACTTCATGGTATACTTAGAGGTCATAGGCCATGTTGGATATATTTTTCATAGAATATATTTATTTATTACATAAATAAATATTGTGGGTCTATTTTATTTAACATCACATAAATCAAATAAAAACCAAATCACATTTGAATGCAACATGACATGTTAACTATTGAAACATAGAAGGTATAGCTATTGCAACATTTGGAAACAACATGTGAAACATTGATCAAGCATATTACTATGAAACATTGATCATGCTATGATTGCTTGGATTCTATGGCATGACATGTTAAGGTTGATGCATGGTTAGGGGTAGATGATGACATGTCACACTCATCACTCATAGGTTTTTGGAGAAAAAATTTTGTAGCTCAGATTTTTGGGTTGTTACAGAACCTCCTAGTCACACTAAAAAAACAAAAAAAGAAAGTTTATCCATATATATATATATATATATATATATATATAAAGCTATATTAATAATATACATGCCGTGTATATTAGTCATATGTGGCACCAATCATCACCGATCTAGGCATTCGATGAATCCTTGGTACTAGCTACGACTAATCATCTCCTAATATAGCTCGTGCACAATTAAGCAGATCGATGTCGATGCGACAGTAAATAAAATTTTAAAAATGCCAATGCGTCCTTAATCCATGCAGCGTGTACTAGATCGCTGTTCGTCTACGAGGCAGATGCGGCCGTGAAGTCGACGTGGTACACCTCGGTCATGTCCGGCTGGAACAGGCCGAAGTGCTGTTCCACGCCCTCGGGCTTCTGGTTCTCGTTGAACATGGCGAAGACGAAGGCCTCGACGGCCTTCCCGGGCCGCCGCGGCGTGCCGCGCCCGCTCCCGACGTGGCGCACCACGTTGTTCACGTACGCCGCCGCGTTCCCCATGCTGGCGCCCGCGCCTCCGCCGCCCGACGGCCACCCGGTCTCCGACACCACCACGTCCAAGCCCGGTGTGCCGGCCCTCTCCAGCGCCGCGTGCACGGCGTCCACGATGGCGTCGAACATGTTGGCGTACGACGCGCCGCCGTCCGTCACGGTCACGGCGGTCCCGCCGCCCGAGGCGGACGCGGACTGCAGCAGCGCGTAGTCGAGCGGCACCGACGACGGGTCGGTGGAGTAGGCGAAGTACGGGTACACGTTGGTGAGCAGCGGCGTGGACCTGGACGCCAGGAACGACGCGATGGGCGCCATCGTCGGCAGCGCCGCCTCCGAGAAGGCGCCCCGCGACGGCGGGTACGAGGAACCCAGCACGGACGTCGACACGGCCGTTGTCACCCGCACGCCGCCGTCGCCGCCGAGCCCCGCGGCGCGGAGCGCGGACTCGAGGTTCTGCATGGCCGGGAGGACGTAGAAGGCGAGGTCCCCCGGGACGACCTCGTTGCCCGCGGCCACGTAGCGGAAGCGGACGGCGCCGGCGAAGGGCTGCACGTAGGCCTGCACCCACGACGCGGCGAACGAGGGGTCGGAGGCCAGGCGGGCGAGATCCTCGTTCAGGGTGCCCAGGACGACGCCCAGGCCCGAGCCCGAGCCTTGGAGCGCCGCGAGGACGGCCGTGTCCGGGTGGAAGAGCCGGACGTCGGTGATGCCCCTGGCCTTGCACAGCGCGATCACCTTGTCCGGGGACGGCAGGTTGTTGGCGATCATTCCATAGTTCACGCCGATGCCTTCGACTCCTGCACGACACACAACTCTTCATCAACAGTAAGCAGAGAACGAGTGAACGACTAATCAAAGCATGGACAGAGTAAGAGTAACCTTGGAGCTGTTAAAACTACTTTCACAGAAAGGCAATGCAATGCTACCACTAGTTTATCTTGTTGACCAGTTTGTTGGGAGGTTGCTTGCAAACTAGGTTGGGGAAAATTAAAACTCCTTTGAATTCCTTGACTTCCTCTGACTGAGGAGCAATAGATTTCAAATTGCAAGTGCACAGGCTGAAATAGAAACTGTACTTTTGGATCGCTCAATTGTAGCTATCGCCAATTAAGGCGTGCATTGCAGTGCTACTGCTCTTCATGAGGGGCTATGTATACTCTGTTGATGTTTCATTATCATAATTGAGCACATAACTTCAGATTGACAGACGAACGAACATGGCAACAAGAACCCGTACAGAAATTAAACCCACCAAAACCATGGCTAACTGATCCATGGAAGAGACTATCTGTCGACCATGCATTAACGTGAAGTCGTGAAGAACAGAACCGTGAAAGCAACCCTCCAGCAGCAGCTTATAACAAACAAAATAAAGGTTGTTGTTTACTGCATAAATGATTTCTCGTCGAGGATACAAAACAGAGGAGATATACAGGTAAAAGCTCGAGCCTGACCAGGCTGTAATGGCTAACAATCCACGCTAAAAGGTTATCCAAAGAATAAGAACTCTCGTGAAACGGAAAGGTACAGGCGAAAGTAAACACTAATCTTTAATGCCTCGGCAGAACTCCTGCCGCTTCTGTTCATAAAGAAAAGATAATATAACAGAAACCAAACAGCGACAATATCTGACATTTGCAAGAATCAATTACTCGTTGAAATCAAAAGAAAAAAAAAACATGTTCCTACAAAGAAGCAATGCATGTAGTACTAACTACGGCACTGTTTACTCAAGACACATCGCAACACCTTAGAATAGATTAGATGGACATACATTAAGAACGAATTTGACCTCATACATATAACCATATTTATACGTGAACGAAAGTAAACCGAAATCAGCAGCTAGCAGCAGCCAAGCGATGCACTCATCACCTGAGAAGGACGAGCAGAGCAGCAGCAGCAAGCTGCAGGCGGCGATCCATAAAGCGGCCATCCTCATCATCATCGCGGTTTCCGTCAGGCTTGGAATTGGAGCAGCACAGGCAGTTGTTTTTTCTGCAACCCTTTGACCCTTCTGAATTCTGATCCTTCCACCTCCGGCACGGCTCGCTATATATAAAGGGCGGGCCCTGGAACCACCGGTTGGCCACGACCACGAGCCCACGACCCAATATGCCCACCGAGGCGCACGGGCTAAACGTCTACGTGAGTCCGCGATGCGGTTGATGCAATGACGCGCTGATGGAAACTGCTTCGGTACAGCCTAGACTTTCCGTGCCCTGGCCTGCCTCCACATTCAGCAGTTTCGGTGCTTGGAGGGAAAGCTTACTTCTCCATTACGGTCAACAACAATTTTTTGGGATGCAATCAGCTCAAAGGAAAAAAAAAATCACCCCTTCTTTTCATGTGTGTTCCTTATTAGGGCCATACGGATTTATGAACACCTTGAGTTGGAGAAACCTTAGGTATGCTATGGAGGTGGAAGCAGGTGCTAAGCATCTCGGTTGTTTGATTCAACGAGTAATACACTAGTCAGATTGAGAAAAGGGTACGAACGAGCCTGCAAATCATGTAAAACCCCGACGTAACAAACACTTCTCTTAATAAAAAAAGGCATAAGTCTTTTACGTGATCGAGAGAAAAGAAAAAGTACGCTATGGATGCAGCAAGTCTCCACACATAGAATAGCCACTTTGACTTGCAGACCGTGGTCCGATGTTAAATATTACACAAAAACAGTTGCTGCCAGAAGAAATGAAAGCAAGTGCATCTTTGTTGGCAAACAAATTAAACGCCCCACAAAGATGGGTCGATGCTCTTTCATTTTGCCCAACGAAAACAATTACGAAAATCAATTTATACATTTAATAGAAAAAAAACAGAGTTTTAGACTTCCCAAATCTTGAGACAGGAATACAGATTTGTAGACCTCCCAACTCTTGAGACCGTCCGGTTCACACTTCACCACGACACGAACTTTCTTAGGTGACATCACGAAAGCCACTCTTGCAATAGTTCAGGATCAATTAGATTTTATCAAAGAAACATTTTTTTAAAAAAACAAATACTATTTCTGCAAAATATGCATTTTAAAATACTTGAAAAGATAATCTAAGAACACCCATAGAAAATTTGTTTTAACTCAGAGAAATATGAAATCAGTTCCCCGCATCATACAAGACTACTCATATTTAGCAAACTAAATAAATACCTTCTCAGATTTCACTAATGTTACAACAACAATTACACCGTGCATTGTGGAGTCACTCCATGCTTCTTGAGGTGACGCATCATGAGTTTATTTCGTAAATTTTAGTGGAATCAACCCTCTTCGTACATATACTAATTATTAGCTTGTGAGAAACGATGGATCAACTCATTCCATTCCACAAACTAAATATAAAAAGTGAGGACTGAGAAGAAGATGAACCACCTCGCCCAAGATCGTCTAGTTCTAGCCAATAAGGAAAAGGGCAAGAAAATAACTTCTAGATTTTCACGTCTTGTGGTTGACCAAGAAGAGATGGTCGGTAGAGTGAATGGCCTTGTGCCATCTCAATTCTTTCACGTGGATCACACATTGTCTCATCTCTTATAGCCTGAAGGATCGAATCAGCAGGACGGTCCCTGTGCATATATGTAGACAGACAAACTCAGTCAAATATCAGAAGACCATAGTTCACTGAACTCCTTATTTCCAAACTATTGAAACATGAAGTACAATAGCTGGCACACAAGCAGGGGCAGAAGGAACCATGCCAATCAAGTTATCAGTATGCATGGGTTAGTAATATAGGCTACTGATATAGGTAATCCAATGGAAATGGTCTTACATCCTAACCTTGTGATCAAAATTCTATGTAGTGCTTTTAGGATCGGGCACATCTCAACCGGAGCAACAGACCTGTTGGCTTCTGGATGCATGACACTTAAGCTATCCTGACTAAGAAGCTCATAAAACGCATCAACTGCAGAGACACCCTGAAATGAAATGGCAACAGTATAATTAGTTACATGAACCATTTAGGCATATTCATGCAATCAAAATTATGTAAAAGGGCATACCTGAATCGTTCCTTTTCCTTTAATGCTGTCACCCATTTCTAATGTCAATTCGCCTTTAGCTAACTTCTGCCCATACCATGCATTACGACCTTTCAACAATGTGACATAAGTGTCAGCTAATAATGGTCCAGCAAGTTTTTCAGGTTCTTCTTCCAGAAGGTGTGTGATGTAGATCATCTCAGATGTGCAAAGTGCAAAGTAAACGGATTTGCTGGTTGCACTCTCGTTGGTTAGTGCAGCTACCATACCTGCAAGATATCAGAATGTTCAGCAAATTAATGAAACCATAGGCTACTTGGGGGTGTCACTGAGCGCCGAGCTATGTGCATAGAATAAAGTTCACTGCACCATGCATTTCTCATCACTTATTATCTACTGAATCTTTCTTAGGTGACATCAGTAATTAAGATGCTATGACTCACAGTTTTTTAGTTTCCTTTAAGACAACACATTCGTAGGAAGCAGGGTATCATAAAATTCTACGAAGCGATGCGCTGTTTCAAGAACATTAATTCAAGTTGGGAGGAAACAGTGAAAAATGTGGTGGGTGGCATGTATGGCGTTGCAAGGGTTTCTAACCCCACTTTTTCTTCTTAATATAATGATATATGTAGCTCTCCTGCGTGTTTGAGAAAACAAAAAAGGAAACAGTGAAAAAGAGAAATAGAAATTACCAGCACCAATAGCATAGACATTCTTTAAGCCACCCATGACTTCATGGGTGATGAGATCACTGTTATCCCACACAATAAAATGAGGCTGCCTCAAAAACTTTGCAAGAGGTTTTCTCCATTTGTCAGCTCCACAAATACGTGCATTTGCATATTCTTTGTTGTAAATTTCAGAAGCAATATTAGGTCCACCAAGATAAAGAATGTTCTCCATTGGAACTCCAGCTGCATTATACCAATAGTCCATAATAAACCATACAGACTCAAAGAGGGAAAACAAATATAAGGAAGCATGAAACAAATATATATCTGATTAGATATGGATAAATATGTATGAAAGACTACATTGTTTTGAATGCAAAAACAGGACACAAGAATATGAGTCAAGGCAGCTCCTGGTGAAGCACTATCAATTGGCTCACAGGACAGATAAAGCAACAGAAAACTTAAATGGGCCTAAATGCAGGATGATTGGACAAACAATTGGTTTCATCAATTGTCTTTCTCAAATTGTTGAAGAAACTTATCGAGAATACCATGTGAAGTCTAGCCACAAATAAAATGAATGTAGCTGTTTGTAGATGTCTAGATGATTCTACAGCACTCTGCAGAGGTTACCAAGAACCATTGTCTGTCTAGATGATTCTACAGCACTCTGCAGAGGTTACCAAGAACCATTGTCGAAATTACAACTTTCTACTATTAGACACCAAATGAAGACAATTCCATTTACATGTGAGTTGTCTTTGACAACATAACTGAAATACAGTAGTTCTAATGAAATGTGAAGCGAAGACCTACAGTTGCAATTAAATATTGAGGTACCAGACTGAAGAAGCTAAGGGCAGAGCTCCAAATTCAATTCGATATAACCGAGGAGGAAGAGCCACAAATAAGAGCAGAGCCCGGTTTGAATGAATTCAGTAAACAAATAGCACGATGATTTAATAATGGTTAGTTTAGAGGAAAGGTCGAGGAACCTCACTTGCATTGCTAATCATCTGCGTGGGAGTTATGATCCGTGGCAGCGGATCCAGCGACGCCTCAATTCCCTTGGCGAGGGAGATGATGATGGGGGCCGTGATCCTCTCCTTCCAGTACCTCCCAATCTCCCCGAACACCTCCCTGGTGTCGGTGGACGGCACGCCGTTGACGACAATGTCGGCGTCCCAGACGGCCTCCTGCAGGTTGGTGACGACCTTGAGCGGGCAGAGCGGCGTGTCGACCATGTTGAGGCAGAATCCGTCCCGAAGTATCTCGTCGGCGTAGAGCGTGCGGTCGCCGAGGCGCGCCTCGACGTACTTGAGGTAGGCGCAGCGCCGGATGAGGCGGCGCAGCACGTCCTCGCGCGCGTTGATGACGTCGAAGAGGCGCTCGGCGGTGGCGCGGTCGACGGCGCGCCCGGGCCGGCGCCAGATGCGGACCTGCGCCTTGTCGCGGAGGTGGCCGTACGCGTCCTGCAGCAGCGCGCAGAAGACGCTGCCCCACGCGCCTGCCCCAACGCCGACGATCCGCAGCGGGTCGCCGTCCGCTTTACCCAGCTGCCGCCGCAGCGCGTCCAGCTTCTCCTCCACCACCGACCCGTTCGCGTGGCCGTCCGGCTGGACCAGCGCCTCCGCCCCGCCCATTGCCTTGACTTCCTCCGCCGCCGCCTCTTCCACTCTCGCCTCTCGGCGCAAGCAAGGCAGGAGAGAAGAGACGGGGAAGGCTGGATCACGCGACGGAAGCAAAGCTGGAATAATAACCAACTCCGGGAGAGAGAGAGAGGAGCGGACGGCTTTTCTATTTTTTAGCAGAAACGAAACGAGCTCGGATCGACGCGAATTCGAGGTGGTGCAAACAAAGCGACGGCCGGAGAGCCCGAGGGAGGGAGGCGGGGCTTGCTGCCGGCCCCGGCCGCCTCTGTCGCGGTTGCCCAACGGGTTGGTGCGCCGGTACACGTCGCATCGGGGCTTTCGGCTCGGGCTCGGCCAGATTTGGCGCCTGCCTCCCCAGTGCGCAGCGCACGAGGGACGAGGCAGAGAACCGTGACCTCGGCCGTGCCCGTGCGAAAGCGAGTTGGTTTTACGGCGACCGGCGAGGTGGCACTTTGGCAGGTCCGTCCGCAGGTAGGTGAGCACTGAGCAGGGGGCGGGGGGACGGGGGGGGGCCCCGCTGGTGGAGTAGACCGTCTTGAGGATTTTTGAATTTTTGATCGATGATGATGATGGATCATCGCATCACCATGGGTGAGTGACGGCGGCAGATTGGGAGCTTCTGCCAGTGCCACGGCACCAGCGCCAAGCAGCCCAGCTCGGCGCGGGCGCGTCGGGCGTGTAGCGTGTGGCCATCGGAAGTCACAGCAAATGATGTTTCTGCAACAGTTTCTTTACGTCATTCTGGTCTGATTTCCTCTCTTGAAGAAATTGCCATGTCAGTCAGCTAATCAAAAACCCGTGCGTAACACATCGATCCGACAAAAGGCGAAACTTGCACGAAAACAGGCGGCGTTTCCACACTCAACTGCACGCTGGAGAGGCAAGTAGGAAGCAATATGGTCGGGGCCCATTAGCCTCGTTAAAAATGCAGTACGATCTTGATCCTACGGTATAGTCGTTTAAACTTATGAGGTTAATTTATCAGTCATGGTATAATATTTTTCTCTCATCCTGTCGTCGCAAAAACTATCAGCCAAACTGCCTGAACCATCAGCCAAACTGCCTGAATATCACGACACAGGGAGCTGCATATGCCTATACAGTATTCACCAACGTCGCTAGACAAAATTGGCGGCGACACAGGGAGCTGCATATGCCTATACATACAGTATTCACCAACGTCGCTAGACAAAATTGGCGGACCCAAGAACCAAGTTCCAAGTGTGGCTGATAGTGATTGCACCTGATGTATTCCATTGCAACTACTCACAAGAGACACCGGATGTCCCGTTTCAGTAAACCAGAGATTTTTCCAATTTCCAAGTCGGTTTAAAAAAACATGAAATTAATTTTAAGTTGAGAGTATGCCCGTGAAGCTGAAACAACACAGAACAATATTTTACACCAAGCTATTCACCGACGGCACAAGAAAATAAATCTCGAGCTTCAGCTCATGAGAAAATGCCTATATGCAAAGTGTTTTGCCTTGCAGCTTCAGCAACGAAGCGCCTGGCTTGGAAATGTCGCTCGGCAATGTATAGAGATGGGAGAAACACCAACAGTACAAAAGATAATTATTCAGCTGCCTAAATGTGGGAAAACAATCCTTGTTATAAAATACAATATTCATCAACATCAAACCATCTACTGTGCTGCGAAAACACAGGACCAGTTCTGGCGGTTCCAAACTACTTCACAGTTCCAGCTTCAGCTTCCCTGGAGAACGTCAAAAGACAGTTGAGAAAAATTGCATTTTGACAAACTGAGGTTGTCAGTGTCACTTGTATGGTGCAATTATCCTCCTTCGCCGTTTTGGAGTCTCCCGCTTAACATACATCTTCTCCATATCATTTAGTGGACGGCTTGATCCATCAGGCAAGCTCATGAACTTCCAGCCCCCCTCCTGCACCACGCTTTCCCTGAGAACCAAGCTTTTCGACCATGTAGCTCCATCCATTGTCTGGCCGGCGCCGGCTGTACTTGTGGCACTTAACCTCCCCTGCTACCTGCAAGTCCAACACATGATTTGTCTCATCTTACCATTCAAAATTTAATTATAAAGTGGTATATGCAATCCACAATAGAGAGACAGTTTCAGCTACAGTTTTTTGTGGCCATGACATAAATAATAATAAGATCCAGGAGTGTGGCATTAACACACATTCGCACTTAACTATAACAGATCAGATTGCTCATCAGAAACGTAAAGCTGGTCCTATATATGATGAAGATCAAAAGTGATTACCTTCTTCTTGTTGAATTCCAAGCGCTGAACAAATTCCTCATACAACATTTGATCTTCCTTCACTGAGATTTCATACAGAACCTCATCAGGATCTCGTGTTGTGCCATCCCAGCCCTCAGGCATCACTTTGAAATCAGGTTTATATGGAAGGGTTGCTACATGAAATTCCCTGTCATGATAATTGAAGAACCTGCAAAGGAGAAAGAAAAGAAGGTTCAGAAGTTGCATACTGTTGACATTCAGAAAAACATTTAATTCCTCAAGTCAACATGTTGTTCAGAACAAGATATAGTCAAACCATAAAAACAAGAAACATCAATAACTTCATTTTTTTTTTAGTTTGTAGACATGCATGATATATGCGTATATTTGTATGAAAAAACACTTGCAAAATCTCATAAATTTGGAGAATTTTAAGAACACATTCTAGAAGATATTAGCAGTCAGATATGCATTGAAAATCATGCAAAGTCAAACATGTATAACAAGAGGTAGCATAGCAAACAACACTGTACACATTAAGGCAGGTTTGGATAGATAGACGCCCTCGCATGGCTGGCCATAAATTGGTCATTGACCGTAGGCAGGATAAGAGTTTGGATCCCAGCCATGTTTTGGCTTGCTCAGCACCTCATGGCCATTGTGCAGTTCACTAAAATTTGGCTAGCCAACAAATAGTTAGGGCACAGAACAGCAGCAACCAAACACGCCCAATTGCATATGTTGATATCATTAGAATAAAAAATACATGGAAAGATACTGGTGGCAGATCAATCAGGTGCAATTACTTATGCACAATCTTAATACCTCAAATGACTATGGTTAGAAAATACAGATTTATCTTCCATAATGATATATTGACTTTCACTTAAATATACTGGAGTAATCTGTCAAGCACTAATGAGGAAACTTACAAGCACTAATGAGGAAACTTACAAGCATATCACATGACAAATGAAACGCTGCAGAAATCCATTACTTCCATTAATAAATCCACAATATGATCAGATATGTTCAGTTTGTACAGAGACATCTTAAAAACTAATTTGACAAGATTGAACTCATCAAGTTTTTATATATGCCAACTATCTAACTGAGTGCACCTCATACCCTGAAAAGCATTTGTCAATCACTTCATTCTTTGACTACACGTCTAATAATATATTCATTCAAGACAGAGCGCCAAACTACAACATCCATTTCGAAATAGATACAGGTTTGTTTTCCTTCATTAGTTCTGAGTTCTAACCTAAGCCTTGCAAGTTTGGTTATGGTTTGGAGCAGTTGATAGTTCCACCGATGGAAATTTGCATGGTGCAACAACTCAGTGTCCTTACTCTCTTTGCATTTCTAACAAATTGGTGTCGTTAACCAATACCCATGAATTTATGTATGTTTCTAGCATATTTAACACTTTCAGTTGTTCCTACTTAAACAGGCCAAAACTATAAGAACCTGGACTATACATATAAAACAGTAAACCAACTCAAACGAACTATTTGACGTACTCTGGGCAGCTGTCGAGCAGGATTTCGATGGAGTCGTCGAGCGGCTCGCCCTTCTTCCTCTCCTCTTCCTCCTCCATCTCCTTGAGCCAGAGGATGGCGTGCACGCGCTGCCGCATGACGCGGAAGTCCTTGGCGAGCCGCTCCACGGTGTAACTCGCGGGGTCCTCCTTGTGCAGCCGATACATCTCCTGCTTCTCCGAGTCCTTGAGGTACGAGCCCCGAGCGCCCGGCTCCCGCACCTGCTTCAGCAGCGCACAGGTCTCCCGAAACCTGTCGTCCCATGAATCCACGAACGCCTTCGCCTCGACGTTGCTTTGCTCCAGATCCCGGATCATTTCGTCCCACTCGTCCATGGAGCGAACGGCCAGCCGCTCACGGGAGACGGGCTCGGACTGAGAAGGGTCCGGGTGGCCGGCGGAGGGCGAAGGGACCGGGCGGCCGACGGAGGGCGAGGATCCGTCGAAGTGGTCCTTGGTGAGGCCGGTGGACCAGGTGGAGCCCCATTCGTCCCCACCCCCACCCTCGCCGCCGCCGCTGCCTACTCCGGGGAAGGAGGAGGCGCCCCAGTCGTCCTCACCTCCGCTGCTCCCAGAAAAGGAGGCGGACGGGAGGAGGCGGAGGAGGGAGGAGATCCGAGA
This sequence comes from Bothriochloa decipiens, assembly GCA_023333625.1. Classification (NCBI taxonomy): domain Eukaryota; kingdom Viridiplantae; phylum Streptophyta; class Magnoliopsida; order Poales; family Poaceae; genus Bothriochloa; species Bothriochloa decipiens. The sequence goes on along the minus strand of CM041632.1, from coordinate 13,351,220 downwards.
GGGGACGGCCGCGGCGGCGGCGGCGGCGGCCGGCGGCGCAGGGAGGTGGCCATGGAGGAGGGTTTTGCGGAGGACGAACATTTTGGGGTTGTTGCTCTTCCGCAGTTTCAATGGTAGGCGAGTTGCCTGAGCAGAGCGAATCAGTAGGCAGAGGCCTGGGCGGCCCAGCTAAATTGGCCCACATCAAAATTGCTCTCTTCCCAGATAAAAATTTGGTAGAAGTTTAGAACTGAAAATTCAAAGCTTTTCTTTCTCCCGCTCTACAGAATAATTCATGTTATAATAATCCGTATCTCTAGATCTAAGCTGCCTGCATACTATTTTTGTTTATCTAGTTTCAATATTTCTACAATAATAGCTACTAATTGGATTGTTAACAATTGAAATTGTCCAAGAAAATATTTTCTGCCCGAGAGCATGGAGGGTGGTGTCGACGGCATACTAAAAAGTAAAATGGCATTATTTTTAAGAAAGGCTTTGATAAACCATATGATATGATATATACAAAACATGATATGGATGACGGTTCTTGAATAAAAAACAATAGGGTCGGAGCGTTCAAAGCAGCCATAAATTATGGCTCCTCCAAAACACTCCTGAAAGAGCCCTATCAAACACCACCTTAGGCTCTGTTTGTACATATTTTTTGTCTAAACTTTAAACCACTTTAACTCTTAAGGCTTTAAAAAAGACGTCTAAAGTTTAGATCACCTCACAAAAACTTTAGACCACATAAGTGAATTAAAGTGGTCTAGATTTTAGCCCTCAATTTTAGCCACTAAACTTTAAACCCCAAACAGGATAGAAACATAGTTTATTTGGACTTGTGATAATTCGGAAAAGGAAAAAACATGTTACATGAACATTAGTGCATTACAAAGTTCCTGCCACACTGTTGAGGTTAACATTTGTCGAAGATATTTTATTAGTCAACTTGCTCGAATGCTAGCTGAACTGAATCCACCGGGCCAAATGTTGCAGACCAAAATGAATAGGGAAGAGAATAGTGTCGCAAACTAGGATGCGCTCACTTTCTATCCTCTCTGCCGCACCCGATCCGATAACGACACTCTCCTAGTCTCGCCGCTCCCGATCCGATAACGACACTCTCCTAGTCTCGCCGCTCCCTTGCTCTCTGTAGTCTGTTCCTCAGGTTCTCTGCTCTGCTCCCACTGAGATTCCGGAAAGACAAGGTGAGCCAACGCCAAGCATAAAAGATTGGCCGAGAGGCGGGAGGAGACAGAACCAAAAGTGAAACCGGCAAGAGGACGCCTTCTTGCAAGAAGCACTGAAGCAGCTTGTCTCGGGAGGTCGTTCCCTCGGTTCCGCCGCTTCTTTCATCAATCATCATTCATCAAGATGGGATTTTGATGAGGTTCGACAGACTGGGTATCTTTTTTCAGCTTCTTCGAACAAGTTCATTTTCTTGGTTTAATCTGTTATATCAGACAATATTGATCTGGCCGACGCTGATCACTCATGCAGGAGGTTTTTGTCCTGGTTGGGATATTGTCAGGTTCTGCTACTTAGTGCTGAGAGTTGTCCATATGTTCATGCTCCTGGCCACCATGGATATTTGGTACTTGCATGTTCTCTTGACTATTCAATCATTAACCAGTAATCTAGGGGTTACTTTATTTTTTCAGCTACCGAAAGAACTCAAAAAATTTCGATTTTGTTGGAACTTAGAGTTCTTGAGTTGTTGCTCTGGCACCTCTGTTCAACTTGCCTAGTTAACCATAGACGAAGAATTTTACTGGCACCTTTTGTCACAAATGGACGACGGAGTAGACATTCCAAGCCACCTTCTGTTACCACACCATGACATCTCTAGTGGATTCGACGATTTCCTTAAGAGTACAGCTGCATGTACTCACACACACACCTGCAATCCGCCGGGTTCGTCGGCCGCTATGCATACCCACACATGCCTCCACACGCACAGGCAATTCATAGCCTCCGGCGAAGAGCTGAGGACGCCTCGAAAACCTCTCGGGAACAGAGAGGCTGTGTGCGCAAGTACAGGGAGAAGAAGAAAGCGCACGCGGCGTTCCTAGAGGAGGAGGTCAAGAAGCTGCGCGCCACCAACCAGCAGCTGCTGAGGAGACTGCGGAGGCATGCGGCACTTGAGGCTGAGGTGGTGAGGCTAAGAGGCCTCTTGTTTGATGTCCAAGGCAAGATCGATGCGGAGATTGGCGCTTTCACGTTCCAAAGCATCGGAGCTTTGGTTCTGTTATGTGCACAGATCCTACTCTTTGCTTTATTGTTGATGATGTAGAGGTTGCAGTTGCAGCCCGGGAAGAGAGCTCCGGACCGACAAATTTTGATTATGAGATTGATGAAAGTGGCAGTATTTCACGTGAACTCGATATTCCAGAGGTGGTTAATTCTATGGATGCTGCTGCAAGCTTGGTGAACTCAGCCTCAGTGGCTGAATGACTTTGGCCAAGCTGCTTTTGATCATTTTCAGATATATACATCCCAGCTTGGTTTGCTTCCTGTTGTTACCTTGTTGGGTAGGTTTTGTGAAGTTGATGTACCCTGTCTAGAAACCTGCTGGTTGTAAGTTCTAATTGTACTTGTAACTGCTCAGTGTGTATTGTGCTTATATTATAGTATGGACGAAGTTCTATTCTGTGTTCGGCAGAATTCACTGTTAATGCAGTATTGGCACAAATTGTTTCCTGATCTGAGACACTGGGTATGTGTGCAGCTATTGTCTTACTGACAGCAACACTTCACTGTTACTGTAAAATATATGTGAGGCCTTGTTTAGATCGGCTGATTCTGGACACCCGAATCACTGTACGTCACTGTAGCCAACTGTAGCATTTCGTTTGTATTTGATAAAAATTATCTAAATTTTGACTAATTAGGCTTAAAACATTCGTCTCGCAAAGTACAACAAAACTGTCCAATTAGTTTTTGATTTCATCTACATTTAGTACTCCATATACGTGCCGCGTATTTTGATGTAATGGAAATTTCTTTTTATATAGTGCAATTTGATACCCAATTCTGGAACTAAACAAAATGACTTAGCTACTATGAGCACTCCAGCATCGTTTTTCCAAGTAGTTTGCTTCAAAATTAGTGCTATCATAGTTTCCTTAAAATAAAGCACAATGCACCACTGTTTGTCACAGTGTTTGCTGTTTCTATAAATTTAAGTGAGTTCAGTGCCGCTACACTTGCATTTACTTTCCCTGTCTCTCTATCCAGTTAATATTGGGTATATTATGGAGGTGCAAAACATGTAACTGTGGATGGCACTTGTTCATCTTATCTCTGCATGCATGCAGTGGCGGAGCTCGTCAATTTTGACGCCTAGGGCCACTATCAACGCATACATAGAGTCTATGCCGAATCAAGATATCACCCGACCGATAGATAACAAAAGTAGCTTATAAATTCATAGGTTGAGATGAATATCTCAAATTCATCAGCAGTCCTGTTAAATAAACCTCGGAGTTAATTTCAGATGACAAGACAATCGACAAAATCAGCGCAGTAGCTGCATGTGCTTTTAGATAAAGCTCAATGCTGACCACTGGAACAGGCAAGGGGCACACTTAGCTAGGAAACAACTGTAGAGCCGACCTGAAGCACACTACGAACTGGGACTAGGAACGTGAGGTACTAAGGTGTCGCAAAAAAAAAAGAAAAAAAAAAAGACGGGCAACATGAGGGAACTAGGAAGGGGCAGCACAATACAGCCGAGCTAGCACCTAAAAGAGATGAGAGAACATGATCGAGCCAATGGTAACAACTATAAGCCAAAAAAAGTAAAGATGAGTACTCGATTTTTGTACACGAGTAGGGCCATGGCCCTAGTGGCCCTAGTTGGAAATCCACCCTGTCCGCATGATGGAAAGCATAATCCTTTGTTTTCATTCTTGTGCTGACTGTAAGCAGATGGCCCTCGCAAGTCAAATGCCATGGTGCACCGAGTATTTGTATCTTTCATCGACTAATCATCTGATGTTTAACATCAACAATACTTTGTAGCGTGCTCATCCCAAAGCATCAACAATTCTTTCAGGAGATACCCTTTTCAGTCTTGGCCAGTGCAGGTTGGCGAGGCAAGTAGATATCTTTCAGCCTCAGGAGCTAGTGAGCTACCCTTTTCAGCCTCAAAACGCCAAGGTCGTTCTTCACCGATGTCGAGTGTTCGTCGTTTGCCGGACCTCCAGCGAGGAGGGAAACGGCAGAGATGTCTCTTGTGCTCCGTTCTGTTGCTTGGTTTCGTTGGGAGGACCACAGGAGCTTTGCATGTAGGCATGTAGCTTTCGAGCTAAGCCCTTGTTTAGTTTCCTAAATTAGGGATGGCCGAATTCCTGTTCTGAGACCGTAGCGTAATGTAGCATTTTGTTTGTATTTGATAAAAATTATCTAAATATTAACTAATTATGCTCAAAACGTTCATCTCTCAAAGATCAACCAAATTGTGTAATTAGATTTTGATTTCATCTATATTTAGTACTTCATATTTTTACTGGTATTTTGATGTAATGAGGAATTTTTTTTACACAGTGAATCTGAACCCAAATTCTAGAAACTAAACAAGGCCTAAGGCAACACAGCAGTATATGCCTACCAACTGTTTCTGTTTGTGGAAATGACAGGACCAATAATGTTGTTTGTTCCTGAAATTTTACTAGCGTATGCCCAACGATCACCATCACAATCAGAGCAGCATCGACCCGGCCGCGATGCACCCGAACGGCCAAAACCCGATGGCCGGCCGTTTTCTGCCCCAGCAAACGTGCCGACGGACGGTCCACAATTCCACGTCCGTGCCCACCCCGAGCCCGAGCCCATAACGGCGCGGCCCCCGGCCGTGCGGCGCGGGAGGCGCCACGCCACCTCTCGAAGCTTCCGGGTTCGGGCACGCCACAACCCCAACGGCGCGCGGGCCCCGGTGCGCGCGCACACGCCGAGCGGCGCGCTGCTGCTGCCCACTCCCCCTCCGGGTTAGCAATAGCAGCACGCTGCACACCGGCACACGCATGCACACCTGCACACGCAGTATTTGCCGCAGGACTGCGGGAGGGGATTATATGAGAGCGAGAGATGAGCGGCCGTTCCACTCCCCGCGCCCGATCGGGCGCACTGCACGTGTGGTGGTGTGTCACGCCCCGGCCCGTCGTCATCACTCACCCGCAACCCCATCTCCCACTCTCCCTCCCGACGGCGGGCGCTCCTGGCACCAAGGTACTCACTGACCTACCCCCGATGCTCTCGTCCCTTGGTTCTTCCTCGGTGGATTGATGCGTGCGCTGGATTGACTGATCGGTCGCCCTTCCGTGTCCGATTGCTAGCGATTGAATGAATTGGATTGCTGTGGAATTGGGTTATGGCCTTATGGGTGGATGCGTGGTTTGGTAGATCCATCCATTGCCGTTCCCCTATCTATCCTCGTAGCAGTAGTTTTCTCCGCTCTTTTAGAGTCGAGGGAGACGCTCAAGAAATGTGTCAATTGTGATTCCGGACTGAGTTCTGGGTTCCCTGGCCGTTTCTACTGCGCTAGGAGGAACGTTTCGTTCCGGGATTGTTTGCTTTACTCTTTCCCTTCTTTTATTTATTTTATAATAATATATGCGAGATTATTTATTATTAGATAACTGCGTTTGCTAGATGCTACAAGAAACCTATTTCCATTTAGCTTCCAGTAAAGTCCAGTCGATTCACATAGGATCAGCAGTCGGTTACCTGGTACATCCACCTCCTGCTTTGTGCCAACATAGGAAACTCGAGCATGAGTTACCTCTATGAGTGAAATTGCAAGTTCAATTGGAAAGATCCATGTCGGTGGTTCTGGAGTCCAACTTGTTGCTGAAGGTAACTGCAGACTGCGGTTTAGAATGAGATGAAATATTTTTGGTAGGAATTTCAAGAGCCAATCGTCAATCTTTGGGAGATAATCAAAGCCTGACTGCAGTTTGGCCAAAAACTGGATTCACTTTGATTCTTTTGTTTACACGGTGTATCTTTGGATCCCCCGGCCTTTTCAGTTTACTCCTATACTGGGAGAACACCATGAACTAATCTCTATTTAGTGCCAACAATGAAAATTTTGATCCGTTGCTGATAAATGAACCATGATAAAACTAAATCCGAAAGTATATTATATATTACCAATTCCAGGGGTTGTTATTTTGAACTGTCCAGTTCCAGGTGATAGTCCACCTCAAAATAAATATTAAATAGGAGTAATGAGCACCACACTGCATTAAGTTTTGTAAACCTTAAGCGCAATAAAGTTTAGTCAGAAATCTGTGTTGTGCCTAACCTCGTTTTTACCACTGAGAAAATGGACCTCTATAATATCGTTGAAGTATTAAGTCCTGTTTGATTTGCGGAGTCAGGCCATTCTGGTCAACTCAGTTCTGTACATGGTGGCAAGGCGCTTCTCCCAAGAGTGAGTTGGTCTAGCTCTGGCGAAATGAACTGCACTGCAGTGTTGGGCCCTGTTTGATTTCTTTACTCGCCACTTGCTTCGCCTTGCTGAGTGAGGTTAAGAATTTGGTAGTGTTTGAGAAAGCTCACATTGCTTAGCTCAACAAGGATTTCCTTGCCCATGGAGGAGAGCCGATCATGAGCAAGGTCTTGCTCGCTCGTGTTTACGTCGCTGCGCGCTCCGATCTGCCCTCTGAATTTTCTTGCCAGCCATCGGATTGAGACATGCAGGTGAAACGAGTCATAGCACCAGCCAAGCTGAGGATGCATAGGATAATCAAGTTTTGATGCAGCCAAATAGAGGCCGAGCGGCCATTGGTATTTGGTAGAAGCACCACACTGCCTCAAATCGCCTGCTAATTCTCAGGTTGAGCCTACTCCCGATCTAGATCAATCTTCGCGTGGTTCCATCTTGCCTTGAATCAACCTCTTGTCAAATAGAATCAGCTTGGTAGGATTTAAATCAAGCTTGCTGCTGTTGTATCAAGGGCCTCTGTCCCAATCGTGCTTGTCGGCGCTGGTGTCGGACTCTCCCATGTATGAGCTCATGGTATGTGGGGAGAAGGGAGGGGCTGACAAAGGTTCCAAATATGCCCCTAATTACGGAGGATGGAACCCAAATAAAATGGTAGGGTCTGATTTAGGACCGGATCACTCTGGAATCACTCTGTGCCACAATCCAAACATTCTGTTAATCTACCACTGCTGAAGGTAATACTATCTTAGACCCTAATCAAGAGTAGAGGCTTAGGCATTTGAAAAACACACACAAAATAAGTAGAATTACACCGTTCTAATTGGACAGCTTCACTTATTGCTAATATACCTTGTTGGCCAAACAATCTATTGCTTTTCTATCTGTAACAAGTTCAAAATATTAGACTCCTTTCTGAGATGTATTAGTACCAAGACTCCATCATAGTGTGCACACGAGGCTAGAAAACATAATGACATAGATTGGTTGGGATAGCAGGAAGAAATAACATCTGGAGGCTCTGATTATTTTCTTCTTGCTTGTACTAATGACTGCTCTGCCTCTGTTTATATAGAGGTGACACCTAAAAGACTAACAACCTGATAGCATCCTAACTACCCCTAATTTAATTGATAGCTGACCCTAACAACTTGGGGACTTCCTCGTTATTTGGAGGTACGTCCATAACATTAATGTATCATAAGTTGGTATACCATTTGAAGCAGATATGCACTGGCTTCACCTCATGAGATGCATAATACTTATAAACGCGCTTGCAAGTTTATTGGTTTCATGGTGGTAGAAGCACTTTGTTTTATAATTATTGTCCCTATTGCTTTGTTTATGGAAACTTTCTGCTATGCTGAATGCTTAATTTGTTGCAGGAACAAGATGTCCAATAGGGCCACACATTGGTGTTATGCCTGTCGGCGGCCAATTCGTCTCCGTGGGCAGGATATAATATGCCCCAACTGCAATGACGGTTTTATCCAGGAAATCAGTGAGATGGGTGGCCTATTGAACACTTATGGGCTAATTGAACCAGACTTTGAAGAGCGTCGAGCTAGAAGATTTGGAATGGTGGATGCCATGTCTTCCCTTATGCGGCAACGGTTGGCAGAAATGGGAGGAGATAGATTGTTTGATATTCATGGTAGACAAGGGACACATACTGAATATGGAAGGAGGCCAACTGCTGTTCCTACTCTGGTATTTGGCGGCATCCCTTCTCCTGGAGTTGATAGCACTGATGTTAATGTTGTCCTCAGGGGAGGCCGCAGAGTTGGTGCTGTCCATCCAAATTTCAGTAGTTTAGTTGTTGGTCCCAGTCTGGAAGCTCTATTTGAGCAGCTGCTCATCCAGAACAACCGTCAAGGCCCAGCACCTGCTCCACAGTCAGCTATTGATTCCATGCCTGTGGTGAAGATAAATCGCAGGCACCTTGACGACGATCCACAGTGCGCAGTTTGCAAAGACAAATTCGAGCTTGGGGCAGAGGCACGGGAGATGCCATGCAGGCACTTGTACCATACTGACTGCATCATCCCCTGGCTGGTTCAGCACAACTCTTGCCCTGTTTGCCGCCATCCACTGCCATCGCAGCGATCAGGCAGTACAAGCAGCGCCCGTGTGCCTTCAGCCTACTACAACGAAGCCGCTGATGCTCCTGGGGTCACCAGAGCAGATCTTGAACTAGCTCCAAGAAACGCCCGTGTGCCTTCAGCTTACTACAGCGAAGCTGCTGATCCTCCTGGGGTAACCAGAGCAGATCTTGAACTAGCTCCAAGAAACAGCGGCAGCGAAAGCCAGGAAAGGCACAGCTCCTTCTCGTTTCTCTGGCCATTTGGCACGTCGAGTCCCAATTCCAGTTCTTACCAGTATGATGAAAATGTTGATGAGCCTGCTGTCTACGATCCAAACCAGATAGCGTATTCTGAATGGCACTATGATCACTGACTGAAACCCTGCACGAAGTCCAAGCTATCAACAATTCGTGCCTCGAACCTTCAGCTTTGGTGAGGCATTCATCAGCTGTAATGGCTGCTTGCGTATAAAAAATGGTCTTGTGTTGTTCAGCTTTCCTGTTGTCTTGTGTTCAGCGCATACCCTTGCTCCGCATGTCCATTGTGGAGCTGTCAGCTGTGTATAGAACTGGGCGCAATGAACTCTGCTGTAATGCCCGTATATATTCCAGTTTGATATATCAAGCCTAAAGCTACAGTACATAATACCTTATGTGCAGTAATAAGAGAGCTGAAAGCATCCAGAATATCATGTCATCGTAAACTTGATTATAATTACATGTTTGTCCTTTGGTGTCCTGTACCTGATCTCAAGCTATCTGCCCACAATTGCTTGCAAATTGTTGCTTGTAATACTTTGATGCCTCAGTTGATACCATCTCTGAAGGTCTATTAGAAGCCAAATCCCTCATACTGTGATTATTAATCATTTGTCAGTTTACCTGTTAGAAAACGAGAAACATATGCTGTTGAATAGACCAACCGGATAAATTGGACTAGAAAACGAGAAACAGACGATGAGGTCGGTCCAACCACGCTTGTCCTTACACGGAGGATAAGGCGCAACATCTCGCGTCCAATTCTGCCTGCGCTCAGCAGACGGACAACTCCACCAAAACCCCCAGCAAAACTTTCCAAATTCCAAACACATGGCGATGACAACATGACAAGGAACGCGACCAAAAACCAGAGCAAACGCTCGGAGCCGTCGTCAGTCGTCACATCCCACTACAAAATTATCCGACTCCAAGGCGAACTACCCGTCTAATCCCCGGGCAGCCGCGGCGGCAGCAGCAGCAGCCATGGCTTGCTCCGCGCACCTTCTGTCCCAGCAGCCATGGTTACCGGCTGGGCCCAGTAGCCTCCACTCCCAGGGCCGACCGTCGGCACGGGCGTCTCCCGCTGCGAGGCCCGGCTCGAGGGCCAGGGGCTGCCGGGACGTCAGCCTGAGGGTCGCCGCGTCGTTCGAGGAGGGGAGGAGGCAGGTGGAGGTAAGCGCCTTTCTTCTAAGCTCTCAATTATGAACGGGAACGGGGAATTTGGTAAGGACTGTTCGGATTGCGGGAGGAAATGAAGGAGCCAAAAGATTCGGCGGCGCTGTTCGTCTGTTATGCGCTTTGTGAATGCACTAAACGGAGAAAATGGTCATTACAAGACTCCAAAGAACAGAGTTTCTCTATAATAGGACTCGTAACACTTGTTTCTTCCAAATAAGACTTCAAACATTTTTCATAAGGTATAATAGGATTTCGGGTTCTTTTTAATCTCTTTATCATCTAAATACATGTATTTGTTGTCGACGTGACCGTTTTACCCTTGACCGTGGCTTGCCTTGCTGTTTTTCGGCCGTGTTTTTCTTTCGTAACAAATCAGCATCAATCGGCTTATCAGCTGAAAAACGATCAGCCAAACAGGGCATTATATTCCACCACTGATTTCAAAATTCAAAGGGGTTGATTGATTATTTAATTACTTCCTCTCTTTTGTTTCTATTTCTACTTTTCCTAAATTCTTCCATGCTTGTTTTCCGCCCCATAGATTTCTTAAAATTCTTTTGTTGGCTGGTGAAATCCAGAGCATCTATTGCAACTTTCTTATAATATTGTAATGGTTTATGTTTTAGGTCTCTTATGACCCACAAGCAAGGTTTAACCAGATAACAGACCAAATTGACAAGGATGCTGGGATGACACGGCTTAACCTATTTTCACCTTGCAAAGTATGTTACTATCTTCCTTCTGATGATTGACAAGTATTGAAAACGGTTTTGGTTGCTTCTTTTGTGCTTCGTTTTAAGACTTGTGCATATGTTTGCAATGCAGATTAATGTGTTCTTGAGGATAACGGGTAAGAGACCAGATGGGTTCCATGACCTGGCTTCTCTATTTCATGTGAGCATTTTTGTGCCTGTTCTTTTTTCCTGCATGAGTGTCATTTAAAAAAATGTTTTTTTTTGTCAATTTATATGGCATCCAGCTTTATCAATGGAGTCTTACCAGTTAGGTCAAAAAAAAAAAAAACATTCGAGACCTTTCAGGAAAATAAAATCATGTTTATTATGTTGAAATAATGGAATAGATTCCGTGTGCAGGAATTTGGAATATACATGCGATTTTGACACATTAAAAGGACATAGATTAAAACATACGTAGCACCATTATAAACTGCAAAGGAAACACCAATATACCTAATTGTTATTCAAATGAAGTTGTTATGTTTGTGGATGCTTGCAATCCACTAAATTTCCATGAACCTCTTATTCTTCTTTTTACAATGCTGTTGATGAAGGAAAATATGTTTTGATGTTTGGGCTAACTGGCTAAGGTTAACTTCCATTTAGACATACTGCTCTAAATACCAATTTGCATGATTGACTATTATCTGACCAACATCAAGTCTTACTTAAAAGAAACTACACATGCTTTGACACCCAACAATTATCATCTGTACTCACTAGTTCCAATAATAAACTTTCAGGTGATAAGTTTGGGTGATACGATCAAATTTTCATTGTCACCAAGTAAAAGCAGAGATCGCCTGTCAACCAATGTTCCAGGTGTCCCAGTTGATGAAAGCAATTTGGTATGTTGGCTCTATATATGTTGACATAAATGTACAAATAGCTGCACACTTGTTATTCTCAACTTCCCTAACTTAACTATTCTGTCTCATGAGCTTGCAGATCATCAAGGCACTCAACCTTTACCGACAAAAAAACCGGGACTAATAACTTTTTTTGGGTACTGTCAATTGCATAAGCCTTTTTATCTTGAGTTGCTCATTCTTTTGAGATTAAAGTGATTCATTTTTTTTGTTATTGAAGTGTTAAGGTTTGTGCCATTTCCATTCAAATGTAGATACATCTTGATAAGAAGGTCCCAACTGGTGCTGGTCTCGGTGGTGGAAGCAGTAATGCTGCAACTGCACTATGGGCTGCTAACCAGTTTGCTGGCTGTATAGCTTCAGAGAAGGATCTTCAAGAGTGGTCTGGTGAGATTGGATCAGATATTCCCTTTTTCTTTTCACGAGGAGCAGCATATTGTACTGGTAGAGGAGAGGTATGTTTCCCGAAGTTTCTAGTTCACAAATATTGATCTAACTCACTATATATACTTCATTTATTCTTCTTACAGCAAGAAGTATTTTTATTTTTTCCAAATCAGCTGATAGTTTTCCAAAATTAAATACATGTGCATCTATAATCATATACCGTACTTTACCAGGGTGAAGAGTATTTAGCTGATTATGCTACCCCAGTTTAGCTGGCCCAGTTTTCTTGTTTATTTTTTGTACAAGGTACCTTATCTGAACTTCAACAGTGCTCTTCAAAAGAAATTGACAAGCTACCTCTTTCATTTAACTATGAACTAGATGGTGACATTTATTATCCATGTGCAGCTTTTAGTTTTGTGCAGCAGTGTCTCATCATAATCTGTAGCTTGAACTGAAATGTAGATTGTCCAAGATATCCCAAATCTCTTGCCGGGAAATTTACCAATGGTTCTTATAAAGCCGCCTGAAGCATGTTCAACTGCTGAAGTTTACAAGGTAACTAGTAAACAGTAGCTTTCTTAATTGAAATTCACGTGTTTTGCTCATAAGCTTCGTGTGCTGCAGCGATTCAGGTTGGAACAAACAAGTCAAGCTGATCCCTTGACCTTGCTCAAGGAAATAACTCAAAATGGAATATCACAAGATGTTTGTGTTAATGACCTAGGTATGCACATCTCCAAATAATTTATTTTGTTTCAGCGTATTCTGTTTCATAACTTAAGTTTAAACAGTATTTGTGCTTTTTTTTTCCCATAGAGCCTCCAGCTTTTGAGGTGTTGCCTTCACTTAAGAGGTTGAAGAAACGAATTATTGCAGCTAGCCGGGATGATTATAGTGCTGTTTTTATGTCAGGAAGGTAAGGAGGGATATTTCTATCAAGCCTTTTGAAGAATCTGTTTGTCTACACGCGCACTGTACATATGTTCTCAAAGACAGCGCAATTGGTGCTGATTCCTGTAATTAGCACAAAGGGAGTTTATGGAGGGATCCATTTATGAATTTGAACCGCAGAGTTGTCCACACAGGAACTGCCAAGCATTCTGCATGTCAATTAGTATATGCCATATTTGATGAGTGGTACTGTACGCTCTGTGCCAACTATAGCGACCTAGGGGTTACATATCTCTCTGTGTGCTTCTTTTCTCTTCATTTGTAACTGTACATGTTTCAATATTGTTTCATTCTGATGTTGATTGCAGTGGAACATACATGTTTTCCGTGCGTTTGGAACCATACATCTACTAACCATTGTATATCTCTTGTAGTGGAAGTACAATTGTTGGGATTGGTTCCCCAGATCCTCCTTCATTCGTGTATGACGATGAAGACTACAAGGATGTTTTTTGGTCAGGTATGCTCGATTGTTCTACTGCACGTCATTTCCATTTCGGTGCGGTCAAGAAGAATTCATGGTTGATTTTGTGACCACACAACCCAAGCTGAAGTGCTTAGAACGCAGTTGTGAGCTTATTATCTTAACAAGTTGGAAGTTTGGAACTGTCATTCTGAATGGTTGATATCTTTCTGTGCAGAGGCTGGTTTGCTCACTCGCGATGAGAACGAGTGGTACAGGGAACCAATCTCATCAAATGCCACGTCTAGCAAAGATGGTTTGGAAGCCTCGGTCGCTGACTGATTAAGTCAGGTTCTGTATCAGTTTTGTGATTATACTGATACGGGCTTTGATCATCACGCTGACATGTTAGGAAAGAATTCTACGGTATTATCGGTAATTGCTCATAAGACAATCTGGTTCTGAATTGGACCATTCTCAGTATAGCTATTTGACCAACAGTCAGATTAATGGCTCCAGGAGAAGTTTACTCTGTAGATGTATTAGGATCAAATGAACAAGGGAAATACTATACTGCCTCAATCGGAATAAAATGAAGGCCTGTGAGGACCTCTACATCTGTTTAGAAGTTGTTCATCACTGTTTGGTCACTGTACTTTTAGGGACTTGCCATGGTTGTGCTGTCGTATGGGCCCTGGGCCTTGAGCCCATTCCAAAGTTTGTTGAGATGGAGTTCTACAAAAGTAGAAGGGTTAGACCTGAGGGGGATTGGAAAAACAGATGTTATCAAAAAAAGAGAGAGAGAGAGAGAGAGAGAGAGAAACGCCTCACGACAATCGGAACTATTATTACACGGTCTGTTTCCGTGAAAGCCTTACCATTTCCTCAGTATAGCACTATAGCAACCATGATTTCTGTGTAACAGACGGCTACTTGTTTCTGTCAACAAGAGCTGAATAACTCCAGGTGAAGTTTCTCGGTTGCGAGTGATAGCATGAGCATCAGATGGACAAAATGGACTGCATTTCTCAACTGTTAACAATGTAAATACATGTGAATTACGACAGTAGTGATGATTGCTTATCTGCAAGCTATTACTAGACTACTACTACTAGCAATCAACAGCAGAGCAGGCAACTTCGGTGGCTGGTCAAACCAAGGCATCACAATTCGCCTGGAGCTGGCCATCGACCTCGCCGCCCAGTAATTGCGACCTCTCGTCTCTGGCCTCCGTCCCAGGAGCCGACGCCGCGGGGACCTAGTCGTCCGCCTCCGTCGATCCCTCCACGTCAGCTTCGTCTTCGTGCCCCGCAGGATTGAGATCTAGGCCGGCCAGCTCGGCTTCCCCTGGCGGGTTGAAGGACCCGAACTTGGGCGAGGTCTCCAGCGCCACGAAGCCGCCCCGCGCGTGCTGGAACGAGAACGACGCGCCGTCCCCGTCCCCGCCGCAGCCCGAGCCCGCCTCCTCGGTCACCGTGCTGGGGACGCTGTCGAGCGTGGCGACGCACGCGCGGCGCCGCTTCGGCTCGGGCAGCCGCTGCTGCTCCTCCACCACGCCGTCGTCGCCCAGGATCGGGAGCGCGCGCTTCTCCGGGGAAGCGGAAGAGCTCCCGTGCGCCAGGGGTGGAGGGGGCAGCGCGGGACCCTCGGCCTGAGCCTCCGCCGCCATTTTTCGGGCAGAGAACAGCGAGAGGATCGGGGACGGACGGATGGTGGACTGGTGGGTGGGATGGGGAGGCGAATTTTCTGTTCCGGCCGATCTGCCCGCACCCCGCAGCAGTGCGCGCGTCCGCGGCTCGGCAAGTCGGCAGTGATTTGTGGTGATGGCAACATGTCAGTAGACGGTCAGCTTTGTTACGGCCGGCCCAGCGGACGAGGATGACACGACCGCACGCCGACGCCGGCACACGCTGTTCTCTCGCTTGCCGCCGCGGTGACTTTGCGTCGGGACGTCGGGCGTCGGCCAAGCGGGAAAGCTGTGGCTTGGAGCATGGTACGCTTTACCTTGTGATCGTGTGTGCTCCCGTGACGGGGAGCCACGAAATCAACAGAACCAGGGCGTGGCTCGCTAGTAGAAGAATCGCAAATGCAATGAAATGCTATGTTTCTTCTAGAATATCAGCATTGATCTAGAGCTGACAAACACACTCCAACAAGTTTCTTCAAAGTTTATAACTAAATTTTTTAAAAAAAAGTAGAAATCGTCTTTGTTTCTCTCGGTCGTTGTGCCCCTGACTCCATCCTGAAATCGATTTTTCTATGTTCCTCTGCTCCGCGTACCTGATGCTCCATCGCCAATAACGTACTGTATGCTAAATACTCCGTAGGTGGTTTGCTTTTTCGATAGATAAGCTATCGACGCTTCTGTACGTAGCGTCTCTGACCGAGTTTTAACAGTTTCTTGCACCTTAACGATGGCATGAAAACAGCCTAGGCATGCTCAGCCAAGCAGAAATGCAGAATCGATCTAGCATGTTTGTTAGATATAAAGCGATTCTTTCACACATCGAAGCGGGTTTCTCTAGAGAAGAACCTGCATCTATCTATCTATCCAAAAGTTAAAATGGCCAATAGAGCTAGGAGCCCTCGCCAAGATGTATTCCTGCAAAAAAAAAAAAAAAAAAAAAAGATACTGTAATTTTTTTCCACCTTGCGCGTTGCATTCCTCTTGCGCTTTTCCATATTTGCGTGCGTTATCATTGCCTAACGTGTCCACGCGCGAGTGGCAGGAATGCAACATTAGGCACTTTCCACATCACCTCGTCGATCTACATCAGGGACAGAGCACAAGCGAGAAGAACGAAAAGCGTAGCACGATGGCGAAATTCTGAACTGAACAATCCGAGTCGCCTTCGAGAGCCAGTCGGCTCCAAGACAATGCGGGCACGTACTACGTGTAGTACCCACCAAACCCCCGCACGAGCCACGTGTTCTCTGATCCCTCAGCCGGCGAGATATTTTGGCGCCACGGGAGCAGGGCGGGACGATGCGTCACGTGTCGCTCTCCGCGGGATCCGGCAGCACCACGGGCACAGGTGACGATCAAATCAAAACTTGCTTCAACTCGCGGATGGTCGACACGCGTCGGGCCCGGGGAACTCCGCCAGGACACGCGTGCACCGAGAACGGCCTGGTTTCCCGGCACGTGTCCCGCTGCGGCTACTCGTCTTCCCTACTCCTCTTGGAGCTCGCTGAGGGGCAGGGCGGCAGCATGGCTCGATTTGGAAAATTCGTCAGGATAGGACCTCCTGCTATAAACAATGCGGCGAGCCTGATTGATAGCGTAGAGCCGTAGAGCCGTCGAGCGATGGTGACGCCGTAAAATAACATCTTTATAGAAATGGCAATGGCACGCCAGATCTTGTGTCAGGTAGCGCCCAACAGTACCCCCCGCTTTGGGTATACGGAGAGAGTTGTATTATAGTCGTAGTAGGTTTAGGTGACGTGTATGATTGAGATGCCGCATCGCGGCACATCAGCTGAGATCCATCCTTACGTGAGTCGGCTGTTATTTGTTTCTAGCAATCGAGCAGATATTTTTTGTTTGGGCGATCTAGGAGGAACGGGAGGGAGACCATTGACAGGATGGTTCTCGCGTTGGTCGCACCTGCAATCCAGCTAAGCCCACGACTAATTATTGGCACTCGAGGCTGCTGCAGTGGCCATTTGTCAAGCGCGCGATGGCGCCACGACGCCCTGGCCGGTCGCGCCCTGCCCCGACACCCACGCCTTTCGGGGAGCACGCGAAGTGGTCGCCGGCTTCGCGTCGCGACCGTATATATCTTCTCCACCCCCCCCTGGCACTGGCACTGCCCTCTGCACGCTCTGTGCTTCGCCTAGCATTTTCTTCGGGCACTTGCCTGACTTGGGTTTGGCAAACGAGTCGGTTCGCGATTTCTAGCGGCCAAGAACTACGAATCGCGGCTGTGCATTGCAGCACGGTGGTAGAAGAATAGAAGCCCACAACCCCCACGGGATTGCACGATTGCCGAGCGATGAGTGAGGGCGCGCGGAACACGCGGCGGTTCTTCGGCGCGTCGAGCAGCGGCGCGGGCGGGAGCGGGAGTAGCAGCGCCGCCAGCTACCGGAGCGGCGGCGGCATTGGCGCGGCGTCGCGGGCCAGCGACGTGAACACGGGGATCCTGGACGAGAACGTCCTGGCGCTGGTGTTCCGGTCCCTCAACTACGACCCCAAGGCGCTGTGCACGCTCTCCTGCGTCAGCAGGCGGCTGCGCGCCGTCGCGGAGCGCGTGCTGTGGCGGGAGCTCTGCATCTCCCGCGCGCCGCGGATGGTGGCCTCCCTCGCCGGTGTCGCCGCCGCCGCAGGAGGCGTGCCCCCGGTCCCGGGGCGCGTGGTGGGCGGGTGGCCAGCGCTGGCGAAGCTGCTGCTCTTCTGCTGCGGCGCGGCGGCGGCGGCCGTGCGGGGACACTTCACGGGCGTGTCACGCTTCTCCAAGACGTCCGGGCGGAGCTTCCTGTCGCGGCGGTGTCGGGGCGACCTGCTCTACGTGTCGGACCCCTGTGAGCACGCCGTCCCGGGCTCCGACGACGACGTGGGCGCGTACCGCGGCGTGTTCCGCGGCTTCATGCGGTCCCGGACCCGCGCGTGCCTGGTGGGGCGGCAGGCCCCGCTGGAGACGCGCGTGCGCTGCCCCTACTGCGGCGCGCGCGTCTGGAGCATGGCGGCGGCCGGGATGGCGCCCCGCAGCGCGTGCCGCAGGCTGGGCGCGCACGAGGGCCGGCTCGAGTACTACGTCTGCGTCAGCGGACACCTACACGGCAACTGCTGGCTCGCCCGCCTCACCTCCAGCGACGGCGATCACGACGGCGGCGACTCTGAGGATGACGACGACGACGCCGCGTCCACGGAAGCCGGCAGCGATGGCGGACCCGTCGCGCCGTGAACTCCGACATGTGCCATGTGAATTCGCCATGTGTTCGATGGACTTGTGCCATGTGAAGCCGGCAGCATTGTACGCATGTGCTAATTGTGAGTTGACAAACTACACTGCTCGTGTCTCGTTGTTATCCTGAAACTGCTTCTCCGCCGTACAAAGCTGGAACGTGTAAGAAACTGAAGTGTGGTGCGTAAAATGGTTCCAGGTCAACATTGACACACACAATCGGTTTCAGGTCAACATTGACACACACAATCAAAAGTGGTTCCAGGTCAACAATGACACACACAATCGAAAGAGTACCTGTTAGCTGTCTGCACCAGGATCCGTTCCTGCTGCTGCTGCGTGAGCGGCCTGCCTGCCCAGAACCCCTGACCCTGATACAGCCACACAGGCGACTGGACTGAAACACCTAGTCATAGAAACATCATCACGAACCTGTAGGTTTGTAAACAATTTGTAGGCCTCGCTTAGAGGAAAAAAAAACTGCGGTACACGAGTACACGGCTCCTCATTTACTGGGCAAAGGGAGCAGAAGGAGGAAGCAGAGCGTGCGTGCCGTCATGGTCTCCTCGGCCGAACTGGGCGCGCGCCAAAAACCAGCCGTTGACCTCTCCTCTCACGACATGGCCTTATGCCTGCACGGTCGGGTGGCGGTGGCTGTCACTCGTGCCAACAACAATCAGCAAGCAGGAAATGGCCGCCCGCGGCGGTGTGAGAGCGCGAGGGTGTTCGCGCATTTGTTACGCCCACAGGGCCACGTCGTCGCCGGCTGAAAGTAAAGCTCATTCAACGACTCGACGTTCGCGCTCCGGGAGAGCAAGCTGTTGCCTGCCGGCTGCCGATCAGACGCTGAATCCGAGCGCGCGCGGCCGGGCTTGCACAACTGCAAATCCTGTTCCCCACTGAAACAAGAGCCGTTGCACCAAAAGTGACAGTAAAGAATAGCAAAAATGCGGCTCTTGTCTGCTGTTGGGAACCATACTCTCGGTTCCCAACTTCCAACTGGATGCAAGTGCAACTAAGCAATACCATATTTTCGCTTGACCACATGAAGATAACATATAAGAATACTAGTATAATACACAAAAAACCTGAATAAAAATGGGCGTTTGGGTGTTTTCTCCCTCGTTTCGTAGCTGGATGCAAGCTGTTAACTCCGAATTGGTAAGGCTCATTCGCGAACAGCTAAATGCACGGTCTTATCTATACCATGGCATCGTCATCAGTTTGTGTAAGTTGAAATGCACCATATAATTCAAAGTCAACCAGGAACCAATCAAATCTCACCATCGCTGTCATGCAACGGACAAACATTGTTCGAGCAACTTGCACACATTAGAACGCTTATTATTATTTTTTACAACTGTCTGCCACAAATCAAACACCCTTGGCATCCTGGTGAACCTCGATGCCGAGGTAGAAGGAGAGCAGGCCGAGGTCTCTCATCTCGAACATCTACTTCATCTCCTGCTTGAACTCCTACCTTGTTCCAGTTGGCGCCGGTGATGACGAGGTCGTCGACGTAGACGCCAATCAACATGATAGAGCGACCATCGCCTCGCCGGTACACTGCCGCCTCGTGCTCGGCCTGCCTGAGCCCGTAGAGGGCCTTACGCAGCCGGGACACCTTCCCTTCTTCTCCAGCGACGGCGAACCCAGACGGTTGCCGCACGTACACCTCCTCCTTGAGGTCGCCGTTGAGGAAGGCGGACTTCACGTCCATGTGGTGCACCTTCCATCCTTCCTGCGCCGCCAGTGCGAGGAGCATCCGCACGGAGTCCATCCTCGCCACCGGCGCGAAGGCATCATCGAAATCGATGCCCTCCTGCTGCACGAGGTCGCACGCCGGCTGGATTGCGGGCGTGTCCGTAGACGTGGCTGCCGCCGGTGAGGCCTCGACTGCGCTCGAAACCGGAGTCGCCTAGGGCAGGTGAGTCACATCATGCTCTGCTTCAGGGCTCCCCTGCTCCCTCGGAGCTGGAGTCGGTGGGCACGGCGTGGCTGGAGCAGAGGATTGGTCGGAGCACGGGACGCAGGCGACGCCATGCTCACCCCCGCCCCCCTGATTTTCCCTCCCAGAGGTGCTCGACGACGAACTCCTCGTCCGTCAGAGCTAGCCCGCCTCCCTCCTTGATAATGAGCTCGACGTCGCCTTTTATAGGCCAAGGGGAGACACGGGTGTACAGGAGTCCTAATGCTGCCGTAAGTGATGACGTTGAGGGGGTGATGCCGATCACATCGGAGCCGCTGTAGAGGCGTGTGCCTGACACGGGTTGCCCTGTAGTGACGTGCTCGGAGTTGTTGACTGTCCTCCAGGCGCGTCAAGATGACACTACAGGCGATCGGTGAAAGACCCGTACCCATGCGGGGCGTGTGAATTCCTGTGGACGTCACGTCCGAAGTTGTTGGAGTGCTGACCGAAGGCATCGAGGCCTGACTCGAGGGGTGGCTGATGATGTTGGAGACCTAGTTGAGGTGTAGCCATAGGGTTGTGGTCGGGTGGATAAGATCGAGCTCAGGGAATCCGAAGCTGGCAGCTATCGCGTAGCGTGTCGCGGGGGGGGGGGGCGTCGGAGGTGGAACAGTGCTCAGTAAGGTGCAGCAGTACCGAGAAGATTACCGCACGTCCAGGGATGGGCGGTAAAAGCAGGATTCGACCGCTGTGCCCGATCACTGTAACACCGCTATAGCCATGCGGTTAGGTAGAAGTTGGTGGGAGCATTAAATGCACTAACTCCCGTACAAGAAGTAGGTGGATTCGAAGGGGATAGTAATTGACGGGGGGTCGTCCGCTCGGGAGGACTTCCATCACTCGAACGAGTGGTCATCCGCTCGGGCAGACTTCCGTCACTCGAGGTCCTCCATCGAACTGGGGTCGGCCTTGTCTCGGGCGGTGTCGCTCGTGGGCCGGCTCGACGTACCTCGGTGTACGTTGGTGGATCCGTGTCTCTAATTGTGGGCTTCTTTAATGACTTTGGGTTTTTGCTATTGGGGGATTAATCCTCCTGGATATCGAGGGTTTTGGGTACCCCCTTGTTCAGGTACCCGATAATAGCCCCCGAGTCTCTGCGTAAGTGCTAGCACTCACGCAGAGGCTCATGAACTAGAGTCTTGGCATCGTTGTCCTCCGGTGGGTGCGCGCGAACGCACCCGCCGGGTGTAGCCCCCGAGGCCTTGGAGGAGTAGAAGACTCCTTCGAGGGCTTTATGCCTTTCTTGTCAAATCGTGCTCGAGTGGTTGAGCCCCCGGGTGGTTGGTTCCTCTTTCCTCGAGGCCATCCGGTTGCGAGCGAGCCCCCGAGCCTCTTTCGTTGAGGTCAATCAGGGATAAGCTCGTCTTTTTCTTTCAACCCTCGCGCTCCCTTTTGTCGGGAGAAGGGGTGAGAAACGCCGTGCTACCCTCGTTTGGGCGAGCTCCAACGTCCTCGGGCGAGCTGTTATCGGGAAATTCAAGCAAGAGCTCGTGCCCCGTTCGATAGAGGTCGACTTGTGGCCCGGAGGCGCTCTTATCGAAGCAAATCAATGGGTCCCATAGATGCTGACCCCTTTCGATCGGGTTTGGTGGCTCGATGCCTCCCTGCGAGGGGATTCCAAAGTGGACCGTTAGTTTTGCCTTGAATATGTCCGAGGGGGCTTCGAGAGTTCGTTCTCGACAAGGGACTCGTGTCGGCTCCTCCTCGGTCATCCTGACTCTGGTACTTGAGGGTGGCTGTCGAACCCTTTTCGAGGACCAGCCTTCTCTCCCTCGAGGTTTTTATGTGGGGCCAGGGCCCGCGTTCCTTACCGTTGAAGGCTTCGTCCGTGGATAGCTCCTTCTGTTCGTCACGCACGTCTTTTTAGGCGGAAGCGAGAACGGCGTGGTCGTGGTGGACCCATGCAACGGCGCGGTCGACATGTGTTCCTATTCTCGGGAATCAAGGGATTGGTTAGGTAGGTGCAATAAATGCGAAAGATTCACTTGCCTCCCGGTTGGATCCGCCCGTTGGCTTTCGGCTCGCCTATAAATTCCAGGGGGTGTAGGGTTTCTTCCATTCCTCGCCTTGCCTTCCTTCTTTCATCGCCGCCGCCGCCGGAGAGCAGAGCCGCCCTGCTTGTGAGAGTGAGAAAGAAAGAGAAAAGAAAGATTGGAAATCTTCCCTCCCGTCCGTCCGCCAAGCAAATCTGCGCAGTTTCCATGTCGCCGGAGCTTCTTTCCCTGGAGGATTGGCTCCCATTGGCCGTGACGGAGGAGGAGCTTGAAAGTTGGTGGAGGATGGGCTTCTTCGCCCCGTCGTTTCGGCCGAGCGGCTGGAGTGGATGGTGCCGTCGATGGAGGACCGGGAGCCGAGCCCACAGGAAGGGTACGTGGTGAGCTTCGTCAAGTAGCACCGGATGGGGCTCGGGTCTCCACCGAGCCGGTTCATGCGGGCGCTCACCCACTACTATGAGGTCGAGCTGTAGCACTTCTCCCCCAACGCCATCTCCAACGCGGTGATTTACACCGCCATCTGCGAGGGGTACCTAGGGATGGAGCCGCACTGGGAGTTGTGGCTCCATCTCTTCAAGGGAGAGCCCTTCACCAAGCCGGTCTCGCAGGGAAGGAGGAGTATTGCTCGTGCCGGCTACTGCAACCTGTCCTTGAAGCGGCCAGAGCTGTTCATCCCAATGGGGCTGATGTCCAGCCACGGCGGGTGGCACGCCCGATGGTTCTACGTCCGAAACAATGAGGGCTGGTTGCCGCCTTACACTGGTCGTACCATCGCGGCGCGCCCGGAGCACTGGCCTTGTGGCGTGGCGAAGGAGCATCAAGCGCGGCTGAACCCCCTCCTCGATGCGTTGAGGACTCTGCGTGAGTGAGGGCTGAGCACTGGGATCATCGTCTCGGCGTTCCATAGTCGGAGGGTTCTCCCGCTGATGCAGCGTCCTCTGCGCTTGGACCAGATGGTCCCCGAGGCGCTACTCGAGGGGTGCCGGATGTCGACCGAGGCGCTCCCCTGAGGAGGTCGCGAGGCGGGTGAGGGGTGCGGTGGCCGGCTCCTTCGTGCCGTATGAAGTCAACAGCATCCTGATGTTGCCTGACGACGGCCATATCCAGCTGGTAAGTACATCGTTATCTTGTTCTCGGATTTCTTTCTTTCTTTCCCAACTCATCCTCATGTCTTTTGTCGTGGGTTTATGCGCAGCGAGCCCTAGACTTCAGAGCGTCGATGCCCCTGGTCCGGGAAGACAATCCCGATCGTCAGGCGAGGCGCTTCACGGCCCAGCAACAAAAGAAGACCAAGGATGAGGAGAAGAAGAAGAGGAAGGAATGGAGCCTCGAGCGCCAGGCGCGTGATCAGCGCCGAGCGAAGCAGAGGCGTGAGGGGCTCTCCGAGGAGGAGTCCCCCTCGGAGGAGGAGGAGGAGGACAGTGACGACGAAGGAGTGCAGGCGCGTCTCGAT
This sequence comes from Bothriochloa decipiens, assembly GCA_023333625.1. NCBI lineage: Eukaryota > Viridiplantae > Streptophyta > Magnoliopsida > Poales > Poaceae > Bothriochloa > Bothriochloa decipiens. The sequence goes on along the minus strand of CM041632.1, from coordinate 13,327,597 downwards.
GCCCTGGTGCCCCGAATGGCCCTGGCTGATGCCCCTTCTACGTAGAGAACTGTCAGGGCAGGGTTGTCCTCTCAGGCCTCGAGGGTGACCTCGACGTCTGTCGAGGCCCGGGTGACGAGGGCCTCGAAGTAGCCCTGGGGCATGGCTCGAGCGACCCCTTCGCTCGGGGCAGGTCATCGTCTCGTCACACACACGGTTCGCGGTCTCGAGGCTCCTTCACGGGGGGGGGGGTCTAGCACACCGCCGTCTCGGAGCAGGTCCTCGGTGCCCGGGGCGCAGACCCAGAGCCGGTCGGCCTCGAAGAAGGGAGAAACACCGAGGACGTCGTCAGCGGTGGCTCCGAGCGGCTCGGGTTCAGACAAGGGCCCGTCGAAGGGGGCTCCAAAGCCCCCGAGCGGATTGAAGGCAGGCAAGAAGGCGCTCCTCGTTCCCGTGGGGTAAGTCTTCGGCGACTTGGGTTCTCCTCTCCCTTTTTTCTTTTTTTGATGCTTCGGGTGTTCTTATCACCTCCTGCTTGTGCGTGATTCAGGGCAAGCGTGCGCCGAAGATGGCGGCTCCCTCCCCCACGAAGCGGCTCAAGACCGACGCCACGGCAAAGATATTGGCGTCGACGCCAGGCGCTACTTCGACGCCCCAGGCGGCGGCTACCTAGGTTGTGGAGGCCCGCGTTGCCATGACTCGAGGTAGGCTGACGGCACTGCCTCCGTCGCCAGCTCGACCACCCCGGGGGCCACGGTGGGGGGGGGGGGGGGGACGCAACTCAGAGCTAGGAGCAGATCGACGTGTCTCCCAGCGCCGCCAGACTCAGGGACGCAGCCCGCGTCCGGGAGCCGGGGTCGACGGCGGAGCCTCCGAACGTCATCGAGGAAACAGCCCCGTCGGCCGCGGGGCAGGACGGCGGGCGGCCAGAACTGCTGGCTCCGAGCCAGCCGAAAGAGTTGGCGGCTGAGGACTTCTCGGCGTGGGGGAGGTCAGACAGCCGACAGCGCAAATGGCCCCGACAGAGGCATCGGCTAGGGCGTCGGGCGATCGGTGGTCCTCGTACGGCCCCGATTCGTATGCGCTCAGCCTCCTCGCCAAGGGAAAGGAAAAGGAGGGGGAGGCTGGGTCGTCGAGGGTCAAAGAAGGGGCAGAGTTGCCCTTCCCCGCACTGGCTGACCGAGTGGTCCGTTTCGGTGGCCTGGTCGAGATGGGGGAAGGCATTATGGCGACAGTGGAGCAGCGGATCGAGGAGGACCTCCCTCACTGGGGTTGGGAGGAACTTCTACTCCGGGACCGGCGAATCCCGATGCTCCTATGCTTGAAATGAACGACCCGGTGGAGGTCGAGAGATGGGAGCATGTCGAGGAGTTTCTGTCCTGGCTGCAGCACGCCCTGCGGTTGGCGACCGACGTCATCTCCGACGACTTGGCACGATGCTTCTAGGTATGTGATCTCCCTTCGCAGTGTGGGGGTCGATTTACTTGCTTATCTAATCTCCCCCTTTTTTGTGTTTCTTTGTTCTCAGGCCCTGAAGAGGCGCTCCCAGGCCAAATCCCACTTCATCCACGTGGCGAGGGATAAGTGGGAGCAGGTTCATGAGCTTGTGGCAGAACCTCCTAAATTATATGGCCCACACGCACCTATCATTGTCTCCAAGACTTCTGATAGCCATGCATGTGTTCCAGATAACTTAGAAAGCTCTGTCGGGTGCCCTTAAAGGACCCCGATTAAACCACATTTGTCAACTCATACCAGGATCAACAAAGGAGTAGCTACAACATTACAACATTTATGATAAAACATATATCAGAGTGCGAAAGAGTAATAACATTAAGTTTACAAAATATATGAAAAAGTTAACTTTTACAAACTTGACTTTGATTGCGGAAGCGGCGGAAGCAGAGAAGAACTTCAGAAGTCAACTTAGGTGGAACGCCTAAGTCGGGAGGGGACAACCAGATCACATCGAGCCCACCGACATGAACTTGATTTAAACACCAATTAGCACCTGCAACAGGGGTTCAACAAACCCTGAGTACAAAGTACTCAACAAGACTGACCCGACGAAAGAGAAGGGTAGAGAAAACAGAAATGCAGGCTAGAGGGACAAGGTAAGGTCTGTAGGAGGTAAGAAATTTTGCGTAAAAGCTTTATAGAAGAGAAGTTTGCTTGGGCTAACTCCCATTATCACTCAACTTCATTATTGAATCTTAACTTTTGTTCAAGTTGTTACTACGATGATGAACAACGATCGAGTCTTCTTCTCCGAGAAGCAACGGCGATTCGAATCCATTTCCATACCCAGCTGGGACCTAGGCGACTGGGCATACCGGAGACTTTAACTCCGAAGCACCCCAGGTACACCGATATACCGGGATAACAACCTCAGCCATATATCACCACATGATACACGTGAGCTCTGCGGCCCAGCGTACCGAGATACATGGGAACTTAACCCCACAGTAAAACACACTATGACAGCAGATGGGATTCTCTGACCCCACGCTAGGTCACTCCATGGCATACACGGCTCCAACCATCCGTATACCACTTCATGCATGTGGATTTCTACATTCTCGATATCATACAGTTCACCAACGCACGGGACCTAGGGCATCAACAGACGAGAACACTACAGAGGGACTCTATTCCCAGTGCAAGTTCGCCGTCCGGACTCGATTTCTTACTATCATCAAGATTCCAACAATAAAACCAATCTCATCTTTTTCATTCTTCTGCCTTTGAATAAATAAATAAATGAGCAGGGCTAAGCATTACTACTTATCTTTCATTAGGTAACAAGGGATAAGGAATAAGACAGGTAATGCAATTTTGTGGGTTTTCACTCAACTCCTATTACTGAATGCAACATACCAGAGCTGAAGCAGTAAAACATTTATAAATAGAATAGGGTTTAGATGCATCCGGGGCTTGCCTTGATGTTCGGGGTAGACGGTCTCGAAATCCGGATCAACTCCCGATTCTTGAATTTGCTCGTCCTTCGAATCTGAGTGATACGTTAACTCTCCGTTAACGGAAACTATTCGATAATTAATATGCTTTACATGATGGAATAGTAAACATGATGCTCGATGGATGCATGATCAGATTAAGAGGTTGATAAATTATTTAAAAGCATTAAATAAAGACATAAAAATTAAAGTTGTCAAATTAAGCCCAAAATTTTATTTTAGAAAGCTCTTAGCCTAATTAAATGGCAAAACAAATTTCAGAATTAAAGGCCAATCATTTTAATTATTAAAAATCATTGAAGGTCCATTTTTCAATTAAAAGGGATAATTTTAACATATACAAAAAGTACTCAAATTTGGCATTTCATATTTTTCCTAGGTAGATAATATCATAAAGAACATTCACAAAAATTTTCAGAATTTTTGGAGCTATATATGATTTACTATGAATTTTCAAAGAAAATAGCATTTAAATCATTTTCTGAAAATAGAAAAAGAAAATCGGCACAGTAACCCCGCGCTGACCGACGGCCGCGCGGCGGTTGACCGTCGATTTCTTGCCATCGGTGAGGTCTCCGGCGACATGGTCTGGTCCATCAGACTCAGCTCAACACGTGGAGTCCAACGAGCTAGCTAACGACGCTCGAGGGCTCGCAGGCTAAAGCATGCCGGGCTAACTCACGGACGGTCTATGACGGCTCGAAGCTAAAGCCTGCTCGAGGGTCTATCGATCGGTTAGGTACTGTACACTTCGAGGTTACAATTCGGGCATCCTCTCGAAGACGGAACTCCGGTCGAGCGAATGGACCAGCCTCGAAGACGAGACTTCCCCCAGCGAACGAGCCTCCCCTCGAGGACGGAACTCCGCCCGACGAACGAGCCTCCCCTCGAGTACGGAACTCTGCCCGACGAACGAGCCTCCCCTCGACTCGGTTCCTCGACTCGACCCCTCGAATTGATTCCTCGATTCGATTCCTCGACTCGATTCCTCGACTCGACCCCTTCGAGAACAGTGCAACCCTCGAATACCCTCAAGAACAGTGCACCCTTCGAATCGACTCCTTCGACAACTGTGCACCCCTCGACTACCCTCGAGAATAGTGCACCTTTCGACTCGACCCCTCGATTCGAGTCCGCACCTCGACCGTCACCCCCTCGACTTCGTCGGCCGAGCCCTCGAGCAGGACTCCGACGACTCCTGAAACATCCTCAATTTTCCACGAAGGGAAAATACACAGAATGGCGGATAATATAATAGTTTGAAGCTTCAAACCATCTCATTATCTCGCAATAGTCGATACAGGATCCATACATCGTACAAAAGATTACAATTAGGGGGAATTACATAAATAATTCATCGCCACACTGGCGGAATCATCAGAGTAGCAGCAGCCTCTGGAACAGCTGCAAAAGGCGGAAGTACAATAAAATCTCCACAAAGAAGCCTGAGCGTAGGAACGAGACGTCTACTCCTCCTCATCGTCATAGTCGTAGTCGGGCTCACCTGCCAAATAATTTTCAGTACGGCTTGTACTGGCCACATCTCCCACCCTATGCTTTGCTTTTGCTATGTAGTATTTGGTGGGATGCAAGGATATAATCAAATCGACCTATTATGTGGCTGTAGTTTCCTATGCAAATAGTGACCAATATTATATAATATAATTCATCAAATTTTTAATCCATCTCATCCACACATCCAAACCCATTCCATCACCATCACACGCATCTCACCCTCTCGCACTCAGTCGACAGGTCCAACTCCCTCTCGGAGCCTGTCTCAGCGGCTCACAGCCGGAAGGGTAACACCAGGGGGAGAAATAGAAGGACTCCTCTCACTACTCCCGAGAAGCGTGGGTCTTAGGAAAGAGCCATACCAGTGGCCCACGGACTATATATAGATTCATAAACTCTGCAGAGCGTGTACTCCCGTAACCACAAGATCACTATCATCGGCGGTGCCCCGCCTAAGCTGATTCCGGCTGCTTTCTAACCGGTGCGATGCCACCCTACCACTCAGTACTGGGACATCCCGGATAGGTACCACCGGCACACTGAGACTGTGAGACATAGTACCGGGCCCCCGTGGTCACTATGCTGTCTAAGGAGGGTGTGGGTCTCCATGCCCGTACCTCCCGACACTTTCTGCTAACAACCTAGTAGTAGTGGCACCGTCCTAGTTAGTCAGACATCCGTCTCCCGCCCATTCAAGAGCGAGTGGTGAGCACGTAAGTCCCAAGGTTCCGGTCCTCAAGAGATATCAGGTCCTAGGGGGGATCAGACAGGATTATCTTCTCTTTTGGACTACAACAGTCCGTGCTACAACAGCACCTCCTTCCCGGGGCTTCGCTCCACGAAGGTTCTCACCCCCGGGATCTCCTTATGCATCACAATGTGCCCGCCACAAGCACCTCACACGGGAATGCCCAGAACACATTCCCCGGCAAGACTCGCCCACATGGCTCGTCGTAGAATCCTGTCCGATCGACTCAACCCTCACCACACACCCAAGACGCACGCAGCACTCTCCCCGAGTAAAGTGGCACCACGTGCCTTAACCATATGACCATGCTCTCCACCACGCATCATTATCACACAGATATAAGCGTAGTAGAAGTAAAGCATCATAGATAAAATAAGCAAGCGTCTAGCCTATCAGCAGGTGTGCAGGAGTAAGGTTGCGACAAGGTAAAGGCTCATCAAGCAGTTCTATCATGCAACCTATCATCAGGTGATATTCATAATTAAAGCACTAGCAACTAGATATTATGCCATGCGTAATAGGATCTACGAGGTTGGGTGGGGTGTGGCACCTGTGAAATCGTCACCGAGCTCCTCCTCGTACTCGTAGTCGTCCTCCTCAAGCTGATCCTCCTCTGAAACGAGACATAATAGCCGCGTCAGCGGCTCCTATAGAGTCAACACAAAGAAGCAATAAAATTCAATAACTCCAAATGCACTCATACACAAGCCTATGATGTAGAGCTTATTTTTATGAAAATTTGGACACTTGGTTCATATTTTTCGGAGTTCGTATGAAGAAGTTATGAATTTTCGAAGTTTATTCTATTTTCGGAAAAAGAAAAAGGGCAGATTAACCTGGTGCTGACACGTGGCAGCTCCTGATTGGGCCACGTGGCGTGCAGAACAGTGCAGCTGAGGATGTGCTGACGTCATGCTGACATCAGCACTGACGGGACCAATCAGCGGCTGACAGGTGGGGTCCACTGTCTGGTCACTGACAGGTGGGGCCAGGTCAACGGTCAACGTTGACAGGTCTCGTCTGGGCCTCGAATGTCTGGACGGGGCTGGTTCTGGGCCGGGTTAGGTCGGCACTGTACACTCGAGGTGGGGCGGTCCGGGCGACCCCTCGAGAACGGAGTTTCGCTCGGGCGAACGGACTGGCCTCGAGAACGAAACTTCGCTCGGCGAACGGGCATGACCTCGAAGACGGAACTTTGTTCGCACGAATGGGACAACCCTCGAGAACAGTGCGCACCTCGAGACTTGACCATCTGGCCTCGAGCCGGGACCTCGACTCGTGCAGGGCCTCGATTAGGGCCAGGACCTCGATTCCGTCGGTCGGACCCTCGACTCGTCGGGTGAACCCTCGACTCGTCGGGTGAACCCTCGACTCGTCGGGTGAACCCTCGACTCCGTCGGGCGGACCCTCGACGGATGTCGGGCGGACCCTCGACCTCGTCGGTCGGACCCTCGACCTCGTCGGTCGGATCCTCGACCTCGTCGGGCGGACCCTCGACGAATGTCGGAGCATTAGCTGAGCTACGTGGCTGGTCGGCTAGGTGCTCTAACTCGGGGAAATCGACCCTCAAGCCGGTGGCGGTCAGCGAGGCGCGGCAGCAGCGTCTGGCGACGGCGAGGCCAAATCTGCCGGCGAAACCGGGCGTTGGTCTCCATCTTCCTTCTTGCCCTTCGATGGGAGAAGCTGGGATCTCCATGAGCTAACTACCGGGGCTGGTCGAGGCACGGCGGGGCGTGCGTGGCTCGGCGGCCACGGCGGACGCTCCGGCGGCCAGAGTCCGGGGAGGCCAGAGCTGCAAAAGTGCGTGGCTCCAACTGTGGCCCGTGCCGGCTCCAAGAGGTTGCCAAAAACGTGCTCTAGACTACGGCGAAGCTATCGGTCGTGGTAAGGAAGGAAACAGGAGTAAGGGGTGCGAGAACATCGACGATGTACTGGTGGTGGCCATGGCCGAGCAGGGCGAGGGCGGGGATGCTTACTCGCGCAGTGACGGTCGAGGCAGGTGACGCAGGCTTGGTGGCGACTCGGTGCAGGGGAGCGAAGCCGGGGCGTCGGGGCGGTTATGCGACGCTCCCAGGTCCTCCTCAGCGCGCAGACGGCGGCAGCAGCAGCACTCTAGCTCCGCCTCCTTCCTGCTCCTCCCTCCTTCTCTCTCTCTCTCTCGACCGATCTGGCGGCGGGTCTCCACAAAGACGGCGGGGCGATGGGGAAACCCTAGAGGCCAGGGTGCTCCTCTTTAAATAGGAACGGCGGCCGGCCATGGACGGCGGAGGCAGAAGATGCCCATCGGGCGGCTGTGCGCGGCCACGATTAGGGTTAGGGTTCGGTGAAGCGCGGCGCACACAGGCGGTTAGATGGACGGCGCGGGACGCGGCCGTACTCGGGCGGACGGCGGAGGCGCGCGGTGCACAAAAATGGTGCGTCGGACGCGACGCGCGGTCGACAGAAGTGGTAAAAGGAAGGAGCTGACAGCTCGGTCCCACGCGTCAGCGGGACGGGGCGGCGAGCGGCGGAGACAGGCCCATGTTGGGCCGTCCTGGTTAACTGGGCCGCGGCAGCGCGCGAGCGAGCGCGCGCGCGAGCGGGTGTCGGGACGCGGCAGCGCGTCGAGCGCGACTAGGCCGACTCTCGAGGCAGGCCGTTCGGGCGAGCGCGCGAGCGAGCGGGCAGGCGGCAGCGCAGCAGGCCGAGCTGGGCCTCGAGCTCGGGCAGGCGGTCGAGCTGGGCCTCGAGCTCGCAGCAGGCCGGTGGTCGAGCGCGTGACGGGGCTGGGCCGCTGGCTGGGCCAGAGCGGGGTTCAGTAGCAGGCATATATATATATACATGTATTAAAAGGTTATTCGATTTTTATTAACATCACATAAAATCGAATAAGAGGCGAATCAAACTCTGGTAATTAAATGCAATGCTTGGGCTAACGTTGAGTGCTATTTGTGCATCTATTGGCGGGTTTCCTACATGACATCCACCATACACTGGTAACTTTAGAAAAATTTTTGAAAGCCCGTATTTTTAGTATCTGGATTTCTAGGGTTGTTACACTCCGGACTGCACTTCAACAACTCTCGATGCGAAATGGATGAAATTGATGACACGAATAGGCGCAGGAGCTCACCACGGCGCTGATGCGCACGTTAAGGGAGGTCCGGAGTGGCTGGGTTGCTGCGGTCGACGGCGGTGATGGCGGCGGCGGCGCTCCGATGGCACAACGGCACGGTGACCTCCGGTAATGCGCTGCCCAACCCAAGGTACGCATCAGACGCAGGATAACACGGAGAGCACGATAAAAGGGTCGAAGGTAAAATATTTTCACCTCCGGCGACGGCAAACGACGGAAATGGCGGCGGCGGCGTGACTGACCGGCCGCGGGGAAAGAAGACTGCGTGCAGGCAGCTCGGGCGATGAAAGAAAGCACGGACTGGCCCAAAAGGACCGTGAGGAAGTTGCGGAGCTTTGGGCGAGAGCAATTGGACAGAGGTTGAGCGTCGACAGCGAATTTCGACGGCGGAGCGAGGTCGTCGGCGGCGGTGGCGGGAGGAAGAAAGGAAAAGAACGGCTACGTCCGGTCGGTATTTATAGCTCGGGGCGATGAAGGAGCAAGTGACACGGCGACGGTGAAGTTTCTCGCATCCGAAAACGCTCGGGCGGCCGGGAAGGCGCGGCGGTGGACGGCGGCGCGCGATGCGAAGCCGGCCATGGCGTTCGCCGATAGGGTTAGGTGCTGTTTAAGTTATTTACAGAATTGCCACTCGGTTTAAAATACAAATTACTCCCAAATTTATATAAGAACTTGAAAATCTCCAAAAATATCATTTGCATAACTTTTCAAGAGCTACACTTTTCATTTAAGAAACATTTTCAAATTCTGCACAGATTTTGAAATATGAATTCAAATTTAAAAAGAATGCGAAAAGGGCCAATTCTCTAGAAGCAAACATTTGAAATTACTTTTTATTTTTTTCTAAACAACTTGAAAATCTTCCAATCTATGAAATGTTCATATTATCAAACCAAACACTTTTCATAGAGAAAGTTTTCCCAAATTTTGAATAATTTTTGAAATATGAATTTAAATTGAAAAGGGAATAAGTGTTGGAAAACTGTATTTTTACTTTTATTCAAAATTATTTTTGGTAACTTGAAAAACTTTGAATACCAATATTGTAGCTCCTTTCAAGATCTACAAACTATATTTTGAGAGTATCTCAAAATTCCTTATAGATTTTAAAATATAGAAAAAGGGATAAAACAAGGTTTTGAAAATAGTTTTTAAGTAGCAATCAACTCATCATTTCATGTATAAAACAAAGCACCACATAAAAGACATGATTAAAACATGAATGCAATTATGTCATGATGCTAAATGATTATTCTTAATAATGAACTTGATTATAATTTTAATTGCTTACTAACATCTGGGATGTTACAGAGCTGCAAGCGACGGTCGAGGCTGCCCGGGCTGAGGCGGAGAAGGCGAAAGAAGACGCAGCCAAGGCCCGAGAGGAGGCGGAGAAGGCCAGGGAAGATGCCTCTTCGGCTCGAGGGGAAGCTGCCCAGGCCAAGGAAGATGCCGCCAAGGCCCGGGGGGAGGCGACCCAGGCCAAGGAGGATGCCGTGGTGGCCCGAGGGGAGGTGACTCGGGCTAAGGAGGTGGAGGCCAAGGCCAGGGACGACGCCACCAAGGCCCAGGAGGAGGCGCAAAAGGACCTCGAGGCCTTGTCTGCCGAGGTTGCCACGCTGAAGAAAACCCTCCAGGAACAGAGGGAGGAGATCATATCGGCAGGCAAGGCGATCGAGGACTTGAGGGTGGAGAGGACGGAGGCGGTCCGTGCCCTGAAGGCAGCCAAGAAGGAGCACGCCGTGCTGCAGGAAGGGTACACGACCCTCGAGACCCATGCCATCGGTGAGTCTTCTTCTTTAGCCTTTGGATTTCGCCTCTATCACTCTTGTCGTGGCTAACCCCTGTCTTACATTTTAGCCCTCAACGAGGAGTTGGTCAAGGCTCGGGACAGCGCCAAGACGCTCCAGGATGCCTATTGGACCGAGGTGAAGTTGACCAACACCCTCGGTTCTGCGATCACCTCGATCTGCAACGACTTCGAGGTTGCTCCTCAAGCGAAGGTCGAGGGTGACATACGTGGGAACTCCCTCCTCGTCCGGCTGTACGAGCTCAGCCGCGTCGCGAGGGAGCAAGTCCAGAACGTGCTCCATGTCGGTGTGAAGCGGGCGATGGTGGTTGTGTGCTTCGGCTTCACATACGATATGGGGGTGGTCTCCCACGGCTTTGTCAGCGACCCCTCCAAGACCGATGCCGAGAATGAGGAGAGGCATAGGGCCCTGATCGAGGCTGCTGAGGAGCCCGGCGGTCGGCTGGCGAAGTTGTTCGAGCCCGAGGTCCTCCCGTCGGGCGTCGAAGAAGAAGAAGAAGGCTTGTGAGCCAATCTGGGCAAGAAGGCCCATGTAATAAGTTAGCTTTTGTGTATTATGATGGTGTGGCCCTAGGGGCCTTGAAAACATCATGCATGTATTATGATTGTATTTTCACTTAGCGAACTCGGTGCACGGTCATGCCCCTCGAAGGGGGGAGTGAGTGGAGGTACCGTAGCACAGAGGCGTAGCTGATCTCACGGCTCGACATCCCTCGATCCTCGTGACACTCCCGTGACGTTTTCGACTAAGTGCTGACATATATCGAGGCGTGTGAGGAAGAATAGACATCGAGTTTCGAAAAAACGTGCGAGTTTTTAGGAACTTCGCAATTTGGCATACATGAGTTAGACTTATACATATCTCTAATGAATTGATCTGGTGCATTTAAGGTAACAGAGAGTACAACCATCCATTGTTTAAACACTACATTTATAACTGGAATGATGGAATTTCTCGTGACATGGTTTCAATTGAACCAATAATCTCTATAGGCATTGATTGGAGTTCCCAAAGGAGTTGAGAAGGGGGCAATGAGAGCGCAGATTAGCATTGCATACAGCAATTTAAATAGTGAAATTAGCTATTGCTTATACAAGTTTAGGAGGTTATTAGTGGATGCCATGGCCCTCCTTGGCCTTAAAGAAGCTCCACCACTCTGTCTACAGATAGAAGCTCGCCTTATCATTGCAAACACAGTAGAAGCTTGTTATGAGTAATGGTGAACAGCATAGGCCACAGTTGCTGTATGAAATTGATGGAACATCAAATCTCTCTTATCTCTCTTTCTCTCTCTCTCTTTGTGTGTGTGGGTGTGTCTCTGGGTGTGCCTCTCTCTCTGTCTCTCTTGTTAGAGGCACACGTATAATAACATTTATGTTGTGTTGCACTCTTATCAATGCAACTTTTCCTAACTCTAATTGATCCGTGCTACATACAGGACAAGGTAAGGAGAGTGGTGGACGCGCTTATTAGACGATCCTTGGAGCAATGCAGGAATTGAGCTGAGAGGCATGCTTCACTGTTCCTTTTCTCTTTTTTCAACTAGACAATGTCACCTTGGTTAAGCTTTCTGTAAAAGCAGTGCCAGATCCTTTGGTCTTAAAAAATGTCACCTTGGTTATGATACTGTGACATGCTTCTTAGTTATTAAGTTATGATGTCACGCTTTGATATTTTGTTAGAGGATGGCGCCTGTGTTGTCTTGTCTCATCCAGAAGTGAAGTCCAAACCTGTACAGAGAGGTTACCAAGTTATATAATCTCATCCGGCTGTTTGCTATTATTGTACTGTATTATTATATGATTTAGTGATGTCATGGTCTTTGTTTGAATCAAGTTTTGTCGCCATTATTGATTATGGTAAGATAAACGCAATCCATAGATCCAGAGAAAAAAAAACAATACCAATGTGTGCTCGTCAGCTTACTAATAATCTGTAAATAATAAAGTAGTACAGTGCTTGTGATAACTGAATAGTCCCAGACATACAGGAGCTTAGCACAATACTCTGTTCCTTGTAAAATGGCATGGGGTAAGCATGTGGCTCCGCAAGCGTCTTGCTACCTAAAGAGACACTCCTCTGTCCTGATATATGTGGAATAATGTTTTGTCCTAAGTTAAAACTTTGACCAAGTTTATAGGAAAGACAAAACAACAGGAGTTGAAGTTAACTTATAATTAGATACATTATGGATTTTATAGGATACGTGGATGTTAATATTCTTTATATAAAAATTTAGTTAAAGTTACTATAGTTTGACTTAGATCAAAACTAGATTTCTTACTAGAAAACTCGGCGCGGCACTTTTACCTTCTGGCAGTTGATTTGAATATCCTCAGAGGTATCCATGCTCTTGATCTTGACAAGTGTTTTAGGAAAAAGATTACAATTCAATTCCAGTATTTTAAGCCCGTGCCGTGACCTTGCCACGTTATCCATTTGAAGCCCTGGCTTTGGCAAGAGAGCTCAGTTTTCCAAGCCCGAAAGGGTATTTTTGCTCTCTCCGCCTATCTCTTGGGGCAGCCTCGCCTGAGTTTATTTGGTTGGGAAGTAAGAACGAATCCATCTCTCGCATAGTTCTAGGCTTCTAGTACTAGGTGTTCAGTTAAATTGACGAAATGGTTGTTTTACATGGAAACAAGCCAACATAAAGAACGAAATTTGGATATTGATGGCATGAATGTTGATCGCATGTTATGATGACTGTCAATTTGATGGTTATGAATCTTATGATGACCGTCAATTTGATGGCACGAATATTGATCCAAATTACAGCACGAGACAATATCTGTCAGTACCAACCTTTGTGACGATAGGAGCTGAGACAAAAAGGTTCCTCATCATATCAAAAGAATTAAAAAAATAAGCCAACACGGCGGTGAACACATCCACGCTGCTAGTGATATACCCTCTTATGCAAGTAGTAGCCTAGTAGGTACATATGATCATTTAGTAACATGTTTGGATGAATGTTTCTTTAAAAATACTCTCTAAAGCCCATAACTTTATTTGTTATCTGGGTATTACTTCACTTATAGTCTAGACTGTGCAAAGTTAATTCGAACAAATGAATGGTGGAAAGCATATACCGTGACGAAATATTCCATGGGCGTGCCGTTTGATCAAACGGCTTGTAGGCACAATAGAGAATAATAACAGTATTGCAGGGGAGGTGCTACGGTACTCTGTAGCGCTTGCTTCTAGTCTGCTTCTTGCTTGCAGCGCCGTGTGCCGAGGCCCACCTAGCTCGCGCCGCTCGCTTGCTTCCGGGGGCCGGTTGCGCACGCACCGAGGAGCCGTCTCATCCCGCGCCGGAGAGCAGCGCCGGGGCCAACGCGCCGCCGCCACCACCCTCGTACCATCATCCTCTTGTCCACAGCCGTGGACTTCATAGCCGCACCTCACAATCGGCGCTGATTGATTTGTGTATTTATTTGTATCTTCATGCATTCACGTTCTTGATACTAACAGTTTACTCGATAAGGCTGCAAATTAAAGGCTGCACTTGTTGTGGGTTTCATTGTGATGTCTGGTTCCGCGGTTTACATATATGCATTTCTGGACCAACCCGGCGCTGGAGGAGGTGGCAGCCATGCTTGAGGATCTCCATAAGAAAAGCTCGCACCTTATGATATATGGACGCCTCTTCTGTTTCTCATCAAACTCCGACAGCGCCACCCTCAGGTATATTAATTAAAATATATTGAAATTTCTTTATTCTTCAGCATTTCTGAAATCTGAGCATCTTTGAGACTTCGGCGACACAATTAGCACTCTTTCTGATATCAGAAATGATAATTATTAGACTATATCAAAAAAATTCGTTTCCTTCATCATGTTTGAAATCTTAGCATCTTTGAGACTTTGACAACACAATCAGCATTGTTTCTGATATCAGAAATGATACCACCCAATTTGTATTTCTAAGTGGTTTGTGTGACCATGATTTTGTAAGACATCGGCTAATATTAGTGAACACTTGATGATTCAGTCCTTTGATGTATTATATATTACTACTACTTTTTTTTTAGATAATGGATAGTTTAATACCCGGCCTCTACATCCAAGGATGTACACAACCAATTATTACAAAGTTTGTGTAAACAAAGAGAAGACAGCCGTGGTCTTATAGATTGACCGGGACGTTACAATAAACAATATAAATGGTTCCATCCTTTATTTGATATCTGGAGGGCAATCGTCTCTAGTTTTTTGCTCATCGTAGAGAGTATGTCCTTGGCCATCTCGTCACGCTGTAATAGGGCCCAAGAGCGCAGCCAGTAAGCTCCCCTGAAAATTACCTGCATAATGAAGTTAGTTTTTATTTTATTAAAGATAACATCGTTATGGCATCTCCAGAGTGCCCAACAAAAAGCAGCCACTCCCACCCAGATCATATCTCTAATCCTTTTATATCTTGCCATTTCATTTGAGAGGAAAAGACACAAATAAAATAACGCTCTGCGTTGTTGGGATGTTTTAACTTGGTGTCTTAATTGATTTCATTTCATTTAGCTTCTGTGCACCGATAGGTTGGATGTTGTGTTTGACTTTGGCAGCACAATTACTAATTATCTGTTGTTGTTATATCATCATCATGATACAGCAGGACATAGTAATAACACGACAGACAAGGGAACACAGGTTATTGACAAGTCGGGCAAAGAAGAAGCTGTGAAGAAGATGCATTCCTAGGAAAATCATGTCAAAAGGAGCTCCAAGCTACCATCATGGACTTGAAAGCTGAAAATGCCGGGCTTGTCGTACCCCAAAATTTCTGATTTTGGGTTGTGCATAGAAAATACAAATAAAAATAAATGCTTTGATGTTTGTATAAAATTTACCAAGATAGTTTGGGTTAGCACAAATTTAGCTATAGGAAAAATATGAATTTTTAAAAGTTCTAATTTGGACGGGTGTTTGGATGATGTGATGTTTCCTTGTTGTTTGAGTTTTGTGCTTTCGTGTGTGGTATGTTTTTAAAACATGTTTAGACGTCTTCTAATCCTTCCTAAAAATTTTCCAGACTTTTCTAAAATTTTTCTCATTTATCCTAGAGCTTAATCTAATTTTTGGATGTTTTCATGAGCTCCAAATACTTCATTGGATTCCTCTTGTTCCAAATGTCTTTTGACATATTCCTGAATTTTTGGGATTTTTAGAGTATTTATCATGGCTCAAATAAAAATTCTAAATTTTCTAGAATTATTTTTAGTCATGAAATTCAGTAATTTCGAAATAATAAAATCTAATCCTATTCCATCTTGGCTTTAACCTAGACCTGCCTACGTTTCTCTCTTTGATATTGTGGATCTGAAATCCTTTTCCGGAACCGCCGCCAGTTGCCGATGACTTCCTCTGCTCTCTCTTATTGATTCATGTTTCAGCCTCTCGCACCTAGTTCCAATCCTATTCTAGCATGACAATTCTAGGAATGTAAATTATAAGGATGTAAATGTTAGAAAGTAAATGCGGAAAGTAAAAGGGCAAGGAACACGGCGATGTTTTTTCAAGGTATCAGAGATTCGTCACTCCCAACTAGGGCTCGTTGGAGCACCCGCGCAAGAGCTTCCCCTTGATCCTCATAAGGATCAAGTGCTCTTTAGGGCTGATTCTTCGTCGCTCCGACACGGTAAATCACCAAGAACCGCTCACACCATGAGTTGGGTCATCCACAAGCTCTGTCGGATGATCTCCAAGTTTCCAATCACCACCAAGCCGTCTTGGTGATGGCGATCACCGAGAGTAACAAGCACAAACTCTCACTTGACCTCTCAAAGCCTAATGAGAAAGATGAATGCACACCTGCTACTCCCTATGCACTAATGAGGGCTTCAATCTCGGATTCTCAAATCTCTAACACCTCACTTAGGCTCTTGCACTCCCTTGCACTCAAATGTATGCCTTAGCTGAGCAAATGGACAAGAGAGATGATATGGAGGAGGTGGGTTGTATTTATAGGCCCAAGCCCGAAATCCAACCGTTACCACAATCATCATTTTTTTTGGGGGCGTCAGACACGCGAGGCGCCCAGCGTTGGACGCGTCCTATGTGTTGAATGTTTGAATCACCAACTAGTCGTTATGAGCTCTGGACGTGTCCGACGCTCACCGTCAGACGCGTTCGACGACCTGGCCAGTTGACATCCTCTCTGTACTGCATCAGTAGACCGTCGGATATGTTCGGACCCAGCGTCCAGCGCGTCCAAAATCTGGGTGCCAGCGTCGGACGCATTCGATGCTTTCAAAGCCCGTTTTATTTCTGATTCAAATCCTTTGTGAACGGCTTTGACTCCAATCAATATTAGGGCCTTCTTGCAGCTTCCTAGTGCTAAGTTTGACAAGTGTGCACCACACCTAACCATTAGACTCACCTAGGTCAAGCTACCCGTTTGCAACCCCCTTAATAGTACGGCCAAAGGAAAAACAAAGTCCTATCGACTAATCCGACATCCTTCAAGACCATTGATGATTGGAACTAATCATCCTAAACCTTGTCGTCTATCCTTTGAAAACCAAAATAATTTCCATCGATATGAGGCATGAAAACCATATTGCCCGAGATTGCCATTACCATGACCTAACTTTCCCCTGTTTTTACAAAACACATGTTATTCATGATAATTACATTGTCATCAATCATCGAAACCCACATCAAGGGACCTAGATGCTTTCAATTATTTTATCCACAAAATTATTAATTTCAAAAACAATAAAATTTCTTAGTTTCCCAATGCCTAAAGGCCCATGCCTTTATTTACTAATGAACTTTAATAATTAATTAGACCATTAGTAAAAGAGCATAATGTAACATTAATTAATACCATATTGTTAGTTGATACAAATGTAAGAAGTTCTTCGCCCTATATATGTACCAACTCCTTAGATGAGACACAACTGTAATGAAGCCCTTGGTTTGGGAAACCTTCGTGTAGTAGTTTAGAATTTTCTCAATTCTAGTCAGGCCATAGATGCTGCTCCATGTCATAATCCATGCTTAAGTGCAATCTCCAACATGGATCCAAATGCCGATACACACACGAGCCTAGAGCAGGCCTGATTTTGAAATGGCCTAATACCACGGCCCAATAGCGCGCACCACCCTGGTCCACGCGGTCCTAGGGCAACCGAATATATCGTGACCCATGTTCTAGCTCAAACCCTAACCCTCCTCTGCCTTAGACCCTAACCCTCAGCCACGAAATGGCTCGCTTCTGCCTCAGCTGCTTCCTCCTCGACGGTAGCCTCCTCTTGATCTCTGTCGTGCGTCGCGGTGCCACTAGCTCCTCCTCCTCCGCGTGGCCTTACCTAGAAATCATGGCCGCACCTACCTCATATCATGTTTACACCACAGTCGAGGTGTCCGCATTCGAGTCATACACACTGGTCTCCTCCTCGTGGCACCGCACACCAGCGGACACCTACCCGATCCCTTCCGCTTCAGCAAGCGGCTGGCGGCTCCTACCATTAGCCATGGTTGCTGTGCTTGGTGGCTACATTGGCGGGGGGAATTGTCACCACCACAGGTTAGGTCCCTATTTTTTTTTTGCTTTGGGCGTTGGGGCTGATTGATTTAAGTCAATTTGAATTATGTGCAGGAGGATTTGGGAGGGAGGTGGTCACACCTGTGGACCTCTATGAGGAGATAACCTATACAACTCCACTCAAAGATATATATGAGTGTGCAATTTTATATATGTGCTAGATCTAGCTAATGAATGCATGCATGTCGTAGCAAAATTGTAACGATTTTTTTGCCTCTAGTCTACATGTACAAGATTATTTGTATGCTGATGAGTCAAAGATGGTGATTCTTTTAGTTGCCTTTTGCCTGCATCTTTCATGCATATCACCCTTCCTAACATGGTAGCTCTGTTCTTTTACTTTGTTCTCTGCCTCCATCATGTGTGTGGTTGTCTGCTAAATGCATGTTATGATTATGACACAACATCACCCACATAAACTCTGTTAAATACGTCCATTTGATTTCATGCATGTAAGAGCAATATGCATGCACTGGCAGCTAGTAGACATTTTTAACCTAATCGCCAAGTTGCATTTTGCTTGAATCATGATGCTAAGTATACATGAGGTATGTTGTGTAGCTTTGTTGGTTGTGTTGTTTTTTTTAACCTAAGCAATAGATTCTAAGTTGGTTGCTTAAATCTTTTTAGAGTTCTAAGTTGGCATGCTATATTTGATACAATAAAGATAGAGAGAGATCATAGGAGAGGTAGTGGCTAGGTTTTGCAAATGAGAGTGAAAGGGTGAGCCTCTCTTGCCCTTGGGCACCTTATATAGGCAACAACTATTTACATGTGGCCCTTAGTGGGTTGGATTTTATAAGCCACTATAGTCACTAGTTAGGCCTATTATAGGGGGAGACTTGATTATATATTTGTTGGCATTTCTTAGCGTCTTACTAGAAACAGAGTTTTAAGTCTACTCATTAGCAATAGCATCAAAAATTCTTATTGGTATGTATGTGACCTAGAAATAAAATAGATAGAAGGAATCTACAAGCACATAGGTATACCATTGTAGCACTTCACCTGAAAGTATTCCAGTGTGTCATTATTTATATTTTACCATAGGGAGGAACATGGCTAGAGATAATGTCAAATATGTATACTTATGATGATATCATTAACTAAAAACATGCTCTAACAAGGGCATTAATGATAATCCAGAGATAGAAATAGATAATAAAAATGTAGTATGGCTAGATGAATGATCCTTGTCGGTGTCGAGACCCGGGGTGCCCTAAGCCGACGAGTGAACGTGTACTGCGTGCTCCATAATTCGGATGGTGATGCAAGAAGAACACATGATATTTATCCTAGTTCAGGGAAAGAAGTCCCTGGTTCAGGCAAAGAAGTCCCTACGTCCAGAGGGGGGGAGGAGACTTGTATTATCTTACACTGAAGTGCTTGTACAGGGGTGAATACAAGTGAGCGAATGAGAGCGGGGGTCTAGAGAGTAAGGTTGAGCTAAGACTTGAGCATTTCGGGCTCTGGAAGCTCTTCTCTCTAACTGTCTAACCGTCCCTTACAATGAACCCGACGTCCCCTTTTATAGGCCAAGGGGAGGCACATGTGTACAGGTATCGTAATGCTGTCGTGGGTAGTGACGTCGAGGGGGTGATGCCGATCAAGTCATTGCTGCTGTAAAGGCATGCTCCTGGCATGGCTTGCCCCTGTAGCGACGTGCTTGGAGTTGACGGCTATCCTTTGGGTGCGTCGTGATGACGCCGGTGATAGTCAGTGAAAGACCCGTACCCATACGGGAGAGTACGAATCTCTATAGGTGTCGCGACCAAAGTTATTGGAGCGCTGACCGGAGGCGTCGAGACCGGACTCGAGGGATGGCTGATGATGCTTGAGGCCCCATCGAGGGGTTGCCATGGGGGTTGAAGTTTGGTGGACAAGATCGAGCCCCAGGGAATCCGAAGCTGGCGGCTGTCGCGTAGCGTGTCGAGGGGGCATTGGAGGTGGAACAGTGCTCGGTAAGGTGTAGCAGTACCAGGCAAATCACCGCACGTCCAGGGATGGGTGGTAAAAGCAGGATTCGACCGCTGTACCCGATCACTGTTACACCGCTGTAGCCATGCGGTCAGGCGAGAGTTGGTGGGGGCATTAAATGCATTGGATCTGTACATGGAGCAGGTGGGATGAAGTGGGAGCAGTGATCAACGGGGGGGTCGTCCGCCTGCGCGGAGTTCCGTCACTCGATGGGGCGTCGTTCGCCCATGCCAAGTTTTGTCACTCGTCGGGGGGGTCGTTTGCCCACGCCGAGTCCGTCGCTCGTTCGCCCACACCGAGTCTGTCACTCGGGGGCGAACGACCCCTCCTCCCATCGAAAAAGAGCGTGAGGGTCGAAAGAAAAAGATGGGCTTGTTCCTGATCGACCTTGATGAAAGAGGCTTAGGGGCTTGCTCGCAACCGGATGGCCTCGACGAAAGAGGAACCAACCACCCGGAGGCTCGACAACGTGCGAAACACCTCGACGAAAGAGGTGCAAACTCGCCCGGGGGCTCAAAGTACTCGATCTCCCCCTCGATCACACGCCTAAAAAAGCCCTCAGAATAGTTCCTTACTCCTCCAAGCCCTCGGGGCTACCCCCAAAGGGTGTGCTCACGCGCACCCATCGGAGAGTTTCGCGCGCACCCATCAGAGAGTGTTGGAAAGCTTGGTTGGCTTTATTGAGAGCGCCTCTGCGGCCACGAGTCGACCCCTATCGAATGGGGCCCGAGGCCAGACCCGCCTCGACCCCATGCCTAAAATGAGGACCCGAGGTCCAACCTCGAGAATGTGTTCTTAGGAACTCCCCGAGGTAGCTGACGGCGCTACGACTCGGGGACTACTATCGGGTACCTGGATAAAGGGTACCCTAAACCCTCAATCTCCAGAAGAATTAGTCCCTGAATAGTTAAACCCAAATTACCAAAAAGCCTGCAACCAGCCTGAGAGACGAGGGTCCACCAGCGTACCTCGAGCCATGCTGGGCCGGTCCACGAGCAGTGTCCAAGTCGAGACCGTCTCTTATTCGACGGGAAGCGTCGAGTGATGGAAGTCCGCCCGAACGAATGACCTCCCATCGAGCGACGCAACTCCGCGCGGGTGGACAACCCCCCACCGAGTGACGGACCTCCGCGCGGGCGGACTTCCCCTCGTCGAGTGACGGGCCTCGGCGCTGTGGACGACCCCCCCGCAGATCACTCCTCGATCCACCTACTTCTTGTATGGCACTCAGAGCATTTAATGCGCCCCGTCTCCCTCTGCCAATGCTCATGACTACTATGCAGGTCATGATGGGCAAGTATGCAGGGTCAAATCCGCCTTTTACCGCCCATCCCCGGGAAGGCGCTGATTCGTACAAACACTGTACCCACGCGCGGGCACTATGCCTCGTCAGGCACACCCTCTCGAGGCACAGAAGTCAGCAGGATTCCCGAGGCTCGTCCTTATCCGTTTGGGTCTCGACCCCTCTTGGATACCCCTTGACTGGGCTTCCAGCCAGCTCCGGTCAGCGCTACAGTGGCTCTGATGTGAATCCACAGCAGGCCGTACGTCCTTCACAGGGAACTCACATCTTTCACCGTATGGATCAGTCAATCACCAACATCGCCGTGACAGCTCAGGAGGGCTAATCTCATCATAAGGTACGCCGCTACAAGGCTCGACTTCACTTCAGCGCACGCCCCTACAGTGCCCACGATGTGATCAAACATCACTCCCTCGACGTCACCACCTACGACAGCATTAGGACTCCTGTACACCAGTGCCTCCCCTTGGCCTATAAAAGAGGACGTCGAGCTCGTCGTAGAAGAGGCTTGGAGGGCTTCCAGAGCCCAAAAAACGCTCAAGTCCAAGTTCAATCTTAGTCTCCTCACCCCCATTCTCCCTCACTCGCTTATATCCCCCTGTAGAAGCACTTCGGTGCAAGATAATACAACATCTCCCCCCCCTCCGCTGGACGTAGGGTCTTCTTTGCCCGAATCAGGATAAATCTTTTCTTCTTCTATCACCATCCGGATTAGTGAGCATGCAGTACACGTTTACTCGTCGGCTTAGGACCCCCGGTGTCTGAACGCTGACAAAGGACATGGCAACATTCTTTGTTTCTCTTAAGAAGCGACTGGCCTCTGACTCTCTGAGCACATCAAAACTCGGACGTTCATCCTATGCATTGGACCTCCGAGTGCATGACTCTCCAAAGGGAAAGGTCATTTGCCTAATAGATAGGAAGCGTGAAAAAAATACTTTGACCATTTTGTTTTATCCTATTAATTGTTTTCTAATCGTTGGATCCGCAACGCATGAGCATTGACCTAGTAGATTTAAAAAGGTGAAACTAATTTTGTTAGGTTTATAAACTACTTCGTAGATCATAAAACATGATTTATATTTTCTAATAACTAATTAGATTTGTATATTTCTTAATAAGATTTCCTAATTAGCCGCAAGTCACGTGCATCGTCATAGATTTGGGTCAAAAAATTGTGTTCCTAACGCAAGGGCATGTATTCGCATTAAAAAAATAGATACGTATTTACTCCCAATAAGGCAATAATCGTGTATAGGGAGTAGTAGTACCCGTGTGGATAATTCCGACGTAACTGAAATCGAAAATCACGGCGAGTTTGGTTCTCCTCCGATCGACCTAGGTACTCCGTATATAATATATTATTATATTCGGAGGCTCGCTAGTGCAATCTAATCTGCTAGCTAGGTGTATACACACACGCGGAGCGATCGTCGATTGCGGTGAGGATCAATCATGTCGTGCGGTGCCGGTGCCGGGGCCGGGGCCAGGGCCAGTGACGGCGTCGGCGTCGACGTCGTCTCCGCCTCATCCATCACCACGGTTGCAACCACCGGATGCCACATGCTCAAGATCAATGGCTACTCGGCAGGGAAGCTGGTGATGAGCAATGGTTCTTATGCCAAGTCCTGCGAGTTCGAGGCAGCTGGTCATACCTGGTGCATCCTCTACTACCCCAACGGCTACTCCCGTGAATTCGCCGACCACATCTCCCTCTGCCTCAGGCTCGCTCGGAACGTCGACGACGTCGTCGTCAACGCCAGGATCCGGTTCACCCTCGTCCCCAACCACTGCAGCGTCGACGGCGGTGCCGGTAGGGGGAAGAATAATAAGGCAAAGCCGAAGCCGAATAGGCCGCAGGTGGTACCCTACCACCGCCAGAGCCTCGCCGCCGAGTTCCGGCGCACGCATGCCCCGGGCTTCCCGTGCTTCGTCAGGAGGGAGGTGCTGGAAAAGTCGGAGTACCTGGTTGATGACAGCTTCGCCGTCCGGTGCGACATCGAGGTCGTGGAGCGATGTCGGATCTCACCGTGGAGGCGCACGACCTGTTCAGGCTCAGCCTGCGGCCACCGCCATGCACCCTGAAAGACTAGAAATTCATAGCTACCACTGCCAGAGATATCATCATTATGCACCTTAATTATTTGGTATTACATACTGTTAGGAAGTAATATCAGCAATAAGCAACAAGACAGATTATTTTTATTTAGAATATAGTTGTCTAAGCATTTGTTTCTTAATTTCAATTAATGCAAGTTTGCTATCTAATAATATTCAAGTGTCTTTATTCCGGACTAAATAAGCTTTTCTCTCTCCTTTTGTCATGTTAGTTGTGGTTATAAACCTGTCCACCTAGTCCCATCTCTTGTGCTGGCATTTATATCGTAAGTTTTTATAGTTATTCTCTCAGTGTTGCCGTTGGTTATTCTTTTGGTCACCATTGACTCTCAGTGTCTCAAGATACGCCAGATTTATAAGAAGACAGTGTGTGTATACTTATATTATATCGACGTTGAACCTTCTGAGAGAACTTGCATATACGTACGACATCCACATGCATGCCTGTCCTCTATCTTATACCTACTGTTAAAAAGCCAAAATTTCTATCTGCCTCTTTTTCTTCCGCCCACGCTGTACAAAAGAAAAGAGAATATAAAAGAATACAGGGTCTCAAATGTAAAAATATAAGAGAGAAAGAAAAGGTGAAAGGGCCTTAAGAGTTTTTAAAATTAATCAGGGTTCCTGATGTAAAATATCAATGATCTTGCAAAATTCACCAAAAATTATAGAAAAATTAGAAAAATACCAAACCTGTTTTGTTACTTTCATAAAAATATGATCTATCCATATATGTTATGAATCTTGTTAGCTTATGATTTTGTCTATAGGGGTGCTAAATTATCCTGTTATATGTTGTATGCATATAGGTTTGAGGATAAACGAGAACGTGCTAGAGGCAGACCCGAAATACGCATATGATAACCTCGTTGTCATGTCCCCTATGCCTTCACCAACTTTTCGTTGTCTGGTTCTTGCCCAAGACAAGCCATGTGCATAACCCCTATTTTTTAACACATATTATATTTGTTTTTTGCCTTAAACTTTTTGAAAATATTTAAACCATCTGTGTAGTTTTGATTAAAAAACTTGTTTATATTAAAATATAGATTAGTCAATGGTACTATTAATTATGGCATCAGCAAAAATCTAGATACTATGTAATTCTTGACTAGGGTTGTCATATGAAAAAAATATAGAGAGATCTCCTATTATAATCATCGACGGACAGACCAATTCTAACGCATTAACAAAAAAGTTATCGAAGTTGATAAGATGCATCAAAAGATGTACAAATGACGATGTTGAGTCATACTCATAGAAACATATGAGTAGTATGAAAAAGCTACAAAGTTACATAATATATTTATGTCTAAATAATTATATGTTTTGCAACAGAAGAAAAAAATATACAAGGTGTTTTTTTTAATTCGGTACATGTTTAATTGGATATTATCATTTATTGTGAACATTAGCTTATATTATAGATGTGATGACCCTCATAAAATAAGTTATAAATTATAAAAGCATAAAACATAAGTAGATATGTATCATTTGTTATCAATTTGCATTCCTCAAAGAACTTGGTTCTTCGTCCATTCTGAATAGACAACCATCATACGAATAACGTGGAGACAAAAGTGAATGGACATGAGAAGAGCCCAATGGGGAATCAGAGGGACAATTAGAAAGTTGTGAGACTATATAGGTTCTACCTATATATAGATATAGATATGCAAATTTCGTTTGTGAGAACTTTTATTTGGACCTTTGCAATCGTTTTGTACCCTATTCACGCGCACAGAGCACAGCTAAACCAGAGGTTCAGGCCCATACAGATGATTGGCCATCAGCAGAAACACAAGTTTTTGTTTAGATAATGAGCAGCAACAGAAGTAGAGAGGCTGCAGGCTACAAGAAATCGCCAGGGCTGAATGAATCCATCACATCAAGTATTAGAAAACACGTCAATCATACTATATGCCACGAAGGCTCCTCCAAAGCTGTCGAGTTTTATTGACCCTACTGTACTGATGTACAGTTTATTTCATGAGCAAAATATGCATCATCAATATCAAGTGGACAAAAAATATCAAGAGTAAAGACACCCTTGGGCTCGTACAGATGCAACAAAGTACATGATACATCCAAATCTCCTCTCTATACCTGCCTTATCGGCATCTCAGCTCTCAACAGGTGACTATCTGAATGGTTATCTGTTCCTCAGGTACGCCTGAATGATAGATACTACAGTTCTTGACTACATGATTCAGTCAGAGTTCAGTGCTCAAAAATTCCCATTTCCTATCCAGTGGCAGAACTGTTCGAAACTTTCCCTACTCAGTCTGACAAATGTCTCGTGCTACGAAACAACATGATGGAAAGTGAAGTACAAATGACGCAGAGTCATCTGGTGGCTTTCCAGCAAGATTTCTTCAGGCATCCTTCTTCCGCCAGAGGACCCAGACGACATCAACCTACCAACCAGCATCAGTCATGACTGCTTTCCATCCAGACCACATCAACCTACCAACCCAAGCATCAGTCATGACTGCTTTCCAGCATGGGAACCACGGGGATTTCCATGAGAATTCCACTGAAGAAGCATCCATATGATTGACGTTCCTATGTAAATAAAATCGGAGAACTGATCAGAGTGGCTAAACAAACAACCAAGGCACAAAGAGCATTATTAGAAAGTACTGCATCACAATTTCAGATTTAATTGTCTCCAATTCTAGTCATTTATCAAGCTACACATGCCACAAGCACGACAAGGTCCAAAGCTATTTTCCGACATTGAAAGCTGGAAGCGTGGAACTGATAAATACTGCATTGCAAACCTAAAACTGCAAAAGTAAAGTAATGATAAAATCCTGAGAAAGTTTAATTGACAAGCCTCCATAGGAAAACGGTATAGATCCAAAAGCTAAATCAAATGAATATTTCGATAAAAGTACCAGAAAATCAACCTAACTGTAACAAGTGCATATTACCTGATTAGGTTCTGAAGAACTAATTTGTAAACGGTGAATGAAAAGAATGTTCCACTCACAAGGAAAGCTTAGTACCTGCAAAGAAGCCAACTGTGCTCAGATTTGCGGCAGCCATGGTGTGGCATATCAAGTATTCCGTGAGGAAATGACCAAGAGCGTAGATGAATGATAGGAAGGTAGCCAGATACAGAGGCCTGTTTTCCAGGCTCAGTGCGCAAAGGAAGCACAGTGTGCAGGTCAGAAGAGTCCAGATACCAAAAGTACGGCCATGAACATCAGTCACTGCATGTAAACAATGTTTTGGTAATCCACACTAGAATAAAAGGCCAAGTTTTTCAAAAATAACGGCACATAACTAGGAATTAATAATAGTTCATCATTTGTATATATGGTTATATAACAATAACAATAATACTTAATACCAGTATACGACAGAACACTTTCATTTTTCTTTTTGAAATATTACGTTTTCAAAATTTAGGGGCAACTAAGAACTACCATGGTCTACGTATTAACTGATAACCACAATGCCTCTATAGCAGACTTCCTTTTCACTTCTATGGTGTCAGCATAAGGATTGCAGAGCTCTGCATTAAAATAATGAACTCCCACAGCTGACTTCAGCAGAGATGATCAGTGATCTGAATCAAATAGTCATGAACTAGCAAACACCTGCAGTAAGGATGTCGGGTACCTGGATAAAGGGTACCCTAAACCCTCGATCTCCAGAAGAATTAGTCCCCGAATAGTTAAACCCAAATCACTAAAAAGCCTGTAACCAGCCTGAGAGACGAGGGTCCACCAGCGTACCTCGAGCCATGTTGGGCCGGCCCACGAGCAGCATCCAAGTCGAGACCGTCTCCTATTCGACAGGGAGCGTCGAGTGACGGAAGTCCGCCCGAGCGGACGACCTCCCGTCGAGCGACAGAAGTCCGCCCGAGCGGATGACCTCCCCTCGAGTGACGGACCTCCGCGCGGGCGGACGACCCCTCATCGAGTGACGGGTCTCCGCGCGGGCGACGACGCAAGTTTCTATTCCCGGGAATCGAGGGGCGGTGCAATAAATGCGAGGTTTACCTGCCTCCCGGCCGGATCCGCCCGTTGTCTCTTGTCTTGCCTATAAATTCAGAGGGGGGGTTGGGCTTCGTCCGTCCCTTATCTTGCCTTCCTGCTTTCATCGCCGCCGCCACCCGAGAGCAAAGCCGCCCTGCCAATTAGCACAAAAGAGAAAGAGAGCAAGAGATTGGGAATCTTCCCTCTCGTCGATCCACCGAGAAGGTTCGCACAGCTGCCATGGCGCCCGAGCTTCTTCCCCCAGAGGATTGGCTCCCGTCGTCCATGACGGAGCGGGAGCTCGAGGAGCTGGTGGAGGAGGGGCTTCTTCGCCCCGCTGTCTCGGTCGACCGGCCAGAGTGGATGGTGCCACCGAAGGAGGACTGGGAGCCGAACCCCCCGGAGGGGTATGTCGTGAGCTTCGTCAAGTATCACCGTATGCGGTTTGGGTCTGCTCCGAGTCTATTCATGCGGGCATTGACGAACTTCTACGGAGTCGTGCTCCAATACTTCTCCCCAACGCCATCTCCAACGTGGCGATCTACATCGTCGTCTGCGAGGGGTACCTGGGGATGGAGCCGCACTGGGAGTTGTGGATCCATCTCTTCAAGGGGGAATCCTTCACCAAGCCGGTGACGCAAGGGAGGAGGAGAGTCGTTCGTGCCGGCTGCTGCAACCTGTCCCTGAAGCGGCCGGAGCTATTCATCCTGACGGGATTGATGTCTAGCCACGGCGGGTGGCATGCCCAGCACATCCGCAACGACGAAGATTGGTTACCGCACTACACCGGATGCACCCTCAAGGCGCGCCCGGAGCACTGGCTGCATGGCGTGATGAAGGAGTATCAGGCGAGGCTAAACCTCGATGGGTTGAGGGCTCTGCGCGAGCGGGGGCTGAACACGGGGGTCGTCGTCTCGGCATTCCACAACCGGAGGGTTCTCCCATTGATGCGGCGCCTGCTATGCTTGGACCAGATGGTCCCTGGGGCGCCGCTCGAGGGGTGCCAGATGTCGACCGAGGTGCTTCCCCCGGAAGACGTTGCGAAGCGGGTGAGGGGGCGGTCGCGGCGCCTTCGCGCAGTATGAAGTGAACAGCATCCCGATGCTACCAGATGACGGCCACATCCAGCTGGTAAGTACATCGCTATATTGTTCTCAGATTTCTTTCTTCTCGAACTCATCCTCATGCCTTTTGTCATGGGTTTGTGCACAGCCGGCCATAGACTTCAGGGCGTCGAGGCCCCCGTTCAAGGAGGATGATCCTGGCTGTGAGGCAAGACACCTCACTGCTCAGCAGCAGAAGAGGACCAAAGACGAGGAGAAGAAGAAGAGGAAGAGGCGGAACCTCGAGCGCCAAGCGCGTGACCAGCGCCGGGCGAAGCAGAGGCGTGAGGGGCTCTTCAAGGAGGATCCCTTTCAGAAGAAGAAGAGGAGGAGGAGGAGGATAGCAATGATGAAGGGGTGCAAGCGTGTCTCGATGCCTTGGTGCCCTGAATGGCCCCGGCTGATGCCACTCCTATGCAGGGAGCCGTCGGGGCGGGGTCGTCCTCTCAGGCCTTGAGGTTGTCCTCGACGCATGTTGAGGGCCGGGTGACGCGGGCCTCGGAGCAGCCCCAGGGGCAGGGTTCGAGCGACCCCTCCGCTCAGGGAAGGTCATCGTCTCGTCGCACGCGCGGCGAGATGCCTCCGGCTCCTTCACAGGGGGGTCTGGCACACTGCCGCCCCAGACCAGGTCGGCACCTAGTGCGCAGACCCAGAGCCAGTCGGCCTTGAAGAAGCGAGAGACGCCGAGGACCTCGCCGGTGGTGGCTCCGACAAGCTCGGGTTCGGGCATGGGCCCGTCGAAGGGGGCTCCAAAACCCCTGAGCGGGTTGAAGGCAGGCAAGAGGGCGCCCCTCATTCCCATAGGGTAAGTCTTTGGAGACTTGGGTTCTCCTTTCCCTTTCTTTGACGCTTTGGGTGTTCTTAGCATCTCCTGCTCGTATGTGGTTCAGGGCCAAGCGTGCCAGAGACGGCAGCTCCCTTTCCTACGAAGCGGCTCAAGACTGACACCGCGACGAAGATGGCGGCGTCGGCGCCAGGTGCTGCTTCGATGCCCCAGGCAGCGACGGTGGATACCTGGGTTGCGGAGGCCCGTGCTGCTATGACCCGAGGCAAGCTGACGGGCACTGCTTCCATGGCAGGCTCGACCACCCCGGTGACCACAGTGGGAGGGGGGGAGGGACACAGCCCAGAGCCAGGAGCAGACCGATGTGTCTCCCGGCACCACCGGACTCGGGGACGTAGCCCCCGGTCGGGAGCCGGGGTCGACGGAGGAGACTCCGATCATCGCTGACGGCGAGGAGGCGGATACCTCTGCTCGGGATGTGGAGGAGACGACTGAGACCCTTAGCAGTAGCAGCCTGGCCAGTGTGGCCACAAGGGCTGCATGAGCTGGAGGAGCGGCGGAAGCTGGAGCGGCTGCAGCAGCAGGAAGAGTGGATCGAAGAGAGCCAGCCATAGCTGCAGCAGCCGAAAGGGCGGCTCGAAGAGAGCCAGCCATAGCCAGAAAAGCTGCCGACTGAGGACGTCCCGGCGCGGGGGAGGTCGGACAGCCGACTGCGCAAGCGGCCCCGACGGAGGCGTCGGCCGATCGGGGTTCCTCGTACGGCCCCGGTTTGGATGCTCCCAGCCTCCTCCCCAAGGGGAAGCAGAAGGCTAGGGAGGCCAGGTCGTCGAGGGTTCGAGGAAGGGGCAGAGTTGCCCTTCCCCATGCTGGCTGACCGAGTGGTCCGTTTCGGTGGCCCGGTCGAGATGGGGGAAGGCATTATGGCGGCGGTGCAGCAACGGATCGAGGAGGACCTTCCTCACTGGGGTTGGGAGGCCCTTCTACTCTGGGACCCGGTGAATTCTGATACTCCTATGCTCAAAATGAACGACCCGACGGAGGTCGAGAGATGGGAGCATGTCGAGGGGTTCCGAGCCTGGCTGCAGCACGCCCTGTGGTTGGCGACTGATGTCATCTCCGATGACTTGGCATTATGCTTCCAGGTATGTGATCTCCCTTCACGGTGTGGTGGTCGATTTACTTGCTTATGTGAAGGCGGCCAAGAAGGAGCACACGGTGCTGCAGGAAGGGTACACGACCCTCGAGATCCATGCCACCGGTGAGTCTTCTTCTTTAGCCTTTGGATTTTGCCTCTATCACTCTTGTCGTGGATAACCCCTTTCTTACATTTCATTCCTCGATGAGGAGTTGGTCAAGGCTCGGGATAGCGCCAAGACGCTCCAAGACTCCTATTGGGCCGAGGTGAAGTTGACCAACACCCTCGGCTCTGCGATCACCTCGATCTGTAATGACTTCGAGGTTGCTCCTCAAGCGGAGGTTGAGGGCGACATAAGTGGGAACTCCTTCCTCGTCCGGCTGTACGAGCTTAGCCGCGTCGTGAGGGAGCAGGTCCGGAACGCACTCCATGTCGGTGTGAAGCGGGCGATGGCGGTTGTGTGCTCCAGCTTCACATACGACATGGGGGTGGTCTCCCACGGCTTTGCCAGTGACCCCTCCAAGACCAACATCGAGAACGAGGAGAGGCATCTAGCCCTGATCGAGGCTACTGAGGAGCCCGACAGTCGTCTGGCAAACTCTTCGAGCCCGAAGTCCTACAGGCAGCCAATGACGACGAAGAAGACGCAGGCCTATGAGCCAATCTGGGCAAGAAGGTCCATGTAATACATTAGATTTTGTGAATTATTGGTGGTGTGGCCCTGGGGGCCTTGGAGACATTATGCATGTACATATTTATATATTCACGAGTTTTACGTTCATTTCTTTCTTGCCAACCTGACTGTGTGTTTAGTTAGTAAACTCGGTACACGGTTGCACCCCTCGAGGGGGGGAGTGAGTAGGTTCCGTAGCTCAGAGGCATAGGTGATCTCACGGTTCGACAGCCCTCGACCATTGGGGCGTTCCTGTGACATTTTTGACTAAATGCCAACACATATCGAGGCGTTCAGGGTGTTCCCCCTTTGTAGCCCCCGAGGGAGACTTGACTCTGATGAGGCAGAGACGAGGCTACCTTATGCACGTGAACAAAAAGTTGAACTTGTAAACGAAAGTACTTCTTATTCATTCATGACATGAGGAAATGTACGAGGCCTTGAGGCCCTAAGGGTAGAAGCGACGTAGCTGTTCAATGTTCCACGCGTTTGGTGAATGTCTCTCCCTTGCCGTTGGCTAGCTTGTAGGTTCCGGGCTTCAACACCTCAGCTACGATGAAGGGGCCTTCCCATGGTGGGGTTATCTTGTGGCGGCCCTTGTTGCTCTGCCGTCGACGGAGGACGAGGTCGCCGACTTGGAGGTCCCTCTTGCGCACGTGCATGTCGTGGTAGCGTTGGAGCTTTTGCTGGTACCTCGCAGAGTTGCGGAGGGCCACATCTCGAGCCTCTTCAAGTTGGTCGACAGTGTTTGCATGTGCTTCCTCGTTCGTCTGCTCGTTGTAGGCCTTTAGTCGAGAGGACCCATACTCGAGGTAGGTGGGGAGGATGGCCTCAGAACCATAAACCATAAAGAATGGAGTAAACCCCGTGGCTCAACTTGGTGTTGTCCTTAGGCTCCACAGGACCGAGGGTAGCTCGGCGGCCCACTTCTTGCCGTGCTTGTTCAGCCGATTGAAGATTCAAGGCTTCAGTCCTTGTAAAATCATACCGTTGGCATGCTTGACCTGGCTGTTAGTTCTAGGATAAGCGATGCAGACCAATTCACACGGATGTGATGGCGATCGCAGAAATCTAGGAACTTCTTGCTAGTGAACTGCGTGCTGTTGTTGGTGATGATGACGTTAAGGACCCCGAAGCGGTGGATGATGTCGGTGAAGAATAGAACCGCCTACTCGGAGCAGATGTTAGTGATAGGCTGAGCCTCGATCCACTTCGTGAACTTGTTGATGGCTATGAGAAGGTGAGAGTAGCCCCCAGTTGTCTTCTTCAAGCGCCCGACGAGATCGAGCCCCCATACGGCATAGGGCCATGTGATGGAAATCATCTGTAGAGCGTTAGCGGGGAGATGCATTTGCTTGGCGTAGAATTGGCATCCCTCGCATGAGCAGACGAGGTTGATGGCGTCGAAGACTGCGGTTGGCCAGTAGAAGCCTTGTCAGAAGGCATTTCCAACGATGGTCCTTGGAGCAGCGTGGTGACCGCAAGCCCCCGAGTGCAAATCCCGAAGCAGCTTCTTCCTCAATAGTGATGCAGCGCTGGAGGACCCCGATAGGGCTCCATCGACAGAGCTCCTTGTCTTCACCATAGAGGACGTAGGTTTTGACCCGTCAAGCAATGCGGCGGGCCTTGGTCCGGTCTTCCGGCAACTCCTCTCGAATAAGGAAGTCGAGGAAGGGAGTGTGTCAGTCGAGCTCGGGGTTTGGAGGAGGAGGCGACCCCTCGATCTCCGTGTCAAATATGTATACTTATGATGATATCATTAACTAAACACATGCTCTAACAAGGGCATTGATGATAATCCAGAGATAGAAATAGATAATAAAAATGTAGTATGGCTAGATGAGTGATCATTGTCGGTGTCGAGACCCGAGGGTGCCCTAAGCCGATGAGTGAATGTGTACTACATGCTCCCTAATTTGGATGGTGATGCAAGAAGAACACACGATATTTATCCTGGTTCGAGCAAAGAAGTCCCTACGTCCAGCGGGGGAGGAGACTTGTATTATCTTGCACTGAAGTGCTTGTACAGGGTTGAATACAAGTGAGCGTTTCGGGCTCCGGAAGCTCTTCTCTCTAACTGTCTAACTGTCCCTTACAACAAACCCGGCGTCCCCTTTTATAGGCCAAGGGGAGGTACAAGTGTACAGGTATCCTAATGCTGTCGTGGGTAGTGACGTCGAGGGGGTGATGCCGATCAAGTCATTGCCGTTGTAGAGGCGTGCTCCTAGCATGGCTTGCCCCTGTAGCAACGCGCTTGGAGTCGATGACTGTCCTTTGGGTGCATCGTGATGACGCCGGTGATAGTCAGTGAAAGACCCCGTACCCATACGGGAGCGTACGAATCCCTGTAGGTGTCACGTCTGCGTTGCAGCTTCTTCCCCTGCGCCTAGATTGACCGAGGGCTCATACAGGTCCTTCGAGAGGATGTCAGGTAGGACAGTACCTCAAGTCGACGCGATTTTTCCAGCTCGTCTGCGGCCTCGTTGTATCTATGGGCGATGTGGTTGTCCTCCAACTTGCGAACCTCCTTACAGTAGGCCTCCATCTTGGGGTCATGGCAGCACGGGGCCTTCATGACTTGGTTGATCATGAGTTGCGAGTCGCCACGAACGTCGAGGCATCGAACTCCGAGCTCGATGGCGATGCGCAAGCCGTTGACGAGGGCCTCGTACTCTAGAACGTTGTTAGAGGCTACAAAGTGGAGTCGGATCACGTAGCGTATGTGGACTCCGATGGGTAAGATGAAGAGTAGGCCCACGCCTGCTCTCATCTTCATCAGCGACCCATTAAAGAACATCATCCAGAGCTCTGGTTGGATCCGTGCGGGGGGAAGTTGCATGTCGGTCCATTCAGCGATGAAGTCTACTAACACCTGGGACTTAATGGCCTTGCGTGGTGCATAGGTGAGGGCCTCGCCCATGAGCTTGACCGCCCACTTGGCGATTCTCCCCGTGGCTTCCTAGTTCTGGACTATCTCCCTGAGGGGGAAAGACGAGACCACAGTTACCAGGTGGCCAAGGAAGTAATGTTGGAGCTTGTGTCGCGTGAGGACGATGGCATAGAGCAGCTTCTAGATTTGAGGATAGCAAACCTTGGTTCCTGAGAGTACCTCACTAATGAAGTAAACTGGCTACTAGACAGGCAAGACGTGCCCTTCTTCTTCTCTCTCGACAACTATGGCCGCGCTGAAAACCTGGGTGGTTGCGGATACATAGAGTAAGAGTGGCTCGGTCGGATTCAATGGTACGAGAATCGGAGGTGAGGTCAGCATGGCTTTGAGCTTGATGACGGCTTCCTTTGCTTCAGGGTCCAAACAAAGTGCTCTGATTTCTTCAAGAGGCGGTACAGAGGCAGTGCTTTTTCTTCGAGTCATGAGATAAAGCGACTGAGGGCCGCAAGGCAACCCGTAACCCTCTGGACACCCTTGATATCTTCTATCGGACCCATCCTGGTGATTGCGGAGACCTTTTCGGGGTTGGCCTCGATACCACGCTGAGAAACTATATACCCCTGGAGCATGCCTCGAGGGACGCCGAAGACACGCTTCTCAGGGTTGAGCTTGATGTTCTCTGCCCAAAGGAATTTGAACGCGATCTCGAGGTCATTGATGTGTTCAGCAAAGACGTGGAGCATGCATCGTTGGTACGTTGCCCCAGTGTATCAAAGGCCGAAGGGCATAGTTACGTAACAATACATGCCGAAAGGGGTGATAAAGAAAGTTGCGAGCTGGTCGGACTCCTTCATCTTGATTTGGTGGTAACCAGAGTAAGCATCGAGAAAGGAGAGGGTTTCGCATCCCGCGGTCGAATCAACGATTTGATCGATACGTGGTAAAGGAAAGGGAACTTTAGGACATGCTTTATTCAAACTTGTATAGTCTACACACATCCTATAGTTCCCGTTCTTTTTCTTGACTAGTACAGGGTTAGCTAACCAGTCAAGATGATGAACCTCCTTGATGAACCCGGTCGCCAAAAGCTTGTTGACTTCCGCCCGGACGATCTTGCGCTTCTCCTCATCGAAACGGCGCAAGGGTTGCTTCACTGGTTTGGACCCAACTCAGATCTCCAAGGCGTGCTCGGCGAACAACCCCACCTCAACTGCGGGCCGGGAGGCCTTGACCCCGGGACGGGGGCCCCAACCGCAGGCGGATCTTCTTCGCTGCGGACAAACCTAGCTCGAAGGGTAACAGCGGCGGTGGCAAGCGTGGAAAACGTGACCCCACCATCCAAGGGCCTCTGTGGGGCCTCGTTGGAGGTTCTTGGAGTCACAACCCGCCTTGACCGCAGGAGGGAGGCCTCGATCATGGGCCGGGAGGCCTCGATCGTGGGCCGGGAGGCCATAACCATGGAACGCAGAGCCGCAACCAAGGATCGCGCGGCTTTGTGCGAGGGTCGGGGGGGCTCCAGCCTTTGTGGGGCCGTGACCGAGGCTCGCGGAGGCCTTGACCACGGGACGAAGGACTTCAACCATGAGATGGAGGGCCTTGATCTCGGGACGGGAGGTCTCGACCCCGTGGCTGGAGGCTCGACCCCAGGACGGGGGCCTCGACCGTGGGGCGGGGGGCCTCCATCGAAGGGCCGAAGGGGTCAACAGTGAAGATTTCTCCGTCTCGGACGAGCCAGCCTCGGGGAACTTCAGTGGAGAGGCCAGCCACATTCGTAGTTGTGGATCGCAACACGGAGTGACGAAAGGCGGTGCTGGCAGAGCACGCCTTGTGCACCTGACGACGGGGGAAGGAACCAAACATCGTTGGGGTGTACGACGACACGGGAACGCAGGCGGTGGACGTCGCCACGTTCAAGCACGAATGGTAGCTCGTTTTGAGATGAGCAATCTCGGCGCGCTCTCCTGCTACCTCAGCATTGAGGTGGAGAAGGGGAGGGACTTCATCACGCTGGGGCAGCAGAGGCTGTGGGAGCAGGCTGGCATGGTGGATTGTAAGTCCACGGCGGTGAAGAGGTTGACGGCGTTCAGCAAGGCATCGCTCAAGTCCGGTGAAGGTGAGCAAGGGCTCATGACATTCGGTGAAGCGGACAAGGCAGGCGACGTGGATAGGCGACATAGTACTTTGGGCATACTCGGCGGCGCCAATCGCTTGGCAATCGCTGAAGCAGAAGACGGTGGCGCTGTCGACCTTCGAGGTGGAGTACATCACGGAGGCCACCGCGACATGCCAAGTCTCTCGGGCATCTCAGGAACTGAGGCAGAGGATTGGCATGGTTGAGGTTGAGGGTAAGCAGCAGGATTAGGGAAAGATTGTTGGACATAATCTGCTGCTACCCCCGGTTTTCTCTCCCGCAGTCCACTCGAGGGGTCCACTCGAGGGGGAGGCATGGGCAGGACAGAGCCTGCTGCCCCAGTCCACTCGTGGGCGTGGTACGGCAGGGCATGGCTCACCAGTGCTGTAGCAGCATGGTGGGGAGTAGGTAGAGATACATCGGTCATTCCGACTGATGTGTGCATAGTACTAGGAGTAGGTGAGAATAGTACTAAGAGTAATTGGGGGAAGTGGAGACCCATACCCCTTGTACCTTGTAGTAGGTAGGAACCTATATAAATATGCTATGCAAGGCAATGGAAAACTTAGCTCTTGCCATCATAGTTATGTCCAGGCAGTCGGCCAACGCTGGTGCTTGTGTGTGTGCTGTGTGAGTGCGGGAAGAGAGCTTAGCTCGTCTTCTTCCTTGGTTCAGGGGAGTCGGTCGAGGGGGGGGTCGAGCAGGTGCTGCTCGCCTCGAACCTGGTCGGCAGCCAATGCTGCTGGTCGGCGCCATTGGTCGGGACCTTCCAAGGTGGTCGGCAGTGGTCGGTGCTAGGTTCTAGCACCAACAGATTTGACCGTTGTACCCGATAACTGTAACACCGCTATAGCCATGCGGTTAGGCAGGAGTTAATGGGATCATTAAATACACTAATTCTCGTACAGGAAGTAGGTGGATTAGAAGGGGGTAGTAATCAGCGGGGGGGTCGTCCGCTCGGGCGGACTTCCGTCACTCGAGCGAGGGGTCGTCCGCTCGGGCGCACTTCCATCACTCGAGGTCCTCCACCGAACTGGAGTCGGCCTTGTCTCGGGCGGTGTCGCTCGTGGGCCGGCCCGACGTACCTCGGTGTACGCTTGTGGGCTTCTTTAATGACTTCGAGGTTTTGCTGTTGGGGATTAATCCTCTTGGATATCGAGGGTTTAGGGTAACCCTTGTTCAGGTATTGTTGAAATGCACCGTATAAGTCAAAGTCAACCAGGAACCAATCAAATCTCACCATCGCTGTCATGCAACAGACAAACACTGTTCGAGCAACTTGCACACATTAGAACGCTTATTATTATTATTTTTTACAACTGCCTACCACAAATCAAACACCCTTAGGCCGTAGCTCGCCAAACCAATCAGAAGTCATATGAACATGCCGCGACTGACATTGTCCCCATCATCTATAGAGAGAGAGGGCAATCCCCACCGATGAAATATATATTTACGCCAAATCATTTTTCGTTCAAATCCTCTTGCGTTGAATTTTGACACTAAAAGCGAGCATATAGTATCTTTAGCACCAGCTGAAATCAGAAAGTCATAATGCCAGGTTGGCATCAGTAATAACCATTCGTTCCTCTAAGGACTCTATGTATAAGTGTACAATAAAAATCCTGGATGAGAAAATGATGAGCAGGTTAAAACTTTGTAAGACTTGTTGAGTTTCAGGTTCGCTTGACGAAAAAAACTGCGGTACACGAGCACACGGCTCCTCATTTTCTCTAACGTGCAATATTGTTCAAAGTACTACAGAATCATAAACCGTGCCCCCTCATCACCAACCAAATCAAAAGAAAAGCAAGACATTGCCATGGCCACATGAGGAGCTTAGCCGTTTAGTAGAGGACAGCGGAACAGTCCATGGCCGCAACACACCAGACAACCAGATACAAACACACCATTTACCAAGAGCGTCATTGTCATTTAGAACAGAATTCAATCCGGCCTCTTCTTCCTCAACGGCCTCCACTACTCCAAAATGCTCTACTCCGGCCTCTTCTTCCTCAACAGCCCCACACACTCCAAAATGCTCTACTCCGTCCTCTTCTTTCTCAACAGCCTCCCATTAATTCTGTTGTTGACCTACACCCCAAATAGAAAATAGAAAAAACCAAACAGTGTCACAAAGAGAAACTCGGATCGGTGGAAAGTACAATAGAGAGGGAGCTAGATTTACCTAGAACAATCACTGTAGCAAACCAACTGGCTGACGGTACCCAATTTGGTACAGCCGATATTGAACTGTTGCCACCACCCTGTAGAATTTGACCAATGTCACCAGTTCTAAGTGGAGAGAAGTGAAATCATGCCCCACAAGGTTCCAGGTATGCCGTCCAAAATTAATAGCCTCCATCCTATGTGCGTGGCAATTTCTAAGAAGTTCTAACGGTTTGTGCCCATCAATTACAGCAACCTCATGAGGAGTCAGCCCCCAAGGAGCCTGATTTCCCATGTGAACAGCCTTCAGCGCACCAATCTGATCAGGTCTGATGTAGTTCTGATGCTGATGGTTGTAAGGGACCTCATAGTCTCTGCCATTATTATTCTTGTAAGTATAAGTATGACGAAGAAGGCGATTTTGGCGAGCATTCCCTCTCCAATTGTTACCAGCAGCAGCACTAGCAGCGGCAAGTATGTTCTGATAATCTGGAGAAGGAACTTTATTTCTCAGATGGTTAAGGTGGTCTTTGAAGAGAGAGGAACACAACCCTAGAGGGACGAGACTAGCATGCTGAGGAAAGAGAGGACGCACAGCAAAGTCAGTCACCATGAGATCCAACAGATGGGCCACATCAGCTGGAACACAATGAACCTGTTGTGGAACAACCTGATTTCCAACAACAAGGTTTACAACAGTCAAGAATAGGTCCCGGATGATTGACCTTGCCACCGTGTAGTTTCCCTGCAGACGTTCATAGGTTGCATTTCTAAGGAAACTCTTGCACAAAAAGTGAACCCCTTTCACCTTGACATCACCATTGGGAAGAGTTCACTTTCTGTGCAAGAGTTTCCTTGGAAATGCAACCTATGAACGTCTGCAGGGAAACTACACGGTGGCAAGGTCAATCATCCGGGACCTATTCTTGACTGTTGTAAACCTTGTTGTTGGAAATCAGGTTGTTCCACAACAGGTTCATTGTGTTCCAGCTGATGTGGCCCATCTGTTGGATCTCATGGTGACTGACTTTGCTGTGCGTCCTCTCTTTCCTCAGCATGCTAGTCTCGTCCCTCTAGGGTTGTGTTCCTCTCTCTTCAAAGACCACCTTAACCATCTGAGAAATAAAGTTCCTTCTCCAGATTATCAGAACATACTTGCCGCTGCTAGTGCTGCTGCTGGTAACAATTGGAGAGGGAATGCTCGCCAAAATCGCCTTCTTCGTCATACTTATACTTACAAGAATAATAATGGCAGAGACTATGAGGTCCCTTACAACCATCAGCATCAGAACTACATCAGACCTGATCAGATTGGTGCGCTGAAGGCTGTTCACATGGGAAATCAGGCTCCTTGGGGGCTGACTCCTCATGAGGTTGCTGTAATTGATGGGCACAAACCGTTAGAACTTCTTAGAAATTGCCACGCACATAGGATGGAGGCTATTAATTTTGGACGGCATACCTGGAACCTTGTGGGGCATGATTTCACTTCTCTCCACTTAGACCTGGTGACATTGGTCAAATTCTATAGGGTGGTGGCAACAGTTCAATATCGGCTGTACCAAATTGGGTACCGTCAGCCAGTTGGTTTGCTACAGTGATTGTTCTAGGTAAATCTAGCTCCCTCTCTATTGTACTTTCCACCGATCCGAGTTTCTCTTTGTGACACTGATTGGTTTTTTCTATTTTCTATTTGGGGTGTAGGTCAACAACAGAATTAATGGGAGGCTGTTGAGGAAGAAGAGAACGGAGTAGAGCATTTTGGAGTGTGGAGGCTGTCGGGGAAGAAGAGGCCGGAGTAGAGCATTTTGGAGTGGTGGAGGCCGTTGAGGAAGAAGAAGCCGGATTGAATTCTGTTCTAAATGACAATGACGCTCTTGGTAAATGGTGTGGGCTTTTACAATAGGCTTTACACACTGGGCTTCACATAACTGGGCCAAAAAAAAACACTAGGCCGTACAAAATGGTTACATGGCCAATCTATCGGAGCTTCCTGCAATACTTTCCCCTGCTGCATGAAAGAAACAAAGATCTGGATCGATCGGAGATCAAAAAACGAATGAGAAACAGAGTGACGAAAATCAAATAGAGAAGATGGAGACAATTGATCAATTCCATGAACCAAGGAAGAAAAGGGTACTTATCTGTGCTTGATCCATCCAGTAGATTGCTTCTTTCCTCTTGTTGCTTGCTTCTGTCATGTTCTTGTTGATCTGTACGATGTTACATAAAACCTACTGGGCAGTGTCTTCACCTTGTTCATCTCCAGGGCCACCTCTGTACATTTATGCAGACAATTAGTTCTTCTTCTTTTGCTTTGATATTAGTAGAGTGTAGATACTAATCTGTACAAGTCAAATTCTTTAGCTGACCTGTGTACATAGTAGTGCTGCATAGTACTGCTACATAAGCACCATAGATTGACAAAATTTCATCTACTCATAACCACAATTGCATTTTTTCTTTTTCTTTCTCGAACACGCAGGAGAGTTGCGTATCATCATTATATTAAGAAGAGTAAAAAAGTGGGTTAAGAAACCCCATACAGCCACACACACCCACACACATCCACACTTTTACATCTAAAGCTGTCTCTCTCTTCCCTTTACAAAAACTTGACCCAAGACCATAAGAGAGGAGCTCATGAATTGACCGGCTCTAGAGCAAGGAGATTGGATAATCTCCGAGCTCCGGCCAAACTCCACAAAACAACTAACTCATCTTTTACCGAAGCAAGAACACTACTTAGGCTCGGTTGAATCCCATCAAAGACACAACAATTGCGGTGATTCCAAATGGACCAAGCTCCTAGGATGATGATGGAATTGAGACCCTTTTTAGTCTGGTCATCAAGTCCAGAATTTGTGCTTGCCCACCATGCATCAAAGGAGTTGTTGTCAGGCTAGGGAAAAAGGTTCTGCAGGCCGACCTTATGTAGAATGTTGTACCATACTTGCCTGGAGAAGACACATGAGATCAGCAGATGATCAATTGTTTCCTCAGCCTGATCACAGAGCGGGCAACGTTCAGGGTGGGGCAGTCCTCTTTTAGCAAGATGGTCTGCAGTCCAGCACCTATTGTGTGCCACTAACCACATGAAAAACTTGCATTTGCCTGGAGCCCAGCTCTTCCAGATTCTCTCGCAAGGCCCAAACTGTATAGCCCCAATAAAAAATCCCTCATATGCAGATTTGGCAGAGTACACTTCCGAACTAGAGAATTGCCACAAATGGGAATCATCAACCTCAGGCTGCAATGTAAAGTCTGAAAGTAGATCCCACAACTTGAAAAATTCTGCCAAAACAGGTACGGTAGTGCTGACACCTCGTATATCCTGCACCCACTTCATCTCAGTAAGGGCATCATACATTGTCCTTTTCCTTGCTTTGCTGTTGACTAATCTAAAAAGTTTAGGCACCAATTGATCTAGGCTCTGTCCATGCAACCACCTGTCAGTCCAGAAAATTGTGTTCTTGCCGTTGCCGACCTCTGAGACAATGGCCACATTGAAAAAAGCCTTGACCGCAGGGTACACATGGATTTGGAAAGCTGCCCAAGGCCTATCAGGTTCAGTTTTCTGCAGCCACAACCAACACATCCGGAGAGCCCATCCTAGTTGTTGTAGCTGGAAAATGCCAAGGCCTCCGAGCTCTGGTGGTCGAGTGACCTTAGGCCAGGCCAACAGGCAGTGTCCCCCTTTCACATCTTTTCTGCCTCTCCAAAGAAAACCTCTTCTAATTTTATCAATAGCTTTAAGAGCCCAGGGAGGAAGATCCATTGCCATAGCCAAGTATACCAACATGGAGGTGAGCACGTACTGCACCAAGGTTTTTCTCCCAGCCTTTGTGAGCAAATCCGCTTTCCATCCCGGAAGACGATCAGCAATCTGATCAATGATTGGCTGAACTTGCTGCTTTGTCAATTTACACAAGGAAAGTGGGACTCCTAGATATTTGCAAGGGAAGTCTGATAGTTGACAGGGGAGATGTTCCTGTATGGTGATTTTATCTTCCTCAGAACATCGGATTGGGAAGGCATTGCTTTTTTGCACATTTGTTCTCAACCCTGAGGCATTTCCAAAGAGTTGGAGGATATCCAATGTGATACCTAAATCATTGGCTGAAGGACACAGGAATATTACCATGTTGTCAGCATACAAAGATATGCGGTGCTGCAAGGCCCGTCTTGCTAATGGTTGCAATAATCCCTCATCTGATGCTTTCTTGACCATATAACATATGACATCCATGACCAAAATAAATAACATTGGAGACAGTGGATCGCCTTGGCGAAGTCCACGTCTGTGTAGAATTGTTTCCCCTAGGCTGCCATTGAGGAGCACCTGTGTGGAGGTAGAAGCTAGTAGCCCGCAAATGATGTCACACCACACAGGGCCAAAACCCAAGTGTTTCATGATCTCCAGCAAAAAAGGCCAGGATACAGAATCAAATGCCTTTGTGATGTCCAATTTTAGAAGAAGGCGAGCTTGTTTTTGCTGGTGAAGAAAATGAGCAGTCTGCTGGACGAGCATGAAATTATCTTGAATAAAGCGACCTTTGATAAATGCACTTTGGTTGGGAGACACCATCTGGTCCAGCCTCCCTGCTAGTCTGTTGGCTAATAATTTTGTGATGAGCTTTGCAAAAGAGTGAACCAAGCTTATTGGTCTAAAGTCCTTTATACTTGTGGCATCTTCTTTCTTAGGTAGGAGTGTAATAAAGGCTGAATTTAGCTGCTCAAAATTTCTAAATTTTCGACTCCAAACTGCTGACATTGCTGTCATAATGTCCACTTTGATAATCTGCCAGCAAGCTTTATAAAATTGTCCAGTGAAGCCGTCAGGGCCAGGAGCTTTATGTGATGGAAGCGAAACTATTGTTTTCCAAACCTCTTCTTCTGAGAAAGGGGTATCCAGCTCTGCAAGATCATGAGATGGGATATTCACTTCCTCAAGGTTGATGGTAGAGTCTTTGTCATTACTTACCCCCAAGAGATTATAGTAGAACTCATTCACAATCTTCTCCTTTTCTTCATTCTTGGTGAAAACCAGGCCATCCTCGGAAATGAGACTACTAATAAAGTTCTTCCTTTTTCGATGTTTGGCATGCAGGTAAAACAATGCAGTATTGGCATCACCATCACTGAGCCAGCTGATCCAGGAGTGGCTTCTAGCAATTGTTCGCTACAAGGATGATAGGGCCAAGGCGTGCCTTCTTAGTTGATTGTACAACCATTTCTCCTGGTTAGAGAGGGGGCGACCATCCTGGGCAATCTCTAGTTGATGAATTATTTCTCTTGCCATCCCAAGCTGTGAATTGATGTGCCCAACTTTTTTCTCACCCCAACTTTGCAGTCCTCTAACAGTGGCACGAAATTTCCTTGATAGAGTATCAAAAGGACAGGAGGAGGCTGGTACAGAAGTCCAAGCGATCTGAACTGCTTCTTGGAACCCTTCCAATTTTGTCCAGTAAGCTTCAAAATGAAATCTGGGTTTTCGAGGTTTGATATCATGAAGACCAAGAAGGAGAGGACAATGATCCAAACCATCAGTGGCTGTGCTCTGCAGCAGACAATTAGGGAAAAGTTGCTCCCAATCCACTGTACAAAGAAATCTGTCCAACCTGACCAAAGTTGGTGAATCTTGCTGATTGGACCATGTATATTTCCTCCCATGTAAAGG
The DNA here is from genome assembly GCA_023333625.1 of Bothriochloa decipiens. Classification (NCBI taxonomy): domain Eukaryota; kingdom Viridiplantae; phylum Streptophyta; class Magnoliopsida; order Poales; family Poaceae; genus Bothriochloa; species Bothriochloa decipiens. Next base: position 13,283,959 of record CM041632.1, on the reverse strand, counting down.
AAGCTCTTGTAAACCCAAATCATTAATGAGGTGACGAAATCTTCCCATCAGAGCCCTGTTTAGGTTGCCATTATTTTTGTCGTCATCTCTGTAAATGAGATTGAAGTCTCCCAGCACAATCCATGGGCCCTGGCAAGCGGCTCGTATGTCCCTTAATTCCTGCAGAAAGTGCACCTTATTATCATCCCCCTGAGGTCCATAGACGCAGGTGAGCCACCATGCTTGACCTGCATTTGGACTGAACTGCACGGATATGCAATGGTTGTCTACCCGAGTAGCAATAGCGGGACCAAGTTCATTGTGCCAGGCTACCAGAATCCCTCCAGTGGCACCAACCGAAGGCAATTCTACAAAATGGGTAAAGTCTGAGCCAAGGGCAGCAAGTATTGTTCCTTGAGAGAGTTGCTCTATTTTTGTTTCTTGAAAGCAAACCACGTCAACACGGGAAGATGAGACTAGAGAGCGTACTGAATCTTGACGTGCCTTAGAGTTAAGTCCTCGCACGTTCCAGCACAAAATATTTGAAGGATTCATTGATAAATCATATAACAAGTCAACCCCGTACAGCCTGGGAATACATCAGCTCTCTCCATCCACATCCTCGGGGGTTGTCCATCCAAACAAGGCTGCTAGAGCTTGGACATGAGAAGCTGGAAGTGGTTGGGCAAATAGCTTGCCATACTCATCTAGAGCTTCCTGGCTGATACCTTCACTCTCATTGATGACGTGCAAGGCCCTCATCACCTTCTTCTTGTTCCCTATTGCAATTTCAGTAGGCAGTTCAGGATCAACACTGGAGGAGCCGAAGGTGTGCGAGCCTGAACCCTTGTGCTTGCTCTTGTCATGAAAGACAGGGTTCTTGACCAGGGCCAATGCTGACTTGCTATCCACCCTGAGCTCCACCACCTCCACCTCTCGGCCCAAGAGCTCCCCGAGTAGCCTGGACAGCCAGAGGGCTTGAGTTTCTGTTGAGGCTATGGCAATGTACTCTACCTCATAGCTGGACAAAGCCACAACCTTCTGCTTGATTGACTGCCAACTGATCAAGCAGTTACCCAGGAAGAACATGGTTCCACTGGTACTCTTGCTTGTGTCGATGTCACTGGCGAGGTCGTTGTCGCAGTGCTAATGAAGCGCGCCGTGCTGGGAGCCCTATTGTAGTGAAGACCGTAGTCCATGGTCCCAACCACATAGCGGAGCACGCGCTTGATGGCCTGCTGGTGCTCCATTGTCGGCCGCTCCATGAAGCAGCTGAGGTAGCCGAAGGCAAACGCCAAGTCCGGCCTGGTGTGCACCAAGTACCGCAGGCTGCCGATGAGGCGCCGGTACTGAGTGGCATAAACCTCCTCTGCCTTGCTCTCGCGGCTGAGCTTGAGCTTCTCTTCCATGGGCGTAGCCGAGTTGCAGTCCACCATTCCCTCGAGCTCGAGGTTGCGTTGGGTGTAGTGAGCTTGCCGCAAGGTGATGCCCTTTGCATCCTAGTGAACCTCGATGCCGAGGTAGAAGGAGAGCATGCCGAGGTCTCTCATCTCGAACCTCTACTTCATCTCCTGCTTGAATTCCTACCTCATTCCAGTTGGCCGCGAGGTCGTCGACGTAGACGCCAATCAACATGACAGAGCGACCATCGCCCCACCGGTACACTGCCGCCTCGTGCTCGGCCTGCCTGAGCCCATAGAGGGCCTTACGCAGCCGGGACACCTTCCCTTCTTCTCCAGCGACGGCAAACCCAGGCAGCTGCCGCATGTACACCTCCTCCTTGAGGTCACCATTGAGGAAGGCAAACTTCACGTCCATGTGGTGCACCTTCCATCCTTCCTGCGCCGCCAGTGCGAGGAGCATCCGCACGGAGTCCATCCTCACCACCGGCGCGAAGGCATATCGAAATTGATGCCCTCCTGCTGCACGAAGTCGCACGCCGGCTGGATTGCGGGCGCGTCTGTAGACGTGGCTGCTGCCTGCGAGGCCTCAACTGCGCTCGAAACCGGAGTCGCCTAGGGCAGGAGAGTCACACCATGCTCTTCTTCAGGGCTCCCCTGCTCCCCCGGAGCTAGAGTCGGTGGGCACGACGTGACTGGAGCAGAGGATTGGTTCGGAGTAGGGAACGCAGGCGATGCCATGCTCGCCCTGCCCCCCTGATTTGCCCTCCCAGAGGTGTTCGACGACAAACTCCTCGTCCGTCAGAGCTAGCCCACCTCCCTCCTTGATCCAGTCCCAGCCGCGGCTCTCTTCGAAGACAACGTCCCGCGAGACGCGCACGCGCTAGGTCACCGGGTCCAGCACCAGGTATGCCCTGGCACCCGGTAGCCGATGAAGATGACGGGGCGGCTACGGTCGTCCAGCTTCTTTAGCTGCAACAGGTCCTTGACGAAGGCAACGCGGCCGAACGTGCACGGGTAGCCAACCGCTGGCGCCTTTCCCTCGTATGGCCTCTTGTCCTGCAGCGCCTTGGTGGGTGACCTGTTCAACAGATGAACAATGCTCACCCTAGAAGCGCACCGGCAGGTTTCTCTGCTTCAGCAGTGCAAGCGCCATGGCGACAACGGTCTGGTTCCTCCTCTACATGATCCCATTCTGCTGCGGTATGTAGGGGGCGCTGTAGTGGTGCTCGGTGCCTGCCTTCCTCGACGCAGTACGCCGCGAACTCGGCGACGGTGAACTTGAGCCCATTGTCCGTGAGCAGCGTCCGTTCTTCCCGCTCCTCTTCTCCGCGGCTGCGTGGAGGTGCTTGATGGCGTCCCCCGCTGCGTCCTTGGTGGTGAGCAACGCGACCCACATGTACCGCGTGGCGTCGTCGACCAACAGCAGGAAGTAGCGCCTGCCACCGGGAGTCGTCGGAGTCACAGGGCCGCAGATGGACCAGCTCCAGCGCCTCCTGCGCGCGAAACTTGGCCTCCGACAGGAACGAGGCTCGGCGATGCTTGGTGATGACGCAAGTGTCATAGAATTGCCCGACGTGGTCGATCACCGGTAGCCCGCGCGCCATGCCCCCCTTGGACAGCTACCGGGGCGCGTCGAAGTGGGCGTGGATGTACCGCTCACGCTAGAGCCAGGCTGTGTCATCCTTGTGCACGGCGAGGCACAGTGGCTTGGCTGTGTTGATGTGGAGGATGTAGAGCCGGTTGGCGCCGCGGCGGACCTTAACGGGCAACTTCTTGGAGCTATCCCAAATCCTCAAGATGTCGTCCTCGATCTCCACCTCGGAGCCGGCCTCGTCGAGCTCGCCGAGGCTCATGATCGAGTTTCGCAGCACCAGGATGAAGTAGACGTCGTGCAGCACCCGGTGCTCGCCATTCTTGGCCTCGAAGATGATGGAGCTGACGCCTTTGATCTGCACCTTAGACTCATCACTGAATCTCACCATACCTCTGGCCGATATGTCGAGGTCGGTGAAGAGCTCCCGGCGTCCAGTCATGTGCGTGGGGCCGCTATTCAGCCATCCATCTTCTCGCTGCCGCCGGAATCGGTGCCGAGAAAAGCATGCGCCCGTGGCTCCTCCAGGTTGAGGTTAGCTTTTTCTATTGTATGACTTCACTGGTGTTCAGTCAATTCCTCGGGAACAAATCAGGAAGGGAAAAAAAGAACTTTGTGCTTACCTTGACACGACACAATTCATTCTTAGCATCATCGCTTAGTACATGGGTTGGTAGGGAGTGGGGGTAACGAATACACGATGGGACGTACAACTAAAAATTTTAGCACAGTAGGCCTTGTTCACTTTGAAAAAATTAAACCCGATAAATAGTACCACTTTCGTCTTATTTGGTTCAAAAGATTCGTCCCGTGATTTTCAACTAAACTGTGTAATTTGTTATTTTTTACCTATATTTAATGTTCCATGCATGTGGGTAAAAATTGATATGACAGAGAGAGTAAAAAAAAATTAAAATTTAGGGGTAAAGTGAACAAGGCCGTAGTATACTTGTGCCTTCCTGTCCACGACACGTATGCACCCACGTGTCCAATTGGCAATTCGGCCGTCGCCGTGGCCAGGAATGCTGTCAGTCCAAGTAAACCCATGCAGACGACCAACTGGTCTAGCGTCCGTTCACCGGACATGAGCTCGCCGGCAGTGGCAGTGCCCGCGCTGGACGCGCTCCTCACGGGCTTGAGCGCGCCGGCGGCCGTCCCCAGCCTGTATGCACGCCGGCGGCCCTCCCCTTCCCGTATCCGCTGCTCGTCGTCAACGGGATCTCGGAGCTCGCAGGTGGTAGCCATGGCGGTCAAGATCCCCCACGGGAGGTCTTCGCCGTGACGTCGGAAGACTGGGAGATGCGAGGACGTCGGCCGCCGCCGGGCCCGAGCTCTGCGAGAGCGCCGGCCGCCGCCGGGCCCAAGCTCACGCACGCGCGAGAGAGAGAGACGCGCAAGCGAGAGAGAGGGCGCCCGTTGCCGGCCACCGTGGTCCGCACGCGTGAGAGAAGGCCACGACCGAGGAAGTTCGATGGCCGCCATGGTGCGTCCGTGCGCGAGAATACGGGGAAGAAGATACGGTCCGTGAGGCAGAGAAGGAACGAGAAAAAAAAATTTGACAAGTGGACCTAAGTATTAGGGAAATTTATTGGGAAACTGCCGCAACATCTTCCCCTAATAATCATAAAAGTAGTATTAGGCCCTCCCGTTAGAAAGGTATTGGGAAAGTTATATTGAAAAACTGTTGGAGATACTTTTAAATGAGCGATGCTAATGCCATACTCCGATCCTTCTCTGTTTTTGCCTACAACAGTTGAAGTGCTCGACTCTATCTGCCACTTATGGATGCTAATTAGCTCGGCTCGACTCGTTAAACTCATCAAGCCAAGTGTAAAAAAGTACACAAAATATAATATTTGTATTTTTCTAAAGCATGAGAATAGTAATAATACAAAAGTAACCTGCTAATATATATAAGTATAATAATATAATATAGTATTACGCCATTTATTAAGAAAATACAATAAAGTCACAATAATCTTAAGTTTCTAGAGAAGATTTTTTAAATATAAGCTCTGAAACACGTATGACGATTTTTTTTCTGTTGCATGCCTGCTACAGTATATATATAAATTGAGATGTTTTGGAACATATAAGGTAACATTAATTCCTAAAATGAACACATGTAATTAATTAAGCTAGTAAGCTACGTTCTACTGCTAGCTAGCACGGCCCGTGATCAATCTTATTGATTTTTGGTAGCATATATCTTTTTTATTTTTTTTAAAAAGCCTTGTTACGAGAAGATAGAAAAGTTCATTACATCCTAGCGTTCCGTGTGGCGAGATGTCCACGAAGGCGATGGACAAACACTAACCAAAGCGTCAGCTTTAAGGCGAAGCTTCGAGGATCGTACTAACTATTAAACTAATTATGCTTTGAAAAAGGAAAAGACAAGGACCTAGGGTACGAGAAGCCGCGAGGGCCCTGTACCCAGCCCCGATCCAGTCCTCAGCCTCGTCGCGGATCCTGTGAAGAACTGTTGTTGTGGCGCTGATGTTGTCGAACGTTCTACGGTTGTGTTCCTTCCGAATCATCCGACAGGCGAGCAGCACAAGAGCGTCGAACCCGCGACGTCGAGGCTCTGGGACAAGAACGCGAGTGCGAAACCACCAGTCAGCCAACGTATCGTCGGCTATGGGGCACAGGTGGCTGAGCTCCACGCGTGCCAGAAGGCGCAGCCAGACCTCCTGCGAGGAAGAGCAGAACACGAGGAGGTGATCGGCATGCTCCGGCTCTTGCGCACACAGTGCACAGTAATCACCCTGCTGCAGTCCGTGGCGCTTTCGGCGCTCCACGGTCCATAGCCTTTCATGGAGTGCCTCTCAGAAGAAAAACTTTGGGGGGGACAAGACACTGCCCATAGCTCTGCTGCCCCTCCGAGCATGACTCGACTGATGAAGAAAGCTTGATAGGCCGAATAACTGGAGTACCTTCCGTCCGGCGTCCACCTCCATACCATCCGATCAGGCATGGATGGGTCTAGCTGCACGTCCTACAGCAGGGTCCATAGTCGAAAGAATTGGGTCATGAACGTGTTTGTTGAAGCCGCGACCGCATCCCACGGCGCGTTTTAGCATATATCATCGGCAACATTTCCCTTGCACCGTTTTAGCGCGTTCATCTGAGTTGTGTAACCACCAATAATAATCCATGTGCCTGGCCGCTTGAGATTTCGCACATGCATGCGATGGGGCCCTTTTTCTTAATCAATCAAATCCATATCCATCACACAATTCAAAGTCCCAACAGTATGTAGTACACAATTGTGACGGGCAGCGAGAAAATATCCCGAGAATAACCCTGCGAGAGAGACGAGACCAAAGAAAATAATAGAGTTAATAATTCATCAGTCAGAAGATGTAAATGGAATAATTCAGCAAAATCATTACTATAATTATAATAAAGTGCATTATATATACTAAACCCACGCAATAGTCAACAGGACAGTAAGTAATAAGAAGGGAGTGATGGTGAAAGGTACAAACCCAGTGCTCATGATGTCGGCGTAGATCAACGGGAGTTGCCGCTGTCATCAGAGTAAACAGATGTACTGAGTAAGCTTCTCCAACAAAATTCAGGCTGCAGACCGTCACTTGACTATCGACAAACTAATGTCTTGTGCTAAAGTTTGGTGCCAACCAGCAACTGCATATGTTTACAGTACAAGGCTGGATGATGTACTGTAAGTGAGCCTACCGTCTATTAATAGTGGTATATATAACCATAATGTTGAGTCTATCGTCTGTTGGTAGTGGTATATATAACCGTATTGACTCTTACTGGCATATTGACATCATCATAGCTTGGTGACAACCACCACCGCAACAGCCAACAAACACTACCAGGAAGCATCACACCACATGACGAGCAGATGAACCTGCACACCCCGTATCAATTCTCAGTAGAGTGAATAACTGAATACATATAAGTTACGGCCTTTTATTTTTAACACTACAAGGGAGAATCACCCGAAAGCTACAATGAATCGTTAAGCACCGTCAGCTTGTTCTAAAACATACTGGTCATAAAAGTACAACGAACCGTTATCTGTTCTTATTACCATCTCTAGTTATATAAATCATATGAATGGTAAAGAACGATGAAGAACATTTAAGCTTATTTCATACAAACTACATTCTTGTTCATAATCCATGATTATAACATGATCACGACTATACTCAATATATAAGAATTGAGAACTTGATAAAGGAAGAACTCTTCATAGTATATTACAAAGAGTTGCACTTCTTCCTAGGAGACAAGCCCTCATTGATAGCTCAACCTTGCTCTAAATATTTCTAAGTATCTAAGCTAGAGAGCATACTGGTCATAAAAGTACAACGAACCATTATCCGGACCTATTACCATCTCTAGTTATATAAATCATATGAATGGTGAAGAAAAATGAAGAACATTTAAGCTTATTTCATACAAACTATATTCTAATTCATAATCCAAGATTATAACATGATCAAGACTATACTCTATATATAAGAATTGAGAACTTGATAAAGGAAGAACTCTTTATAGTATATTACAAAACAAGTTACACTTCTTCCTAGGAGACAAGCCCTCATTGGTAGCTCAACCTTGCTCTAAATATTTCTAAGTATCTAAGCTAGAGAGTGAGAATGAGAGAGTGAGAAGAAGCTCCAAAGGGTGTGTGTGAGTGTGTGTGTGTGAGAGAGAGAGAGAGAGTCCTCCCCTCCTTTTATAGCGTGTAGATTTTACTGGCTAGAGGAAGCCAGGCCCACACGTCAATAGGGAGGGTGTGGCCTCAGGTGCGCCGACGCCTAGGCTAGCCCGCCTCCCCACCGTCTTCCGCAGGTGGGCCTCTGGTGGATCCTGGGTCTCGGTGGTATTGGGGCATTGGCCTAGATATGCTTTGAGTTGGCCTTTTGTCTCTTCCCTGGCTTTTACGCTTTCTCGGAAGGCGTCTTTTTATTTGTAGAATTCCATGTACTTGGTATATTTTTAGCAAAGTGTCACAACTTTCAGGACAAGTGGAATTAGGTTAGTAGAAAAACTATATGTGTATAAAAATATATAACTATTCCTTTTTTTGTCTTAAGATGGTGCTATAAAATCGTCGTTAAAGACCACCAAAAGTATCCCCAAGCTTACCTTTTATTCGTCCTTGAGCACATATCAAAAGTGACTTTTCATGATTTATTATTTTTACTATATATCTAGACGTAGTGTACATTTAAGCACATATAAAAATGATGTATTAGAAAATCTAAACATTTTATATTTATTAGAATTGAAATAGACAATTTATGTCCTTGTTATTGTTTAATTTTTCTTTCTCGTTATAATAGTATATATACGGACATGTTTGTTTAGCAAATAAATTGAAAGGAAAACAAGCCACCGGGGCGTCGTACGTGTATCCGTATGTGTTCAGCAAACTAAAGTCAAATCCTATATAGGATTTGCCATATTATAAACTATAAACCTTCTACGTAATTGTAGCCGTTGGTACGGCGACCGCCGCAGTGCACATATTCTAGCGCGCATGCACATATTCTAACTCAAAAGAAATGAAAAAAAGACGGACAGTTGCACTTCTAGCCGCTTATATGATCTCGTCACCCTTGCAGTTTTTTTAGTGCTGCCAATGACGTCGCGAAGCTAGGCGCAGCTCTTGAAGGGTGAGGCCCCTTTTGGATCAAAGAAACTTCAAAGGAAAATTGGAGGAACTGAAAGTGGAGGAAACGAAGTTTGCATGAGCGACGCCACCGAGAAGTTGGTCACCACCCACTTGATCGGCGACGCCGCCGACGCTTCCTGCTTCCCGCCGTCGCGGCGGCGGTTGCGGCGGAGAAGTGGGTCCAGAAGGCCCAGGCCGTGAGCGCGAGCAGCATGACGGCCTTCTGCAGCGTGTGAGCGTGTCGGCGGCGATGAGGCGCTTGTTCATGTGGTAGGGGTCGTTGGTGGAGACCATGTGGAAGATGAGCACTGGCACGGCGTAGAGCGCCACGAAGTGGTTGATCCCCGCGCACTGCTCGTCGGAGAAGGCCTTGAGCCACCGCACCGACGCGTAGCCCAGCACCGCCGCCGTGTACAGCGGCGCCATCGCCTCCACCACGTGGTACACCGCGGATCCCGGGATCATGATTGTCGATCGGCTTTCAAACCAGCTGCAATTCTGCAAACAATCTAGCAATCGACAACTGTTTACCTACAAAACCAAGGAAACTCGCTACTCAGCCTCTCCTTTCTTTAAAGCTTTTGTTATGGTACCCTTAAATGATTGTAGGCCGTTTATTTATTTTAATTGTACGGTCATGATAAACTTTTACCTCCTAGGAGGTAATAGTTTAAATGTATATTTATTTATTTATTTATAACATAAAATAAGATAAGTAAGGAAAGTTTACATATAAAAAAATTTTTTCTCTAGATTTGATTCATGCGTGTGATCTCTTGTGATCTTTAACTAATATGGCAACTCTTTTTACTTTATAATTTTGTACATAAAATCTTTTGATTGTCACATTATTTGGTACTTTCTTCATCCAAAATGGTAAGTTGTTTGACTTTTTAGACACAAAAGTTTGACCGCTCGTCTTATTTATAAAATTTATATAAATATAGTTAAATTTAAGATATTCTTAAAGAGATTTGATTAATAAGGTAAGCCATGACAAAAGAAATTATATTTTGAATAAATTTTGAATAAGATGAGTGGTCAAACTTGAATCAAAAGTCATATGTTTTATAATTTGTGATGGAGGAAATATATGACTATAAGGTGAGACGTACGTGTGTGTATTTACGTGTGTGTGGGGCGAGGCCGTGCGCCCGTGTACATGTGTGTGTGAAGAGGCCGTGTGTGTGGTTATAGCGTGTTTGTACGAGACGTACGTGTGTGTATTTACGTGTGTGTGGGGCGAGGCTGTGTGCCCGTGTACGTGTGTGTGTGAAGAGGCCGTGTGTGTGGTTATGGCGTGTTTGTACGCGTCCATGTACGTGGTTAATGTTTCCATGCATCTTCTTTCTTAAAAAAAATGTTTCCATGCATCTTAGTGCAGATAATGTGCCGTGTTCATGCGCAATCCCTCCGGACCTGGGGGGGAAGAATCACGTGGTGCATGCGGGGGAATCACGCGGGTGATTTACCTCCCATCATTAGGGGATATCACGACGTCTTATGTTTTTTCCTGGATTTTTCAATTTATTATTTAATTTATAAAATGTCAATAATCAAGGGCTCAGATTCATTTGAAATATTACCTAGGAGGTAATGTTTGTACCTTAGCAAACCCCAATTCTTGCTCTCTTGATCTAGTGAAAGATCGATGGAGCGATCGATGCAACGACGCAAAGTGTGTTGTGGTATGTAGTGCGTGAGGCTAGGTTGTGGCATGGACGTGCATATATAGTGGGCGATTGGCAAATGTTTGTCTGGTTGTGTTGACGCGGAATTCAATCGATCTGGTGGTGCTTGACGGACGACTATGTAACTGCAAACTGCATACAGTATGGTGGTGCCAGGGTTCGCCGATGGTTTTGGATCGCGGAAAAGGACGCCAGAAAACCAGCAAGTAAAAAAGGCCAGCTAGCTGCAATTACAAATGCATGCGTGCCTGCGCACTGGGACTAGTAGCTATAGTTGATGGAAGGAAATTAGCTGGGTGCTGACGCCACTAGCAGCTCAACACAAAAGTGAGTTGTGTGAGCTCGTGCAGTGTAGTGCTGGGTATGCAGTGTAGTGCTGGGTACAGCGCTGTGCTGCTTAGGAGTACGTACACGATCAGTTCGTACAGTACGTTTTAACTGATGATCCAATTTTTGGGCGAAGTTTTAACTGCTATACATTTTTGGTCGATTTGATTCGCTGTCCCGACTGCTGGGTCTCCGAGGCTGACCAAATCACCAATGACGATCCAGCCAGGCACATGCAGCAAGAAGCATGCTGCGTGTTGAACCACATGCATGAATATGCGAATATGGCAGAAACAGTAGGCGATCGAACCCCTATACCAACGATTTCAGTTCTGTGGCCAAGTGTGCTTTTATTCGTTTCTTCGCAGACAGTCAGAAATTAGATGTCAATAGATGCTAGCGCTTACTAGCGGTCAGCCTCACCACGGCAAGCGTGTTGGTTGCATTTATTAATTGGTACTACCTCATACACCTGTGGAGTCGTCTAATATTGTATCACCGCACCAAGTGCTGGACAAAATTGACTCCGTTACTCCAATGTTGTGATGCACGCAACTTGCCGTGGAATGTTATGCTTCTGTTAGCATTCATGCACAGTGCTAAGGTCCTGCTTGCATTCATTAGTTCCTAATAGTCATCTAGATAATAGTTCAAAGCTAATACTTGCTATGGTCTGTATGGATTACTTTCTGATTTGCTACTCTGCTAGCAGTCGTCAAGCTTGCAAGCACCACGGCATGCGTGTAGGCGAGTCCTAGTGGTGGTTCCGTAAGAGTTTTATTTGCATTAAATAGGTTGACATATACTTGCTCTGTCCCACTTTAACTTTTAACTAGCGCAACAAAGAATCTTTGAATGTGTCTGTCCATGTGCATTCAAGTAACTGTGAGTGTAGACAATTTACTCCACTGCTAAAATAATAATCAAAATGTAACGGAAGGAGTAGGTATTTTTTATGACATGATAATGCATTTAAGAAGAGAGACGAGAAGTGAGTTTCATAACGATTACTAAATCTCTATGAGTCATGGAATCAAATGCATATGAAACTATACAACGAAACTATATAGCGATCCACTCCTCAGCCTCGTCTCTGATGCGCCCCAGCACGACGCACGTTGATGAGGAAATACCGTCAAAAGTTCACCGATTCTGCTCATTTCCAAATCATCCAGGAGGCGAGGAGAACCAAGCAGCCGAATCCCCAACACGCTGCACCCGGGACCAGCGTACGTGAATGTAGCCACCAGTCGATAAGCTTGTCTTACGTCGAGGGGCATAGGTGATCGAGGCCCACGCGCTGCAGCAGCCTGAACCATACCTACCTTGTAAGGCACACGACAGTAGCAGGTGATCAGCATGTTCGGGCTCTTGTGCGCAAAGAATACAATCGTCCTTATCTTGGAGTCCATGCCGTTTCCGTCATTCCGTCGTCCGTAGACGTCCGTGGGTCGCCAACCAGAAGAAGAACTTCACTTTCGGGGGGGCAGGACACTGCCCACAGCTCCTTCGCGCCCAGCAGCGATGCGCGGCCAATGAAGAATGCCTGGTATGCCGAGCTGCTGGAGTAGCGACCGTCCGGCGTCCACCGCAACAAGCAAAGTCCAAGGCGTGAAGAACTATGTCATGAAGGGGAGGTAGAGTCGGCCACGGCGTCAAAAGCCCATTGATTGTCCACCAGTGTATCCTTGACAGATCAATGTTTCCATCTCCAGGGAACGACCCGGAAGACGTGCGGAGCGAGCTGACATAGTTTCCCCGCCTGCAGCCAATGGTCAGTCCAGAATCTGACCGTCTCTCCATTGCCCACGGTGAAGAACGTGGACGCATCGAACATCGTGCCGACGTAGCGTTCTGTCGGAGCGGGGGGCGCGCCCAGGCTGCATCAGGGGACTCTCTACGCTTCCATTCCCACCACAGACGCAGCGCAAAGCCGAGAACACGCAGGTCAGGAAGGCCAAGGCCTCCTAGGTCGTGAGGAGAGCAAACAATCGGCCAGGCGACCTTGCACCCCCCTCCCCCCAGCCCACCGCCCCACCCGCGCCACCCCCCCACCCCCACCACCACCACCATCGCAGCCCCCACCCCCACCCCCCCCCCCCACGCCGTCTGTGCGGCAGCCCACAGGAACCCTCTTCTAGCTTTGTCAACGGCATGGATTGCGCAGGCGGAGAGGCTGTAGCAGATGGAGATGTGGACAGGTATAGCGGAGAGGGTTGTGCGGGTGAGAGTGGCCCGGCCAGCGTCGTTCAGGAGGCCGGCCTTCCAAGTCGGAATCCGTCCTACCACTGAATCGACGATGGCTTGCTCTTTTTCCCGCGCCAGCTTCTTAATTGACAGAGGGGCGCCGAGGTACTTCGTGGCGAACGCCTCGATGCGGCACGGAAAAGATTGCAGGATGGCCGCCAAGTCTGTATCAGAGCATCCGATTGGAGTTAGCGTGCATTTGTCGATGTTGGTCATTAGCCTCGAGGCCCCCGCAAAAATGTCAAGGAGTCGTCTGATGGAGTCGAAGTCCGCCACCGAAGGGGATAGGAAGACGACGAGGTCATCGGCGTAGACCGATGCGCGGCAGCTTGCCGCATCACCAGAGAGGGGCTGCAGATGTCCTTGGCGGTCGGCCTCGGAGATCATGGAGTTGAGCACCTCCATGACGACGACGAAGAGAAGCGGAGATAAGGGGTCGCCTTGACGTAGCCCCCGAGCGTGACAGATCCGCTGTCCAGGCTTGCCGTTAACCAGTACCCGTGTGCTGGCCGAACGCAGCATTGGCGAGATCCATTCTCGCCATCTCGCCGGGAATCCCATCCATTCGAGGACCTCAAGCAGTAATGGCCAAGCCACGGTGTCGAACGCCTTGGCCAAGTCGATTTTAAGAAGGACCGCCGGAAAGCGTCTGGCGTGCAGGTTTCCCTTGAACACGAATGAACGCCGTCTGGTGTGCCTTGACGAGCTCGGCCATCTTTGGGGCAAAACGCATGGCAAGACCTTTGGCAAAGAGCTTGCCAACGGAGTGGATCAGGCTGATGGGCCTGTAGTCCCGTAGACCTTCAGGCGCCTACGTCTTGCTAATGAGGACCATAGTTGCAGTGTTGACGTCATTGAAGCCGCGGAAGTCGAGCTCCCACAGGGCGTGGAAGACCCTCATAAAGTCCGGTGCCACCACCTCCCAGGCGGACTTGAAGAACGCACCGCTGAAGCCGTCCGGTCCCGGCGCCCGGTCGGACGGAGTGTCCCGGACGATTGCAGCCACCTCCTCAACCGTGAACGGGAGGACAAGGCATTCCAGGTCCGGCCTAGGCAGGTCCAGCATCGACATGTCAATGCGGTGCGCGCGTCGGAACGGCTGTCCGAGGATTTCCTTGTAGTAGGTGTAGACGATGCCCGACTTGGCCTGTTCCTCCGTAAAGACCTGCCCCTCGTGGTGAATAGCAAGGATAGAGTTTATCCTGCGGCGGTGGCACGCCTGGAGATGGAAAAACTTCGTGCACGCGTCACCTTCCCGCAGGTAGCAAATTAAAGCCGCGAGCGCTGTCTAGCCATGGTTCTGACAAGTGAAGCTAGGCCAAGAATGTTTGCCTTAAGCTCTCTGTGCCATGCTTGCTCCTCCACCGAAAGCGCTCGGGACTCCTGCGCCGTGTCCAGGTCGTAGACGATGACTCTCGACGCACCCAGCTGCAAGCGGACGTCGCCGACTGAGGTCGCGCGCCAACTCTTCAACGCCCGTGCCAGGGTCCTCATTTTCTGATCAATGCTTCGACAGGGGCAAGAATCCCAGTCGATCGGGCCCCAGGCGGACACAACCACATCCATGAACCCATTAATCTTAGTCCACGACGTCTCATTTTTCTAGAAACAACGCTATGAAACCGTCCAGTGAGATATGGGCCTTAGGTTACATTAATCGGTACCTATGGAGTCTCATATTGTATCACCACACCAAGTGCTGGAAGCCTAGAATAACCAACTGATGACTCCAAGCGTTGCAATGCATGCACGTAGCTTTTTTCCGTGGAATGTTAAGTCTCTGTTGTCATGTGTCATGGTTCTAAAAACAAAGGGGCATCCAACCGCACATTTTGGCATTTCTAGGCCCCGCACCCTCAGGACTTGCCGTGGACTGTTATGCTTCTGTTAGCATTCATGCATGGTGCTAAGGTCCTGCTTGTATGTTCCTAATAGTCAACTAGATAATAGTTCAAAGCTAATATTAGCTATGATCTGTTTGGATTACTTTCTGCTTTATAATAGAGCCGAAGAATGGATGGAAATTTGGAAAGCCGGGGCAACATTGCTACTCCGCTGGCTGTCGTCAAGCTTGCAAGCACCACGGCAGGCGTGTTAGGCTAGTCTTAGTGGTAGTTTCGTATGAGTTTTATTTACATTAAACAGGTTGACACGTACTTGCTCTGTCCCGCTTTAACTTTTAACCATAGCTTTGAATGTGTCACGTAGGTGTGTCCATGTGCATTCAAAGAACCGTGACTATACACAATTTACTCCAGTGCCAGAACAATGGTCAAAGTGAGACTGAGGGAGTAGGTATTTTTTTTATGACATGATAATGCATTTGAGAAGAGAGACCATAAGGAGTTTCATCACGATTACTGATTCTCTATGAGTCATGAAATTAAATGCACATGAGACTATACAATGAAACAATGTCATTGAATGTGGAACTCGATCGCATGTATATAGATAGATAATATGGTGGAGAAGAGAAGGAAAATTTGTCAAGGTTTAACTTCCCTAGAATGAGAAGAGAATGGGGTGTTGATTTTCTTATTAATTGAAGAAGATAAGAGTTCTGTTGTGTTATATTATTAGATTATTCGTAGGAGATAAACCAAATAATAAACATTAAAGAAGAGGGATTGTGAAGAGCAAACGATATGCTATTGTTCATTCCTGATTTCTAAAAATTAACAGGATTTCTGTTACACTTACAGGAGCGAACAAAGCCGAACAGGAGCGAACAACGCATTTTTAGTACGTCACTTAAAAAAAAAATGCGTTGTCCAAGAGTTTTCTCCCACAAAACCCTACAGGTTATGTGTCCCAGGCTCCCAATGCGAGTGCATTGCCGGCCGTTGCAAAAGTTAAAGCAAAAGCAAGCGCCTAGAACTTCACTTTTGTGTACTCCAGTTTGTAATATTCTTGACGATGCCTTCAAAAAAAAATATTCTTGACGAAATATCCTATATATAGAAAATATATAGACATATCGGCTTCCGATAATAATGACGAAGATTCTACCGAGAGAATGCTTCTTGTTCCCGTACTGTACATTTTGTCACGAAACTTCTCCGTTACTACTATCATTATTATGTCAATTCGGCACCAGACTGATTAGCACACTCTACTTGGTCGATCGACCAACCGTTGCTGCTAATAGTGGGTATGCCAGTTTATACTAGCTCCTTGCAATAAACAGAGAATCATATGCAGGTGCAGATGGGAGCCGACGTGTTTTCAACCTAGACAACAGCAAGTCTAAGCCTTTTTCTTCCCTGTTCGGAGGCGCGCCCCAGTTTCTCCCCTCCCCCTGCCGGAAAAGAGGTCAGGTCAGCCGGCCACCTGGGCACTATGGCCGGCTGGGACGGACGATGCTGCTGGTTGCATGCGTGCGACGGGTCCAGTCCGTCGACCGTCGTACGAACGTCGCGAACCAGCCACCAGACGCCGAGAAGTGACCACGATCGTGCTTCACCTTTTACGGTCTGCCATTACCACGACAGCTTTTTTTGAGTTCCAAAAAAAAAAAAAAGATCGGGAGGACCCAAAGAATAAACATCACCCAGTTCACACCACGCATGTGCCTTTTCGCCTTTGTCTTTGTGAATGGTGGAGCACATATATAATTTAAATTTTGTTCACAAATAGCAAAGAGCTAGCAAAAAGAAAAGTTCTTTGGCCTCTCGTTGCTAGTACAGTACTTCATCGTTGTATATTCCAACTACGCAAAACTGCAGACTATATAGTTTGTTTCTAATTTGATAACTACGGCAGACTATAGTTAACACTGAATGACCTTTATGAGAGGGAGAGAGTGAGAATACGCAAGAACTTGTTCTAATCCTCTGCTGCCGGTTTAATATATAGACAGAGGCCGGGCGGAAAGTCTATTATTCTATACTAGTAATTACTAAGAATTTCATCAGTCATTGACTCATTGGGTACAAATAATAAAGAGGTAACCAATGACGAAGATGTAGAGCAATGTCAAAGCACATCATGCATGCATCAATTAGCTATCCGTGGAGGAATTAGTTTCCGGATCATCGTTTGGTGGAGGAAAAAAATTAAAGGTGAGGAAGCCAACGTCTAGCTTAGGGACTTGATGGGTGAAATTTAGTGGTTGAACTAATTAATTTAATGAGACCCATGTGATGAGGTGGCTTAAAAAGATGCTAGAGAAATAAACTGTATAGTGGCTCTACTGATGAGATGTTTCTTTTATTCATCTAGTATCTTTCTAGTCTCTATAGTTATATAGGTAAATGCCCGTGTGTTGCAACGACAACATATAAAGATATTATAAGCATGATATTTGGAACATCAATATTACATTACATAGGTGAAGAATAATAGTTGAAATATAACTCGAGTTCTCACGAAACTGAAACAATTAAATTCATGTTACAAGAACCAGAAAGTAG
Source organism: Bothriochloa decipiens (assembly GCA_023333625.1). Lineage (NCBI taxonomy): Eukaryota > Viridiplantae > Streptophyta > Magnoliopsida > Poales > Poaceae > Bothriochloa > Bothriochloa decipiens. The sequence continues at coordinate 13,266,653 of CM041632.1, read as the reverse complement.
TGGGTAAGTAAAAAAATTATCACGAGCTTCCATGTATTGATCAATACACTTATATGAGTCTTATATGAGTGAAGGATGCCGCCAACACAGGCGTAGCCAGATTCAGATCAAAGTAACACTAACACAAAAATCATAGGCCTGACAACTGATCTCAAGTCAAGCTATTCTTCTTAATCGAATGTAGAGTGATCTCCAATATTTTAAGTGCAGAGGAAGAGAACTACTGCAGCTCCTATGGTATTGATAGGCGATAGCATGTCTTCAACTTTGCCAAATTTCTGGAAGAGCTGCTCCAGCTTTGTTGCAGTATAATTTTCACACAAAAAAAACAATTGTTGCAGTACAAAATTCAGTACTCACATCTTCAAGATCTTCCCTTGTCCGTTTTCACCGTATATTTGTATATTCATACATACTGGGTATTCAGAGATCCAAATTAGCAATGATGGCAAGTGTAAAATTTTAGATGAAAACATGCTCTGCAAAGCATACAGGGGGGCAGCATTATCAGGAAACAACTTTGTTGGTTCTATCTCAATGAGGATGTTCAAAACAAAGCACAAGCGCTGAAGCAATACCATTTGGCTTTCAGGCTCATGTAAGCAAACTACTAACATGCTTATAATCATTAGAATCAAATTTCAGGAATAGTAACTATAGCTCTCTATGCCCTGTGTTGCCAACAAGATCTATAATTGCTTTGATTTTTTCCTTTTCCTTTCAGAAGTAATTCTAGCAATTTTTTCCCTCAAGACATGCCTTAACGTTTAATCTTTTGGATTAAAGCTTTAAAAACTGTTCGTTGCTTCTTCCTGTGTAATTTCAGCTTCCATAACTATATCAATTCAAGACCTTGTATTAATGTAACACTTTTTCTGGAAAATGCAGAGCAATGTAGCTATTAGTAGCAATATCTTACATTCGATTGCTTAAGTTGACTGAAAGATAGCAGTGATAGGCTACAACAAATTAGAAAGCATCTTAATCAATGAAAGCAGTGTATGTTAGAGAAATGTACTTGCGGGACTAAAAATTTTCTGACTGTTTTCAGATCCCAAGCATACAAAATAAGCCTTTGAAATGAGAATTAGAACGCAGCAAGATATGAAAAGAAAATGGAGACCTTCCAGTGGTAACAAATAATCAGCAGAACTGCTATGAAATTAGGAGGTACCCCAGTGGTATTAAGTCATATAAAATAAAAAAAATGTACCAAAAATCATGAACAAGCTGCACTGGAACAAATGTTTTTTTCCATAGGATCATTACTGAATTGCAGTTATGACTATGACCATACACAATCCAATACACCTGATTTCTAATGTTTTGCCTTCTTCGACCATGTGTAATTAATTTATCACAACTACAGAACTGAACCGATTTGCATAACCTCAGGATACCTGACTGAACAACAGATTTATCTAATTCCTGGTTCAAGATTCAAATACCTTTGAATAAGGCCTCGAATGACACTGGTTGGCTTAGTACCAATGCTTAGCTTCACGACAAGCAAATTTAACTGCATTTCCTTCAACTATTTGTTCCTGTATGGACCTTACAAATTCCAAAATAAAGGCACATGTTGAATCCATTTTGATAAACACAGGAACCATCTTCTTATAGACATAATTCCCAAACAAAGGCACATGAATGAATCTATTGTTGATAAACACAGGAACCATCTTCTTCTAGACATAATTCCCAAACAAAGGCACATGAATCTAATTGACCGTGTATGTAGACAAAATTTAGATATAAATCACCATACATGTTTAAACTGCGTTCGTGAGCTTCATCCAGTAATGGTTCACCTCAGCAATGAAAATAAGTTTCTAAAAATTCATACATATCGAGGGGTGGAAAAAGATGGCAATCTAGGTGCATTCAGATATATGCCATATCTCCAGTCGAATATCCTATCAAGTAAACAATTCAATACTAAATGCAAGGGCCAATAGACCACTTGAAATAGTTTAATTACAATTCAGATCAACAGTGTACTCCTATTACTCTTCTTTGCTTATGTTAAAACTCAACTGAAGAAAGCAATGACTTTGCATATGTCCATTATTTGCAGAAGTAGAGATATTTGCAGACCTCTATACTCTAGCAAAGGTTTCCTCAAGGTTTGCAGACCTCAGATGCAGAACTTTATTCCTGCTCCTTTATTTATTCATCAATGGCATGACTTTGCATCAAAACTACTATCAATTTTATTCACTTATAAGGTATTACCAAGCCAGATTGCCGGTACACTAAATAATGGATCCTATGGTTACCTAAGGCCATGTGTTTAACTAAAAGATACTTATTATTAATCATTAGTTCAGCATAGAATAACTATATTGCGAAGAAATTGTCATATTTAGACCGATTGGAATTAGTTCAGAATAAAGTAACTATATAATGTAAAACCGCATAGTGTTATCCTTGACTATTCCACAAGCTATTCAGAATAGAAAACTTGAACAACAGAAACTGGAATTGGTTGTGCACATGTAGGCATGGTAACCTTTTAAAGGGATCGAAGTTAGCAGGCATGTAATTTAGCTTAAGGTAGGGCTTGGGTGCCCCATTTCGCATAGCAGTAAGGGAAGAGAAGGGATTGGCAAACCTGGTGGTGCTTGTCACAGGAGCAGAGGGAGATGTAAAGCACCGCAGGACCGACGAAGACACGAGCTGGATCGGGGGGAGGGATGCACAGGCGCCCTGCCTGCTTCCGCTGTCGCGAATCTTCGTCGCCGGTCAACGGCACGACGAAGATGTAGCGACGGAGATGTGGGTGAACCAGATCGGCGGAGGGCCGCGCGCGCCCTGCCGGCTTCGGCTGCCGGCCGCTCGGCCTCCACGGTCACGAGCAACCTAGCACACGCAAGATGGCGGCGGCGTTCAGCGTTGGCGCAGGGGCGGCAAGCTCGGCGTTGTGGCGGCGGCGAGCGCGCGGAGGGCGAGGGCGAGGGCGAGGGCGAGCGAGAGCGTGTGGCGCGGGCTGACGGCGGTTCCGCGGAGGGCGAGGGCGAGCTGCAGAAGTGGGCGGGGCGGGCGGGCGGACGCGAGGGCGACGGCGAGCTGCAGACCTGGGCGGACGGCGGTTCGCGGGGGCGAGGGCGAGCGAGAGCGTGTGGGGCGGGGCGGGGGCGTGGTGAAGCGCGTGGTGGGCGGAGCGGCGGTTCCGGGTGAGCGGACGAAGCGCGCGGGGGATGCGTTTAGGCGCGGAGGCAGGCCGATTAGCGTGGCGACGATATCATTTGGATTCTTTTAGAGTAAAGATTTCATTTCACTTGAGAAAGAAAACATATATAGGAACATTAAATAAGAAGAACAAATATTTAGTTATACGGTTAAAAAGATAACAACAAATTGATCTTTCATTATACAGACTTGATCAACGTTAAGAAGTAAGAACAAATATTACTTACGGGTAAGGTAGCTACTTGGACCTTGTGATCAAACAACAAAGTGATCTTTCATTTTATATAAAATTAATAAACCAAGGAACAAGAACAAATATTACTTATACAGTAAAAAAAGCTACTTCGACCCTGTCAATAAACAATAAATTGACCGCCTCTTGAAATTTCATACCGGCCAGATCGTAGAACTTCGTACGTGAGAGGGAGAGTGAGAGAGTACGCAAGAACTTGGTTCGGGTTCATTGTTTGGAGGCCCAAATCGAACACACGGTGCTGCTGCAACTAGGCCACCTTCTGGGCCACTGATCTTTAATGGGCCTCCAGGCTCCGGCTAAAGCCTGCAGAGAAATCGAAGGCACAAAACGATGATGCTTTCCCGCTTCCCGGGGTCATGGTCTAACCGCACCGGAATTAATACGGCACAAGCCGCAAGGTAGTTGTCTAAACCGTCCGGCAATAAGCAAGCTGGCAGCGGCGTTCGATTATTGCGGCCCGAACGCAACGGGGTTCAACGCGGATCATGTGAGCTGGGTCCGTGCAACTACAAGCGCCTTCCCGAGCTACGCTTCCAAGTAATACAAATGGAGCGCCACTGAATCCACGTTTTTTTTCTCTCTGAAATTGAACCGATTCATGTAGAACTTATATACAGTTTTCACGAGTTCCTGATTCTAAACCGATGAGGAAGAAACCTTGTTGATTATTTGCCACATGAATCCAAAACCCGACCAAGGGCCTCGCGCGAGAATTCAAAGAAAGTCAGGGTTTGATCGGTAAAAGCGCCAGAATGGATGACGTGCAGGCCCCACATGGTCAAAACTGCTTTACCCCGCCCAGGTACCAAAAGTGAACGTTTTTTATAGTTGGGGTGTCTGCATCAAACAGTTTAGAGCTGGGGTATAAATTAGACCGAGACGATAGTTCAGAGGCCACACATGGACTTAATCCATAAACTAAGTTTGGTACCAACCGGCAACTGCATATATTTATAGTACAAGGCTGGACGATGTACTGCAAGTGAGCCTACCGTCTATTGGTATTGGTAGTGGTATATATAACCATAATATTGAGTCTACCGTCTGTTGGTAGTGGTATATATAACCGTATTGACTCTTACTGGCATATTGACATCATCATAGCTTGGTGACAACCACCACCGCAACAGCCAACAAACACTACCAGGAAGCATCACACCACATGACGAGCAGATGAACCTACACACCTCGTTGCAATTCTTAGTAGAGTGAATAACTGAATACATGTAAGTTAGGGCCTTATTTTTAACACTACAAGTGAGAATCACCCGAAAGGTACAACAAATCGTTTAGCACCGTCAGCTTGTTCCAAACATAACGGTCATAAAAGTACAACGAACTGTTATCCATTGCTATTACCATCTCTAGTTATATAAATCATATGAATGGTGAAGAATGATGAATAACATTTAAGCTTATTTCATACAAACTATATTCTAGTTCATAATCTAAGATTATAACATGATCAAAGACTATACTCTATATATAAGAATTTGAGAACTTGATAAAGGAAGAACTCTTCATAGTATGTTACAAAAAGAGTTACACTTCTTCCAAGGAGATGGTAGCTCAACCTTGCTCTAAATATTCTAAGTATGTAAGCTAAAGAGCATACTGGTCATAAAAGTACAACGAACCATTATCTGTTCCTATTACCATCTCTAGTTATATAAATCATATGAATAGTGAAGAACGATGAAGAACATTTAAGCTTATTTCATACAAACTATATTCTAGTTTATAATCCAAGATTATAACATGGTCAAGACTATATATATAAGAATTGAGAACTTGATAAAGGAAGAACTCTTGATAGTATATTATAAGGAGTCGCACTTCTTCCTAAGAGACAAGCCCTCAATGGTAGCTCAACCTTGCTCTAAATATTTGTAAGTATCTAAGCTAGAGAGTGAGATGAAGCTCCAAATGGTGTGTGTGTGTGAGAGAGAGAGAGAGTCCTCCCCTCCTTTTATAGCGTGTAGATGTTACCGGCTAGAGGAAGCCAGGCTCGCACGTCACTAGGGAGGGTGCGGCCTGAGGTGCGCGGCGCCTAGGCTGGCCGCCTCCCCACCGTCTTGCGCAGGTGGACCTCTGGTGGATCCTGGGCCTCGGTGGTGTTGGGGCATTGGCCTAGATATGCTTTGAGTTGGCCTTTTCTCTCTTCCTTGGCTTTTACGCTTTCTTGGAAGGCGCCTTTTTTTGTAGAATGCCCTGTACTTGGTATATTTCTGGCAAAGTGTCATAACTTTTAGTACAAGTGGAATTAGGTTAGTAGAAAAGCTATATGTGTATAAAAATATACAATTATTCCTTTTTTGTCTTAAGGTGGTGGTATAAAATCATCATTAAGGACCACCAAAAAGATCCCTCATGCTTACCCTTTGTTCATTCAAGCAAGAGCTAAGGTTTTGTTTATTGATTAGGAGTTGCTACAATGCTGATTACATTTTAAGTGTACCAAATTCATAACAAAGTTTTCTACCGCAATTTGACTAAGTCTGCATGTTTTTCCACCCTTTTATTATCTTAAAAATTATGGGGCTCGTTAGCTATTTCTAAGTCTTGGACGATTATAAGATAGAACAGATTCACAGACTTGCTTATCATTCATTCTAGGATCAACCATCTTTCCGGAGGTTTTGGATAGTTTGCAAAGATAAAGTTAAGTTCCTCAAATGATTCTCTCGATCGCTCATTGTATGATTACCTCACGAAAGACATTGTGTTTCTGTCTTCTTTTTATAACCTACTACTTTGGCCTTTGAGTGGAGTTTTAGGTAGGTATGAGAGTGGTCATAATTGTGTCACATATATTTCTAAGTCAAAAACTAAAGCACAAGGAGATACATGTCATACACTTGATAATTGAGACGTGCAAGTGTGTGGATAGAAACATTATAATCCTAAATGCTCTTTGTACTCCTTTTCATCATGACTCTTTTTGAATGATTGCCTTTGGGAAAGTATGGGCTATTCTCTTTGATGATTTTTCAAGGAACGTGGATCAAAGATGCATGTCGTGCGCAACTCTTAGTGTAAGAGTTGGTAAGATTAATTTTGGGTGTATGCGTGTCTCATTCATGAGTGCATGACCATAATCTCACTTAGGTCACAAATAATTTGTCGAAGCTCAATGATCAGACAAGTAGCATATGACTATAGGTTTGTAGAAATGAATCATGTCATATGGCTTTGGTGGGTTTCATAATCATTGAGAAACTTTTGCTTTTTAAGCATTTTGAAGTAAAACTCTGGCTATCAAGTTTTACTTGGAACAAAATCATAGCATTATATATGGCAAGTTGTTGGTGCAGTTTTGATTAGAAACAAAACTTATTCTTATTAGAACTTGGATCGGCCTATGGTCCGACTAATCAAACTCTGAACTGAAATCTTGAGTTGTTTGTTATCCTAACTAATATAAATAAATAAATAAACATATCAATAATTTGTACGTATATACCAATGCAATTCTCGATGACTACGATGAGGGATACTGTATGGGAATCGAGAGAGGTCTTCATCATAATAATTAATGGGCAGAATAATCCTTCACTTGATGGTATTTAAATCAGACCTTAAAGAGATTTCAATTACATATTTTTATGGGTCCTTAAGAAAACATAGAACTCAATATCTAACTCTACAAACATATGAATTGAATGAAAAATAATGTAATAATATATTTATACTTAATTTGATACTGTTATATTATTGTTACAATAATTGTTATAATATTGGGGATATTAACTTATATATGTATATCATGGTCGTCATAAAGAAATTATATCCTTTAAATTTTATACAAAAGGTAGACATAATTTTATGTACTGCCTGAATCTAAAGTATAATAAGACGTGACTTTTCATGATTCATTGCTTGTCTAGATGTAGTGTACATTCAAGTACATATAAAAAGTGATGTATTAGAAAATCTAAAACATCTTATATTTATTAGAATTGAAGGAGGCAATTTATGTCCTTGTTATTGTTTAATTTTTCTTTCTCCTTATAGTATATATACGAACATGTTTGTTTGGCAAATAAATTGAAAGGAAAACAAGCCACCGGGGCGTCGTACGTGTATCCGTACATGTTCAACAAATGAAAGGCAAATCCTATGTACCTATGCACCTTTCCAATTCATGTTCAGCTCGTTCACTCATAACGGGAGTGAGCGAACGATTTCAACCACTCGCACAGTAGTATAGGCTAGCATGCTGCATTTGCAAGCCATTGTTTCCGACAACAAAGCATCATGAACAAGGCCAATGATACCTGCACCAGCCAAGATGACTGCGTGATCATGAGAAGTGAGGTATTTTTTTTAATGAGAAGTGTATATCGCCTAGCTATGAGGAATGAGCATGGTGAAGGAGAGATTGGTAGTAGTACTATTGCAGCTGATGGAAGAAAGTTTGGAAGTCCATGTGGTGTGTGAAAGTTCCTGAAAAGGTCAAAGTTTTTGCGTGGAAAGTGGCCAACAATGGAATCCCAACTCAAGCTAACAAGTGCTATAGTCATATTACTCCTCAACCAACTTGTCAGATGTGTGGCCACCGGAACGAGGACTGCTTCCATCCCGACTCAAGCTAACAAGTGCTATGGTCATATTACTCCTAAACCAACTTGTCAGATGTGTGGCCACTGGAACGAGGACTGCTTCCATGCCTGCATATAGTGTCCCCATGTTGTTGCCTTGCGCCATGCTATGAGGGATCATTGGGTATTGCCATCCTAGAAGGATCCAATGTAAACTGGAGCGGACTGGCTGCTAGTGTTGATGAGTAAATTTTCAGCGGAGGGGTGAATGCAAATTTACTTATGCTTCTTTGGCGAATTTGGAGCGAGCGCAATAGTGTCTTGCGTGCCGACAAGAAGATCTCAGTTGAGGGGTCTGTTGTTTTTCTGACACGATATATGAACTCCCTTGTGCAGTATAGACATAACACTTTGTAGCCTGACAACAAAGGGAAAAATGTATGCTGGTGAGGAGCAAACGGTCAGCTGATGTGGCTCAGCAAGCCCAATAAAATTGGAGTCCACCTCCACCGGGTAAATTGAAAATAAATGTTGACGGAGCTTTCATCACCCATTCAGGTACCACAGTTGTAGGCGTGGTGATCAGGGATCATACTAGCCAAGTGAAATTGGCATCGTGGCGCTTGCTCCACTACTGCAAGGATACTGAGGAGGCTAAAGTTGTTGCTTGTTGTGAAGGGACAGCCCTTGCTGCACAGTGGCAGGATGTTTCCATGCTACTGGAAGAAACTTATTCTGCGGTGGTGGCTAGTAAGCTGAAAAGCAATGCAATAGATCGATCAGTGGGCTGGTCCCTTGTTCGAGAAGGACAGATGAATATGGAGGAGCTGTTTAGTTTGGAGATGTTTAGTCTGGAGATTACTAAGATAAGTAGGAGTCAGAATTATGTTACGTACGAGGTTGCTCACTTTGCAATTAGGACAAGTCATAGTGAAGTCTTTTTTGCTTCTTTTCCTGAGTTTGTTTTGTCTCGAGTCTGTAATGATACTACCTGATTTTTTAATGAAGTGCTTTATAAAAAAAGAATAGTAAATCCCTAGCTTGGCTTCCAACCTGAACCCTCCATCAACGCTTGTGTTCAGATAGTCAACTGGCGGTGGACACCAGCACTTCGTTTTTGTGTCCGGGGCCATACAGGGCCTGCTACTCTCCTGTAAATTATTGTGCACGATGCTCATCACTGCGTGGTGTTTATGGCGGTGATCTCACAGCTGATGACACGCTAGCTGGACGTTTATCGTGAACATCCTCGCAGTTCGCACCCGAAAAAGGTCAAACAGTTGTTTCTTGTGCGCACTGCACGTGTTGTCGCTGAAGACAACGAGCTGTCACTACAGGGTTCGCTCTTTTTGCCGACTGCAATGCGCACTCGATAAAGGCAGAATTGCAGTCGGCAAAGGGCTATCGGTAAAGAAACCGTCGGCGAAGACGGCTTTGCCGAGTGCCACGTGGCATGCAGTCGGCAAAGCCTTTGTCGAGTGCCACGTCAGCACTCGGCAAAGCCACGTGGCGTCGTCAGCCTGACGGCTGGCTTTGCCGAGTGTTGACGGGGCGGCACTCGGCAAAGAAAAAAATTAATTTTTTTGAAAATATCTTTGCCGAGGGCCATCTCGGCACTCGGCAAAGAAATTTTTTTTTCGAAAATTCTTTGCCGAGTGCTGACACTCGGCAAAGGCATGACCCCTTTGCCGAGTGCCACGCTGGCACTCGGCAAAGATGGGGATTTTCTGGCCAGAATCCCCAGCTTTGCCGAGTGTCAGCACTTGGCAAAGCTAGAAATTTTTTTTCCTTTTTTTTCTGTTTTCTTGTATCCAAACATTGTAAAATCACAATTTATATCACAATTTCACCAGGACCACAAGTAGCACCATTTATATCATAAGTTCATCACATTTATCAGCACCGTTATCATATATATCACAATAACACATATATCTCACAATAGCATCTCTTATCACCACCACAAGTCCATTACAACCATGAAGTTCAACGCAACGAGTCGAACACCACAAGTCGAGGTCCATCACATGAAGTTCAACACAACAAGTCTAGGTCCATCACGAAGAGAAGAAATACATGACAGAGACTTCGATGATACTCAAGTCCAGGAGCATAACACAAGCGACAAGTATCTAGCTCGTCGCGCCGTCCCCGGAGCCGTCATGTTGTCCGTCCCCAGAGCCCCCAGGGTTTTTCCATGGAGCCCACCCTGGATCACGCGGCACCGACCGGTACGGCCACCCTCCGCCCACCGGCCACGAGTAAGGTGTCGGAGGGCCACGCGGAGGTGGATACGGTGGAGAAGGGCCATCCGGAGGTGGATACGGCATCATCTGAGGGCCGGTACCTCTAGGAGACGGGTTCGAACCCGCCGACTGTACCTGCACAAGTTAAAGGCCAAGTGATGTCATTAGTATCTGCAGGATGGACGCACAAGCTAAAGCAAGAGTCAATGTACTCATCGGGGTCCCTGCAGGAGCGACAGGAGCAGGCACAGGAAAAGACGGTGGAGGAGGCGGTAGAGCGAATAATTCAGGCGGTGGAGGCGGCCCGGGGATCTGCAGGGATTACAAGTAGCCGGCAAAGCCCTGCATCTGACTATTGTAGTGCACGGCTGTTAGGTGCTGCTGGTAAGCCATCTGTTGCGCCTATATCTGCGCCTACATCTGCGTCATCTGCTCCTGCACCTGGGCCTGCAATATTACGTCCGCAGTGTTGATTGTAAGTATAGGTGTGAAACGAGTGAACGACGAATGAAACCACACTTACCTGGAACTGCGACATGCTCGGCTGCCGAGAAGCTATGGGGATGTCGGTGGAGCTCGTGGGCCTAGATCGAACCTGGCTCAGCGTGGGAGCATCGGACGGGTCGACGGCGCTGTGGGCCATGTAGTACCGGCCGTGCTGCTTCCCTGGTCCCAACCTCTGCAGGAGGTCTGTGTCCAGGGGCTCGGCGATGGGGTCAAACATCTCCCCGTAGCGCTGGCGAGCCATGACGGTGTACTCGGTCGCCTTCTCGTAGGCGGTGGGGTTGCTGTACGCCTCGGGCCCGTCCTCCGGGTTGTAGACGTTGTCCGGCACTGTCGCCTTGCCCTTGTCGGAGAGGAGGTACCCGGTGAACTGGTTGATTTCCTACCCACCGTGCGCCTACGTCTGCATTGAAAAAAGAAACATGGTTACAAGTAATGACAATTGAGGGCTAGAAAAAAGACATGAACAGACGCATACCCATCTTCTCATGTACATTGAGAGGGGCTGGCTCCCTTGGTGGTGTGGCACCCCTCGCATCTGCAGGCGGCGGCCCCGACGGTCGTTGCGCCTCGCGTACGCCTCGTCCATTTGCCACATGCGCACAATCTCCTCCCAGCAGTCCCTGTGGTTGTCGCACCACTCCGGACAGAACTGCATGACATCAAGTATTTGACATGCGAGAAGATTAGTGTAATGTTTCACTGAAGGAATCTGAACGAATGTTTTTCTACTTAATTACCAGCACGTATTGAGCGAAGGTGAGGTCGGTCTCCCTCGAGTTCATGATCTGGCGGATTTCAGGCTTCTTGATGGACTCTCCATGCACGTCGGCGTAGTAGTCGCGGATGGCCTGTATGCGCGCCTCATGGTATAGGTCCTTGAGACGATCTTTGCAGACCGCCTCCTGCACTCGCGCCGCCTGGTCCGCTTTACCCTCCTCGCACGTGAAGAAGTCCTGCACACAGACACATCATGTAGCATTGCATTGTTTCAAGAAGTCCGACGAATGCATACTATTTAGCAATGCGGTGCGATGAAAGACTCACCCAAAACTCCCTCTTTATCTTTGCCGCGAGGGTCTCGCCACACACGTCGATGAGGTAGAAGTGAGCCCACCTCATGGGCACCTTCAACTCGCCGTCCATGTTGACAAGGCCAGGGTAGTACTCCTTAATCAGGAGGCCCTAGATGCCATTGATATGGCGTGATTCACCTTCTCCGCTCACAAACGCCCAGGTACTGCACGAGTCATTAAGAACAATTGTTAGTCTGCAGTTCAATTTTCAACATGTCATATGAACAAGTAGTGAAATCAATAATGGTTACTTACGTCTGGCCCACGGGTGTAATCACCGGGCGTCTGTTGAATTGCGGCCGCACCCTAGGAAGCAGCGTGGGCCCGCGTGAGTAAACCTTGGCCATGATGAAGTCGAAGCCGTCTGGCCTGGTGTAGGCACAGCGTTGTCGTCGTCGTCGTCGCTGCCGCCGCCGCGGTCCTCGTCACCCGTCGTCGTCCCCCTTGCGAGGACGAGAACGGCAGCCTCCTCGTCGCCTGGCGACGTCCGCTGCCGGGCTAGGACCCCCTACTGGACGACCCGCCCGCCAACACCTCCTCCTCCTCGTCGTCGTTGGCGGTCTCCTGCGGGGGGACCTGGTACGCCGAGCGTACGGCTCGATGCGGCCGCTGCCGCCGTCCGCCTGGCATTTTGCCGAGTGCCTACAATGACAAAGAATAAAAGAGTTAGCATAAATAAATGACAAGTACTTGTAAAGGAACATAATAATAACAATATAGTATTACATGGCCTCGTAATTATCTCCGCGAACGGTAATATGGTGGGTGTGGAGTTGTCATCACTATCACTATCGTCGTCATCGCTATCAATATTGTCGAGCTCTCTTAAGTCATCACTGTCATCATCATCCTCATCATCTCCATAGTCATCATCATGTACATCCTGCTGGACAACTCCATTGCGCTGCATCTGCCATCGCTCAAGCATTCTTAAGTCCTTGGCATCCTGCACCTCCTCACCCTCGTCCTCATCGATTTCATTGTCTACTTCCATGCCCATGAGCGAACCAATGTCTATCTCCAAAGTACCTTCTAGCCCCTCAGGTTGATAGAACTCATCTTGGTTTGGGTCAAAGTCATAATCATCGTCGTTTGGGAGAGGCGCTTTGCTGCGCGGCGACACCAAATGCATAAGGCTCCAACCCGCAAGCTTCTCGTCTTTTTGGCACGCCCATGTGAGGTAATAAACTTGCGTGGTGTCTCGGTTGGCCACAATGTAGACATCATCTCCTTTATAGCTGGAGTCTTGTCGAATCTCGACTTGCCCTATCGTAAGGTCTTGCCTTGTGACATCGGGATCGAACCAATGGCATTTGAATACCACCGGCTCGAAAGTCTCGGCACCCTTAAAGTTGAGCTCGTATATCTCTTCGACTATGCCGTAGTAGTTCTTCTGATCTGTGCCGGGCGTACGAACTCCACTGCACATGGTTTTTAGGTTGGGTCAACTCTCCTCGTGGCTTCTCTTGCGAAAGCGATAGCCATTCACATCATAAACGATGAATGACTACACCCTACGGGAGAAGCCATAGCCCACCTGTTTCAATTCATCACTCATTTCTGTATCCGTTTGGGCCTGCAAGGGTGAGGATAGGTAGATCGTTACATTACTCGCTCCAGGAAGCAAAGTGGAATCACAAAGTCAGAAAGAGGTTAGTTGGTTGGTACCTTTGTACAGAACCAGGAGATGAAATCGGGCACACCGTGTCTAAGAAGATTGTCTTCTTCTTGCTCGGTAGGAGCCCTACTGTCTGTCCAGTATTGACTAATAAATTCCCTGAAAGAAGCAAGAGACTAGAGGGTCGTATCATGATAGGTGGAGGATAGTGACGGCGTAGGTAACAAGCTCATTGAGAACTTACTTCTGATAAGGAATCACTTCATCAAGGTTGAGCAACAATGTGAACATGATAGTGTGCCACTCCTGATGGGTCAACTGCTTGTTGGTACCTGCACTTCCACTTCCGAGATCCCCTTGGAAAAGGCTGAGGGTCGATGAGTTCTCATCGGCGTTGTAACGAGGGGTTGGATTGTGCACGCTGGGAAGATTCTCAGTATAATACGCCTGTGTGAAGGTCGACACCTCCTCCAGAATGGAGGCCTCTCCCACGGATGCCTCAATCTTAGCTTTATTTCTACACTTTTTCCGAAGAAGCTTTAGACACCTCTCGATTGGATAGCACCAACGGGCCTGCACAGGATCCCCCAACCGTGCCTCGCGGGGTAGGTGCAAAATCAGATGCTGCATCAATAGGAAGAAGCCGGGTAGAAATATCATCTCCAACTTGCAGAGCAACAGAGGTGCAACCTTCTCCAGTTCAACACAAACATCCCGAGACAACTCCTTGGCACAAAGCTAGGAAAAGAAAAAGCTCAACTCTGCCAGGACGCGCCACACTGGCTCTGGGAGGTATCCCCGGGTCATCGTAGGAAAGATCCGCTCAATCCATATGTGGAAGTCATGACTCTTCATCCCTAAGACTTTCATAGTCTGCAAGTTTACGCCCCTGCTCAGATTCGCTGCATACCCATCAAGGAACTTTAACGTCTTGATCCACTGTAGTACTTCCTTCCTATCGGCCCTTTTCAGGATGTAATCGGCCGGGCCCCTTTTCCATTTCTTGCCAGGCACAGGGGTCTTCATCACCAGGTTTGGTCTATCACAAATCATCTCCAAGTCCAGTCTAGCCTTGACATTGTCCTTTGACTTTTTACCAACGTCCATGAGTGTTGCCCAGAGTGCCTCGGCCACATTCTTTTCTATGTGCATTACATCGATGTTGTGTGGAAGAAGGTCCTTGAAGTAGGGGAGCCTAGTCAAGCCCGATATATGAGTCCACATGTGGTCCTGAGCATATCCCTGAAAACCACTTGTTTCCTCAACTTCAAGAGCCTGTATGTTGGCAAGGACAGCGGCAGGGCTCTTAACCTGCGGAATGGGGCCGGTGACTTGAACACCTTTCATGAAGTGCTTTACATCAAGCCTGAATTCATGGTTCTCAGGGCAGGAATTGGCGATGCTTGTCGAAAGAAGAATACTTCCCACCCTTGGCCAGCTAGGTGAACATCACATCTGCCTTGCATGTCGGGCAAGGGAACTTCCCGTGAACACACCACCCGCTGAATAAGCCATACGCTAGGAAGTCATGCATTGAATACTGGTACCACATATGCATTCTGAAGTTCCTCTTTGTAGCTCGGTTGTACGTGAGTACCCCCTCTTCCCAAGCAAGTTGTAATTCATCCCACACTGGCTGCATGAACACACCCATATTGTCGCCCAGGTGTCCAGGTATTATCAGCGTCAAGATCATATTCCTAGGTTCAAACATGACGCCTGGGGGGAGATTGAGGGGGATCACAAACACGGGCCAACAAGTGTACGGGGCCGCCATCATTCCAAATGGGTTGAACCCATCTGTTGCCAGTGCTACGCGTACATTCCGAGCCTCCACAGCCTTGACATGATTCATGTTATCGAAGTGCTTCCATGCATCACCATCCGCTGGGTGCACCATCTTGTCAGGATGGTATCTTTTGCCGTTCTTGTGCCACGTCATTTGTTTCACGGACTCCTCTGTCATGTACAGCTGTTGAAGCCTTGGTAGGAAAGGAACGTGCCGTACGACCATCTCGAGGACCTTAGACTGTTTCATGCTGCCATCAGAGCCTTCTACCAACATGAACCTAGAGGCTTTGCACTTTGGACAGATTTTTGCTACCTCGAGGTCTCCCCTGAACAGGACGCACCCCTTCGGACAAGCTTGGATCCCCTCATACGGCATCTTAAGTGCACGAAGGAGCTTCTGTGTAGCGTAGGTGTTCTTCGGCAGATGATCTACCGGAAGCAGTGTGCCAACAATGCTCAACATGAGATCGAAGCCGTCTCGACTAATGCCCAGTTGCGACTTCAACCCTATTAGGCGTGAGACGGCATCCAGTTGCGTAACCCTTGTCTTCTCGTGAAGGGGCTTCTGTGCCGCCTCCATTATGTCGTAGAACGCCTTCGCGGTTTTCTCTGGATCTTCCTCCACATCCATTTCTTCGCCGAACTGTGCTTCCTGGAAGTCTGCCATCATGTCTGCCATCCCAGCATCGGCATCATACTCCTCGAGGATGGGTCCCACCACCTCATCCCTAATAGGATGGTGTTCACCATGGTGGCGCCAACGGGTATAGTTTGGAACGAATCCGTTCTTGAACAGATCTTTTCCCACCGCAACCTTTACTTTCCTTTTCTTGTTGTTGCACTGGCTGCAGGGACACGGCATCCGAATCGACCCTTTCGCAGCTGGGCCAAATGCTTGCTCTAGGAACTCATTCGTCCCCCTAATCCATTCATTGCTCTTACTTGCGAA
>CM041632.1:13214103-13250080 GCA_023333625.1 Bothriochloa decipiens | reverse complement strand
AAATAATGAGACGTAGCCATTCAAAAAATGGTATTCACGTTGGAGAGTGTATTTTGAGGCCGTGTCCATAAACTCACCCAAATTTTTGCACGTCTTATCCACGAAAAACGACCATCCAGGTGTGGTAGAAGTGTTTATAAATTATATAAAATCCAAACAAAGTCCGAAAATGACAAAACTTGTCGAGGTGTGTTGTCATCGCATGTCGAGGCTATGATAAAAATTTAAGAATGTTCGAAGCAAGTTGAGACGTCGGATGTCTACAACCTAGACATCTCCACATGTGATCACCACCTTGTGATCACATGTGGAGATGCATGGGTTTTAGGCACGCGACGTCGCAACTTGCTTGAAACTTTCTCAAATTTTTACCACAGCCTCCACATGCAATGGCAAGACAGGTCGTCAGGTTTCGTCATTTTCGGACTCCGTTTGGATTTTATAAAATTTAAAAACACTTTTCACGCGCGTGACTCGGCGTGTTTCGACACCAACACGGTCGAAATTTCACGCGAGGCCCTGCATACGGCCTCAACATGCTCCAAAAATCATGAATATCATTTTTTGAATCACCGGATTCCAATATTTCATGTACCGGCAGTTCAAATCTGGAGTTGTCGAAAAAAATCAAAGAAACAGAAAAAATTAACGGAATATAGCAAAATAAATCAAAATTACCCCAAACTTAGAATTTAGAATGTATTTACTGTATCAAGGCAACAGAAAAAAACTGGGATTGAAAATCAAAAAAAAAATGTTGCCGAGTGCCACATGTGGCCCTCGGCAAAGAGCCTTTGCCGACTGCCAGACAGGCTGGCAGTCGGCAAAGGCTGCCACCTTTGCCGACTGCTGACGGCGTGGCAGTCGGCAAATGTGATGGCGTGGATGCCATCCAGGACTGGCAGCCTTTGCCGAATGTCGGGCTTTGCCGACTGCCAGGCAAGGCTTTGCCTTGTGCCTGGCAGTCGGCAAAGCCAGGCACTCGGCAAAGGTGGCTCTTTGCCGAGTGTCAAAAAAAACAGTCGGCAAAGTATTTAGCAGTCGCCAGAGTGGAGCACCACACGTCACACGTCCACCTCGAAGTTTCCTTCAATCTACGCTGTGCAGGACGCCGCCCCCCTGGCCCCTGGTCCCTTAATTCCATCACGTGATGATGCGTTCTCTCCGGAAAGTTAACTAGCAGAGGTCAATCCACGCTCTCCCTGCCTATCAATGCCATCCTCTTCGGCATGATCAGACAGCAAACATTCCGGCACGGGCCAAGCAGGACTGGAGTGAAGCGATCGAATTTTGCTTGCGCCGAGCAGGCATCGCATCGCCGACCAAGAGTAGACAGAATCCACTCCTTCCATCCTGAGCCAATCAGCGAAATCTGTGGGAAAGCTTGCAAGTCATCGGCGTCGCCGGAACTGCCAAGAGGCAACGAGCCCAGGGAGGATCGGAAAGTCCTCGCGAAGAGGTGCTGGTGAAATTAGTTTTCGATGTTATTAGGCGGTCACAGACTTTCGGGAGGGAAGAAAAAAAAGGCGCGCCGTGTTCAGATTCAGACGATCTCGTCAAACTGAGGACACTGAAGCGGCGAATCTAGGAAAACTCATCGCCAGGGTCGGTCTAGACAAATTAGAGCCGTAAGCCCATAACTATAGTTGATAATATTCTAATAGCGTATATAAATATGTGTATATATATTACAAATAGTAAGCACTCTTGCTCAAGGAAACAAATGACACAGTCATTCATAAATTCATCGTTGATTCGGTTTCGTAAGTCCGTCTTCACAATTTTCACTGCTAAGGTGCCCTGGCCGTCATTATCACATGCTGGGGTTAATTTCCTTTTCAAAAACCGATCCATCGTGCTTTGATTGCCTATACGCGCCATGTTTGCCGGAGGGCGGAGACGATCTGCCTGTCTGCGAGGACGATCATCCAGTGATCCAGCAGCGATGTCGAGTTGTCGACGAGATCACGAGAACGCGCTCCTACGCTACGCCGATGCCGCGAACGGAAGTTAGATCGGTCTACGGAGGGAGATGAATCGATGCCGCCGGCGGCTGAATGTTCGTATAATCATCGACTAATCGTATAGTCCTGTAGGCAGCTGAGCTTTTGGGCTTCTAGGAGAATTAAATTGGACTGCTGCTGGTCTTTGACTGTTGTGGGCTGATGACCAACGAGTGTCACTGGGGTCAGCACTTTTTTTTAACGGGGTCAAGCATGATGAAAAAATATACATGTACACGTGCTCTTAGGAAGTCGTTGGTGTCAGCTGACACCGATGCTTCCACGTACGTCCGCCATACAGTATCCCTTATCGTAGTCATCGAGAATTGCATTGGTATATACGTACAATTTATTGATATTTTTATTTATTTATATTAGTTAGGATAACAAACAACTCAAGATTTCGGTTCAGAGTTTGAGTAGTCGAACCATAGGCCGATCCAAGTTCTAATAAGAACAAGTTTTGTTTCTAATCAAAACTACATCAACAACTTGCCATATATTATGCTATGATTTTGTTTCAAGTGAAACTTGATAGCCAGAGTTTTACTTCGAAATACTTAAAAAGCAAAAGTCCCTCAATGATTATGAAACCCACCAAAGCCATATGACATGATTCATTTCTACAAACCTATAGTCATATGCTACTTGTCTGATCATTGAGTTTCGACAAATTATTTATGACCTAAGTGAGATTATGGTCATGCACCTATGAATGAGGCACGCGTACACCCAAAATTAATCTTGCCAACTCTTACTCTAAGAGTTGCGCACGACATGCATCTTTGATCCACCAAAATAATTACTCCGTACATTATATCATGATATCTCTCTATTCAAAAATTTTTGTATGCCAAAAAGGAAAAATATGGGCTATCCTAAAAAAGTACAAGTGTCCAATAAAATAATGGGAAAGAAGATCAAAATACACGTTCCTTACAAAATCATCAAAGAGAATAGCCCATACTTTCCCAAAGGAAATCATTCAAAAAGAGTCATAATGCAAAGGAGTACAAAGAGCATTTAGGATTATAATGTTTCTATCCACACACTTGCACGTCTCAATTATCAAGTGTATGACTTATATATCCTTATGATTTAGTTTTTGACTTAGAAATATATGTGACGCAATTATGACCACTCTCATACCTACCTAAAACTCCACTCAAAGGCCAAAGTAGTAGGTTATAAAAAGAAGACAGAAACACAATGCCTTTCGTGAGGTAATCATACAATGAGCGATCGAGAGAATCATTCAAGGAACTTAACTTTATCTTTGCAAACTATCAAAAACCTCCAGAAAGATGGTTGATCCTAGAATGAATGATAAGCAAGTTTATGAATCTGTTCTATCTTGCATTCGCCCAAGACTTAGAAATAGCTAACAAGCCCCTGAATTTTTAAGATAATAGAAGGGTGGAAAAACATGTAGACTTATTCAAATTGTGGTAGAAAACTTTGTTATGAATTTGGTGCACCTGAAATGTAATCAACATTGTAGCAACTCCTGATCAACAAACAAAACCTTAGCTTTTGCTCGAGGATGAACAAAGGGTAAGCTTAGGGGATCCTTTTGGTTGTCTTTAACGACGATTTTATAGCACCACCTTAAGACAAAAAAGGAATAATTATATATTTTTATACACATATAGCTTTGCTACTAACCTTATTCCACTTGCACTGAAAGTTGTGACACTTTGCCAGAAATATACCAAGTACAGAGAATTCTACAAAAAGAATGCCTTCCAAGAAAGCGTAAAAGCCAAGGAACAGAGAAAAGGCCAACTCAAAGCATATCTAGGCCAATGCCCCAACACCACCGAGGCCCAGGATCCACCAGAGGCCCACCTACGCAACAAGGTGGGAAGGCGGGCTAGCCTAGGCGCCGCGCACCTGAGGCCGCACCCTCCCTATTAACGTGTGGGGCTGGCTTCCTCTAGCCGGTAACATTTACACGCTATAAAAGGAGGGGAGGACTCTTGTAACAACCCGAAAATTCGAACTACAAAATTTTTCAGCAAAACCCTGAGTGATGTGGTGCGACATGTCATCATCTACCCCTTACATATGCATCAACCCTAGCATGTCATGCATGACATTCATATGTTGCAAATTAATTAACATCTCATAACAATGCGCTATGTTCACTTTTAATGTTTCAATAGTTCAATCATCATGTTGCATTAAAAGAGTGAGTTGGATTCTTATTTGGTTTATGTGTTGATTATTAAAAATGGCAACATAATATTTATTTTGACAAATAAATATTAAGGGAATAATATCCTAGCCTTATTTGGGCCATGTATGCTCACTATTTTGTTGCACAAATTTAGCACACCACATATATATATAAGTATATATAAAAGTGTATTTGAAAAAGAAGAAGAAAAAGAAAAAGAAAAGAAGAAATCGGCCCAAGCAGCCCAGCCGGCCCGGCCTGCACGCGCTCTCCCACGCTCGCCGCGCGACCGCGCGCTGCATAGCCGGCCCAGCAAGGCGGCCCGTCCGCGCCCGCCCGCACGCTCGCCCGCATGACCGCGCGCTGCGCGGCCCAGCAAGGACCCGCGTCCGCCCGCGCACCACACCGTTGCCGATGAGTCACTAACGATGGGGCCCTGCAGTGGGACCCACATGTCATCGCGCCCGCTGAGGTCACCCGACCGGCCGCGCGCGCTTGCGTCAGCGCTGTCCCTCGTGTCGCCTCGAAGCAACCTGCCTCGACCGCTCGATCCCGTGTCGCCCCGCATCGACGCGCGCCCGCAAGCCACCTGGACCTACCAGCCCGCGTAAAGTGCCCACGACCGCAGGCAAGATTCTCCGCGCGCGCGCACCTGCGCTGTCGCCGCAGTAGAACGCTGCCGCCATGAAGAGCTTTGACACCCAGCATTACCTAGCCCCCTCTCGCTGCTCTCTGGACCCAGACCGAGCCCCAGCTGCTGACCTGGAACCCCCTTGGCCGCTAGATCGAGCCGCAGCCATGATCGACCGTTCGCTGGGCACCTACCTCCGCGTCCGCCCTATAAAGCAAGCACCCTCGGCACCCTAGGGTTCCCAGGCCACCGCCACCGCTCTGGTGGAGCTCAATTCCACCTTGCCAGCCTTGATTGGAGAAGAGCTGAAGGAAGGGGGAAGAAAGGAGTCGGGGAAGGAGAAGAAGCCGCCGCCGAAATTGGGGAGGAAGACCGTCGACTCGGAGCCACCACTGCTGCGTCGGGAGCAGGAAGGAGGAGTAGTACCGTGAGCCGGAGCTGCTTGGACTTGTACCGCACCTCCATCCTCTTCGACCCGTCGGTGAGCACCGCCATCGCCGCTCTCTCGAACCCTCCGCCGTGCTGTTGGCCATGGCGCTCCGCCGTGAGCGCGTAGGCCCAGGTCGCTACCGACCTCACTGGACACACCCGCACACACACACGAGACTAGCCGAGCCTCCTTGGACCACGGCATCGGGAGGATGCCGGAACGGAAGCCGCCCAGTTCATCGCCGCGCGCCAAGCGCCACCGTGGCGAGATCACCCAGCCGCCTTTCCGTTGAGCCTCGACCTCCATTGTTTCCGGATCCGCGCTCGCCTTGATGAGACAAACCCCGTGCGCACCCTAGCTCCACGTTTGCCTCGCCAGAGCACCGACCCAAACCACCTTGTCGTCGACGTGTCAGTGCGTTGCCGCTCCAGAACACCGTCGTTCACCGTCGTTTCCTGCCACCTCCGACCACCTCGAGGAGCAAGAAGAAGCCGGGAAGCACCGCCGTGACGAGCTGCATCGATTAGGCAAGGAGATGGAGACCGTGGACCCTCTCGGAGTGCCGTTGCCGTGCACCGAGGACCTATCGGAGCTCCGCCATGGGAGTTGCTGCCCGCGCGGACTCTGCCGTGTGTTTTGGTCACCGCCGGCACCTCGAGCAGGTGCCGCGTGACTCCAATCGCCCATCTACGCCACCAATTGGAGCTGGAGTGACTTGGTGTGAAGTGTACATCGAGCGCCGTCGCCATCGAGCCGCCGTCCACCATAGAGCTCGTCACCGGAAGCAAAGCTGCCGCCCTGAAGCCCATCAACGTGACCGTCGTGTAGTCCCGAAACCGATGGGCGGATTAATGGTGCTAGAGATCCATTATGGCACCAGGAATCGAGGGTTTCCATGCCACCGATCGCCGAGGAGGAACCCCGCGCTCGAGCCGATCTCGTCTGAGACGGATCACGCGCTCGAACCAACCCTCGAGTTTGACCCTTCGACAAATCGACCCTTGAGACCGTATCCTCGAGACCGTATCCTCGCGACCGTATCCTCGAGACCATACCCCTCGAGACCGTATCCTCGAGACCGTACCCTCGAGACCGTATCCTCGAGACCGTACCCCTCGAGAGCATACCCTTGAGACCATACCCCTCGAGACCATACCCCCTCGAGACCGTACCCCTCGAGAGCATACCCTCGAGACCATACCCCTCGAGACCATACCCCCTCGAGACCGTACCCCTCGAGAGCATACCCTCGAGACCATACCCCTTGAGACCATACCCCCTCGAGACCGTACCCTCGAGCCCTTTTTCTTTTTAGAAAATGGTTAAATCTTTAAAAATTTATAACTAATTCATACGAGCTCAGAAAATTATGATCCACATATCCAACTTTTTGATAAATCGAGCCCTATCTATCTAGGCTATGTTTGAGTGTATTTGGATCTTCTATTTTGAAATTGTTCTTTGTGCTAATCTATAGGGGTCGCTTTCGTGACCGTTGAATCTCGTTACAGGCTCGAGCGAGGACAAGTTTGACGACAGTGACTACTAGGAGAAGTCCGACAGCTACGTCAGTAAAGGTGCCACACACCATCCAACCTCGTAGATCCCATTACGCATGGCAATTATAGTATGGCTAGTGCTTTAAATTCATGTTGCTATAATGCTATGCCTATGCTAGGACTGCATGATAGAGTATTTATTTGATGAGCCCTACCTTGTTGTAAACTATCACCTGCTTACCCGCTGTTATGATAGCCACCTGCTTATCTGCTGTACTTATATTTCTATACTTCACTCGCTTACATTTTGATGCGACGTGATGAACCCGGGGAAGGCCTGGAGGGTGCCAGGCTGGATGTGTGAGTTGATGTTTTAGATGGGCATGTGAGCTGATGATGTTGTATCCGAGTTTGGGGTGGACCTTACGGCAGGGAGTAGGGTGAGGGTTGAGTCGATCGAGCCGAGATCTACGACGAGCTTTTGGAGCAAGTCTTGCCAGGGAATGGTTCTGGACATTCCCATGAGAGGAGCCTGTGGCGGGCTAACTGAGATGTGATGGTGGTCCTTGGGTGTGATCCTCTGAGAGGTGGAGCCCGAGATGAAGGTGCCGTGGTAGCACGTTAAAGATAAACCCTAATGAAGATATCTCGGTTTGGTCAAATCTAGAAACTGTTGCGCTGGTATCCGGACCTAGGAATCTCTTGCTTTCCACTCGCTCTCCATGGGGGGGAGACGGTCGAACCGCTGGATAGGTCGATGCCACTACTGCTAGGCGAGAAGTGATAGGAAGGTATATGCATGGGATGGAGCTAACACCCTACCGAGACGATCATGGCACCCCCTTCGAGAGTGGGTACATGGCATGGCATCCTCTATGGGAGCGGATACATGCTCTCTGAACAGTTCCAGTGATCCAGTGCTGGATGGTAGAGTGGCATCGCCTATGGCAGTAGGCGCTCAGAATCTGCCTAGGTGCGCGCGTGCATCGATGATGGTTATCTGGTGGATTAGTAAAACCTCTGCAGAGTGTATGGTTGATCGATCGATACATACGCTGAATCTTCGGCTATGGACCTTTCCTATGTTTCGCATGCACCAGACTAGTGAGTGGAGTGTTCTACCTTCCTCTGAGTGTGATTTCCGGCCGTGAGCCAGTTTGAGGGCTGCGGGCCGCTGAGGCAAGCCAAGAGGGAGTTGGCTTATCGACCAGAGTCTGAGAGGGTGTTGGGGGAGATGAGATGATGTTACAGATATGGATGGAGATAGATGAAGGGATTGGTTTGTGTTTAAAACTTGTTTATTATACTATTGTTTTATATACTTGAACAATTCATAGGAAAACCCCAGCCTTATAGGTTCCTTTTGAGATATCCTTATTTTTGCATCCACTTCCACAAAGCAATGCATAGGATGGGAGTGTGGCCAGTACAAATCATACTGAAAATTTGGTTTCAGGTTCAAGGAGTGAGTACTCATCTGGGGAGTACAGCGATTGAGGGTTTCGTGTCTATGCTCAAGTTGGAGAGAAGAAGATAGCTTCCGCACCTCAAGCTTTTACTGTTATGCTGCATGAACTCTGATTCCGCCCTGTGGCGATGTAATAAGTTATTGTAATTCCCTCTATTTGCTCTCTTTTGTTCGATGTATGGATTATGGATTCAACTGTTATTGGGTAATGTGATTTAAATGGTCATATTACACTCCGACACTGTGGATTTCCCTTTGCGGAAGTCAAGGTCATTTCAGTTGGTATCAGAGCCATACTTGACCTTAGGACGAAACCCTAGAAATGGACGTTAGTACAGGACAAACCAGTTTTTCTTTCGGTTATATACCGACCCTGCATTTCTTCTTATGCAAGGCTTCTCTATTGTTACTGACTTGCTGACGCTTCTTCCCTTTGAAACGTGCAGATGACAAGCTTTGGACCCCCGCTTGGACCGTTGAGCAGCATGCCCAAGGCTGAGTTCACCTACGAGGGACAGGAGTTCCCAGGCTTTTCGTACACTCTGCGTCATGTTTTGGGAGTACTCGGAGTGCCTGTCGAGAAGATCAAGTACACCTGCACTGGAGCACCGGACTCAGAAGGAGGAATCAAGGGTTACGTGGTCACTCACCTAGAGATCCCTGCAAGTCAGACTCTGCCCTCAGTACCAGCTCTCCTGGAGATGACAATTGAGGACTCAATCGAGGAAGGAATCCAGGCTGTGTCACTCAAGGCCCTGCGTGAAGTGATGAAGATCGCTTACGAGCACATTCACAACACAGAGTTTCATCTACTTCCTCAGGCCCTGAACTCTCTCCTCACACCAGAGCAGCAGGATGATCTGGTCAGGCCAATCATCCTAGCTAAGACTAGTCTTTGCAACCGTGCCTCCGCCGCTCACCTCTTCGAGCAGAACCGCTACATAGAGCACCTAGAGAAGAAGAGACGCCTCGACCGCAACACTCTAATGGAGTACCAGGAGTTCTGCAAGCAGGAAGCTAAGGAGAAAGAAGGACTCGAGGCTACAGTCGCCCAGCTGAAGGACAAGCTTGCACGTCAGGCAAGGGCTCACAGAGCCGAGATCGCTGACCTACGAGACAAGGTTGAGGACATTGGGCTCCAAAACTACTACCTCAATGCAAGAGTTCTCTAGTTGGAGGGAGAGAAGATGGACAAGGATATGGAGATCAAAGAACTATAGAAGAGAAGACGGGAAGATGGCAAGAGCAACTTCACCATGCAGTGTGAGAAGTCAATGCTCGTAAAAGCCCTGAAAAGCACAGTGCAACCAAGGCCATCTGATTTCCCTGATGATTCAGAATGAGACCTTGGTGGACAAGTACAAGAGACTCAAGACAGCTTGGAAGAATACCGACGAGAGACGTTGCCAGGAGTACGCTAAGTTGCGTGACAGACTTTCTTTGTCAGCCAGACGCAAGGACCCCTTTAAGGAAACTTTCTAGATTGGCCACTCTCTCTTGAGGCACGACCACTGTCCAGCTCTCACCAACCTGCCACTTACCAAGGAGTTCGGAGAAGCTCAGGCTTATGTGAAGCGCCTTCACATGTCTCAGGAGGAGTTGACAGTTCTTGGCAACCGTTTTCACCCAGGAGTATACAACGCGCCGATGTATGAGTCAGAGTAGTGTGGACCCTGCGTGGCCAAATCATGAGTTAGCTTGTATCCATGACTTACCTTCTCATAGTGCGAGTCTCGCACGTCATCTAGCGTAGCTGCTAGAGATGATGCCATGTAATGCAACCATGTAATGAATGATCAATCTTATCGCATTTTATGGCTCTTATTGCTTCTTTGTATGAGTGTTGGATAGATTAAATGTTTTTCCTTAAATTGTTGAAATCATTTAATTATATTTAACCAATAAGTACTAAACAGTTGTCGACCCGTGTCACAGATGTATGCACGTCGCTCCGCACGTCTAGGCAACCGTCCACCTCCACCCGAACCCGAGCTTGGGCATGGAAGACGCTACGGACGAAGGGGAGGTCGTGTTCCACCCATCGACCTCAACCAGGGTGGGAACGATCGCGAGCGGACCCCGCCAGCAGGAAGTGCCGCTGGAGGAGGTGATGCCCATGGCAATGGACCTCCGCCGCAGCCGATTCCGCCACCGCCACCACCGCCAAACCTGGCAGAAGTGATGGCACAACAAACACAGCTGCTTGTCGCTTTGGTCAATGGAGCCAATCACCGCTTTGGAGGAAATCCGAATGACTTCCAGAGGAAACTTGAGGGTTTTCTAAAGCTCAGGCCACCCACTTTCGATGGCACCTACAAGGAACCGCTAGAAGCTGATGATTGGCTTCGCGAGATCGAGAAGAAGCTGGAGCTTACCACTTGTACCCCAGAGGAGTGAGTCGGGATCGCTGCTCACCACCTCATTGGAGCTGCGCGTTCCTGGTGGGACAGCTACTGCCAAGCTTATGAGGACCCCGATCACATCACCTGGGATGAGTTCGCAGATGAGTTCATCGAGTACCATGTTCCTGAGGGAGTCATGGAGCAGAAAGATGAGGAATTCCGTAACCTCACCCAGAAGGGATGTGACATCTGCGAGTACACCAACACCTTCACCAGTTTGTTGCGCTATGCACCTCTGCATGTCGTGACTTTTGAGAAGGAGAAGATCACGCAGTACAGAAAGGGTCTGAACCCCAAGATCAAGGTAGCCCTGGGAGGCACCAAGAGTCACACACTTCATGACATGATCGATCGTTGCATCCAGATCGAGAAGGACCAGAAGAAGGCAGGAGAAATGTCCAGAAGGGAGAAGAAGAAGTCCGAGGGCTTCTACCGTGACCATGAGCATAAGAGGTTCCGTCGGGACAAGACGTCTAGCCGTCCTCATTACGGCAAGGACTCTACCTATGGCTCGGGTAGGAGTGGTGGTACCTACTCGGCTGACAACTCACGCTTATCCTGTGACCATCGCTCCCGCGATTGTTACTCTCGTGACCACCGCTCTCGTGATCGTGCTGGGAAGGATCGCTACCCCTGAGAGCACTCATTGCAGCCACATCACAGGACTGATCACTCTGCGCCTGTTCGTGCTACGCCAAACTCAGGCAGCTGGAAGGCCGCTGCACCAACCCCCACAGGCAGTGTGCCGTTCACTTGCTTTGGTTGTGGCAAACCTAGCCACAAGGTGTTTGACTGTCCTGAGAAGACACCCACACCTGCTGCACCCAAGTCTCAGTACCGTGGATCTGCAAGCCGTGGTCGTCTCACACACATGAACGCAGAAGAAGCTCAAGCTGCCCCAGATGTTGTGTACGGTATGTTTCTTGTTAATGGCATTAAAGCATCCGTTCTGTTTGATTCTGGAGCTACATGTTCATACATCTTGTCTAAGTTTGCACGAGAGAGTAAGATACCTATCACTCCACGTTTGGAGCCTATAGTCACCAGTTCTCCTCTTGGTGAGATGGGAAGCACCCATATCTGCAAGGGAGTGAAGCTTTCTATTGAGGGTCTAACCTTTCGAGCTAACCTTACCCTTCTACCATCAAATGGTTTGGATGTCATCCTAGGCATGGATTGGCTTACCGAGCACAAGGGTTTGATTTCTTGTTCACCCAGATATGTTCAGATAACTCATCCTTCTGGCCAAGCAGTCAGATGTGCACCTCAGAAGGATAAATCAGTATCTGTTCTATGTGCCCTGAATGCACTCAAGTCACAGGAAGAATCTCAGAAAAGGGAGAAGACTCTCGCGAATGTCCCCATTTTCAGGGAATATGAGGATGTGTTTCCAGAAGAGTTGCCCGGCATGCCACCAGATCATGACGTTGAGTTCATCATTGATCTTGTGCCCAGAACCGGTCCCATCTCTAAGCGACCGTACCATATGTCAGTGGATGAGCTAGAAGAGCTCAAGAAGCAGTTGAAGGAACTTTCCGATAAGGGCTTTATTAGGCCTAGTGCTTGGCCCTAGGGATCACCTATTCTGTTTGTCAAAAAGAAAGATGGTTCGATGAGGATGTGCGTTGATTACCGCAACCTCAATGCCGTCACCATCAAGAACAAGTATCCTCTGCCAAGGATCGATGACTTGCTTGATCAGCTTCATGGTGCTAAGTACTTCTCGAAGATTGATCTCAGATCTGGTTATCATCAAATGAAGATTCAGGAAGAAGACATTCACAAGACAGCTTTTGTCACACGCTATGGGCAGTATGAATTCACCATTGTATCCTTCAGACTTACGAATGCCCCGGCCTATTTCATGGACATGATGAACAAGGTGTTTATGGATGATCTTGATTAGTTTGTTGTGGTTTTCATTGACGACATTCTGATTTATTCACCTTCTACCGAAGAACATGAAGCACATTTGAGGATAGTGCTCGAGAAGTTGTCCCAACACCAGCTCTATGCTAAGTTCAGCAAATGTGAGTTCTAGCTTGAAGAAGTTGCTTTTCTTGGTCATGTACTCTCAGCAGATGGAGTTGCTGTAGACCCTGCAAAGATAGAGGCTGTAAAAGAATGGGAACAACCTCGCAATGTGTCTGAAATTAGGAGTTTCTTGGGATTGGTAGGTTACTATCGCCGATTCATTGAGAACTTCTCGAAGATAGCTCATCCTATGACAAATCTCTTGAAGAAGATCAACGAGTTCGAATGGACACCGGAGTGTGAACACAGTTTCCAAACTCTAAAGGAGAAGCTAACCACCACACCTATCCTAGCCTTACCTGATATCACTAGCGACTTTGTCGTCTACTATGATGCCTCTCGCCAAGGGCTAGGCTGTGTGCTGATGCAGAATGGGAAGGTTATTGCTTATGCTTCTCGACAGCTAAAGGAGCCCGAGCAACGATACCCCACACATGATCTTGAGCTAGCAGCTGTTGTGCATGCTCTGAAGATCTAGAGACATTATCTTATTGGCAACAAGTGCGATATATACACCGATCACAAGAGCTTGAAGTATTTCTTCACTCAAGAAGATCTGAATATGAGACAGCGCAGATGGCTAGAGCTAATCAAGGACTATGACATGGATACCATCCCGGAAAAGCAAATGTAGTCACTGATGCTCTTAGTCGCAAGACCTATTGTCATGCCCTGGTCTTATTGACCCTGCCACCTAAATTGAAGAAAGAGATTAAAGATCTTCATCTTGAGATAGTACCCCATGGGTTGTTGCATGAACTTCGTATCGAGTATAATCTCACCGAGCGAATTCATGAAGCTCAAAAGAGTTGTGAAGAAATGGAGTACATTCGTGGGTTGATGAAGCTAGGCTACAGCCCTGAATTCAGAGAAGATGAGCATGGAACCATCTGGTTCAAGGATAGAATCTGTGTGCCCAGCAACCCTGCTTTGCGTAAGGAAATCCTGTCAGAGGCACATGACTCTAAGTATTGCATCCATCCCGGTGGTGCAAAGATGTATCAAGATGTGAAGAAGCATTTCTGGTGGAAAGGCATGAAGTCAGACATTGCAAGACATGTGGCCGAATGTGACATCTGTAACAGAGTCAAGGCCGAACACAGAAGACCCGCTGGATTACTCAAACCACTCGATGTTCCTGAATGGAAGTGGGAAAGCATATCCATGGACTTTATCATGGGATTACCTAGATCTCAACAAGGTCATGACTCTATATGGGTAATAGTCGATCGTCTGACGAAGGTAGCACATTTTATACCAGTCAGAACTTTGATACGTGCAGAGCAGTTGCAGATTTGTACATCAAGGAGATTTTGAGGCTTCATGGAGCTCCTAAGAGTATTGTGTCAGATCGTGGACCACAATTCATGTCCCGATTCTAGCAAGCTCTTCACGAGTCCATTGGGACTGACCTTGATTACAGCACTGCTTATCACCCGCAAACAGATGGTCAGACAGAAAGGTTGAATCAGATTCTAGAAGATATGCTTCGTGCCAGTGTTCTCAAATATGGAACAGATTGGGAGAAGTGTCTGTCGTTTGCTGAGTTCTCTTACAACAACAGCTACCAGGAAAGTATCAAGATGTCACCCTTCCATGCCCTTTATGGCAAACCATGTAGAACCCCATTGATGTGGAACCACCCAGGCGAAAGAGCAGTCTTTGGCCCCGCCAAGATCAAGGAAGCCGAAGAAGGAGTAGCTCAAGTCAGAGAGAACCTGAGGATCGCCCAAAGCCGACAGAAGAGCTATGCCGACAAAAGGCGTCGAGACCTTGAGTTTGAAGTTGGGGATTTTATCTACCTCAAAGTGTCTCCACTTCGTGGTACCGTCAGATTCCACGTAAAAGGGAAGTTGGCCCCAAGATATGTTGGACCGTATCGTATCTGTCAGAGAGTTGGGAAGCTTGCATACAAGCTTGAACTACCTCCCGAGTTAACAGGAGTACACCCCGTTTTTCATGTCTCATAGTTACGCAAGTGCTTAAGGGTACCAGAAGAGGGAGCAGTCACCACTGATGTGCTGGATATCCAGGATACTCTTGAGTACAAGGAGCACCCAATCAAGATCTTGGGTTATGGCACCAAAGAGACCCGAAGCAAGTCTATCCCTATGTGCAAGGTTCAATGGAGCAATCACTCTGAACATGAAGCAACGTGGGAAGATGAGAATCAACTTCTGTTACAGTATCCTTACCTCTTCGAAGGGTATGACACCTCTTAAATCTCGAGGACGAGATTCCAATGAGGGGGAAGGACTGTAACAACCCAAAAATTTGAACTACAAAATTTTTTGACAAAACCCTGAGTGATGTGGTGCGACATGTCATCATCTACCCCTTACATATGCATCAACCCTAGCATGTCATGCATGGCATTCATATGTTGCAAATTAATTAACATCTCATAACAATACGCTATGTTCACTTTTAATGTTTCAATAGTTCAATCATCATGTTGCATTAAAAGAGTGAGTTGGATTTTTATTTGGTTTATGTGTTGATTATTAAAAATGGCAACATAATATTTATTTTGATAAATAAATATTAAGGAAATAATACCTTAGCCTTATTTGGGCCATGTATGCTCACTATTTTGTTGCACAAATTTAGCACACCACATATATATATAAGTATATATAAAAGTGTATTTAAAAAAGAAGAAGAAAAAGAAAAAGAAAAGAAGAAATCGGCCCAAGCAGCCCAGCCGGCCCGGCCTGCACTTGCTCGCCCGCGCTCGCCGCGCGACCGCGCCCTGCACAGCCGGCCCAGCAAGGCGGCCCATCCGCGCACGCCCGCACGCTCGCCCGCGCGACCGCGCACTGCGCGGCCCAGCAAGGCAGCAGGCCCAGCAAGGACCCGCGTCCGCTCACGCACCACGCCGTTGCCGATGAGTCACTGACGATGGGGCCCTGCAGTGGGAACCACATGTCATCGCGTCCGCTGAGGTCACCCGACCGGCCGCGCGCGCTTGCATCAGCGCTGTCCCTCACGTCGCCTCGAAGCAACCTGCCTCGACCGCTCAATCCCATGTCGCCCCGCATCGACGCGCGCCCGCAAGCCACCTGGACCGACCAGCCCACGTAAAGTGCCCACGGCCGCAGGCAAGATTCTCCACGCGCGTGCGCACCTGCGCTGTCGCCACAGTAGAACGCTGCCGCCGTGAAGAGCTTTGACACCCAGCATTACCTAGCCCCCTCTCGCTGCTCTCTGGACCCAGACCGAGCCCCAGCTGCTGACCTGGAACCCCCTTGGCCGCTAGATCGAGCCGGAGCCGTGATCGACCGTCCGTCGGCCACCTACCTCCGTGTCCGCCCTATAAAGCAAGCACGCTCGGCACCCTAGGGTTCCCAGGCCGCCGCCACCGCTCTGGTGGAGCTCAATTCTAGCTTGCCAGCCTCGATTGGAGAAGAGCTGAAGGAAGGGGAAAGAAAGGAGTCGGGGAAGGAGAAGAAGCCACCGCCGGAATTGGGGAGGAAGACGGTCGACTCAGAGCCGCCGCTGCTGCATCGGGAGCAGGAAGGAGGAGCAGTACCGCGACGCGGAGCCGCTTGGACTTGTACCGCACCTCCATCCTCTTCGACCCGTCGGTGAGCACCGCCATCGCCGCTCTCTCGAACCCTCCCCCATGCTGTTGGCCATGGCGCTCCGCCGTGAGCGCGTAGGCCCAGGTCGCTACCGACCTCACTGGACACACCCGCACACACACGAGACTAGCCGAGCCTCCTTGGACCACGGCATCGGGAGGATGCCGAAACGGAAGCCTCCCAGTTCATCGCCGCGCGCCAAGCGCCGCCGTGGCGAGATCACCCAGCCGCCTTTCCGTTGAGCCTCGACCTCCATTATTTTTGGATCCGTGCTCGCCTTGATGAGACGGACCCCGTGCGCACCCTAGCTCCGCGTTTGCCTCGCCAGAGCACCGACCCGAACCACCTTGTCGTCGACGTGTCAGTGCGTTGCCGCTCCAGAATGCCGTCGTTCACCGTTGTTTCCTGCCACCTCCGACCACCTCGAGGAGCAAGAAGAAGCCGGGAAGCACCGCCATGACGAGCTGCATTGATTGGGCAAGGAGATGAAGACCGTGGACCCTCTCGGAGTGCCGTTGCCGTGCACCGAGGACCTGTCGGAGCTCCGCCGTGGGAGTTGCTACCCGCGCGGACTCCGCCGTGTGTTTTGGTCACCACCGGCACCTCGAGCAGGTGCTGCGTGACTCCAATCGCCCATCTACGCCACCAATTGGAGCTGGAGTGACTTGGTGTTAAGTGTACATCGAGCGCCGTTGCCATCGAGCCGCCGTCCGCCGTAGAGCTCATCACCGGAAGCAAAGCTGCTGCCCTGAAGCCCATCAATGTGACCGTCGTGAAGTCTTGAAACCGATGGGCGGATTAATGGCGCTAGAGATCCATTGTGGCACCAGGAATCGAGGGTTTCCCCACCGCCGATCGCCGAGGAGGAACCCCGCGCTCGAGCCGATCTCGTCCGAGACGGATCACACGCTCGAACCTGTGGCAGAACCTCCTAAATCATATGGCCCACATGCATGATTATTGTCTAAACAGACTCCAAATAACCATGACTGTGTTCCATACGACTTAAAAAGTCTGGCTGGGATGAGCTATGGTCGACGGCGGTGATGGTGGGGGCGGCGCTCCGATGGCAAGACGGCGTCACGGCGGTCTCCGGCAATGCGCTGCTCAAACCAAGGTGCGCATCAAGTGCAAGATGACACGGAGAACACGGTAGCGGGGTCAAAGGTAAAATATATTCACCTCCGGCGGCGACAAACGGCGGCGATGGCACGGCGGCGTGACTGACCGGCCGCGGAGAAGAAAGCGGTGTGCGGGGGGCTCAAGCGAGGAGAGCAAGCACCAACTGGCCCAAGATGACCGTGAGAATGTGGCGGAGCTGTTGGCAAGCGCAATCGGACAGAGATGAAGTGTCGGCGATGAATTTCAGCGGCGGCGCGAGGTCGTCGTCGGCGGCGGCGGGAAGAAGAAAGAAGAAGAACAAAGGCGTCCGACCGCTATTTATAGCGCAGAGTCGAAGAAGGAGCAGGTGACACGACGACGATGAAGCCTCTCGCGTCCATGAGCACACTGGCGGTCGAGGAGGTGCGGCGGTGGTCGGCGGCGCGCGATGAGAAGCCGGCCATGGCGTCCGCCGATAGGGTTAGGTACTGTTCGCAGAAATTACAGAAATACCATCGGTTTAAAAATACAAATTACTCCAAAATTGATATAAGAACTTGAAAATATCCAAAAATATTATTTGCACAACTTTTCAAGAGCTACACTTTTCCTTTAATGGGAATCCTCAAATTCTATCTAGATTTTGAAATTTGAATTCAGATTTGAAAAGGGGATAAAACCCTAGAAATAAACATTTGAAATTACTTTTGATTTTTCAACAAAACTTGAAAATCTTCAAAACTATAAAATGTTGAACTTGTTAAACCAAACATTTTTCATATACAAAGTTTTCTCAAATTATGCATAATTTTTGAATTATGGTTTTAAAATTAAAAGGGGATAAATGCTAGAAACTGTATTTCCAAATTAATTTGAAATTCCTTTTGGAAACTTGAAAAACTTTTTATACCAACTTTGTAGCTCTTGTCAAGATCTACAAACTGTCTTTTTAGAGTATCCCCAAATTCTTTATAGATTTTGAATTAGAGAAAAGGGGATAAAACTAGGTTTTGAAATAAATGGTCTTTGAAATAGAATTTTAAACTCAATTTGGTTTCTAACTTTAATTGGTTGGTTATTAGTGATCACAAACATCATCCAAGGACATTTTTAGATCATTGACCCAATGACATCCTTGGTTGACCAAATTCACTTTTAAAAAACCTTTTATAGCATTTCCAATTTGAATTTAAATTTGAATGGCCAGGCTTAAAAATAAGCTTTGGAATCCAAATTCAATTTCAAATATGGAAATCATTTTTAGAGTTGGACTTAGACTTATACACTATGCTTCACACTAGTGTAAACATAGTTTACACCTCAAGTACATAGAGTATAAACTAAGTATTTGCGATGACATTCGAAAATAGGGTTTTATTATTTTATGTGACCAAACATTCCAGAAACGCAATCAACCTATGAAATGTAAACTTGTTTTAGTTAATGCACATTAGGGTTGACTTAAACATGAATGCTTTGTAGTGCATGTGATGACATGGCATGTTTTATTTAATATAACACCAGAGGTGTTACAACCTTTCCCCCTTAAAGAAATCTCGTCCCGAGATTTAAAGCCTTGAATGAAGTAATGGAAAAGGAAATGTGTCAGGAAACACACTTTCACTTGGTTTACAAAGAAAAGGAATTGTACCACTCACATAGAGAAGTTACAACTCGTAGAGGGGACTATCACTTAGATAGAAGCATAAAACTCCGGGAAGTTTTCCAGCAGATAATCTTCTGATTCCCAAGTAGCTTCTTCTTCTGAATGTTGATCCCACTGTATCTTATACCACTTGATTGTTCTGCTTCGCGTAACACGATCCTTCTAATCCAAAACTCAGATTGGATACTCAGAGTAAGTCAAATCAGGTTCAAGTTCAATAACTTCAACATCAACAACCTTATCCGGCACTCGAAGACATTTCTTCAGTTGGGACACATGGAACACATTATGTACGGCCGACAACTGCTCAGGCAGCTGCAGATGATATGACACCTTCCCCACTGGTGCCAGAATTTGAAATGGTCCAATGTAACTAGGTGCTAACTTACCCTTGACTCCAAATCGGGTAACTCCTTTCATGGGTGACACCTTTAGATACACATAGTCTCCTTTATTGAAACATAATGGTTGACGTCTCTGGTCCGCATAACTCTTCTGACGAGATTGTGCTATCTTTATATTCTATTGTATCTGTTTAACTTTGCCTTCAGTTTCTTTTACCAAATCAACTCCAAAGAATCTTCGTTCTCCGGGTTCAGACCAACTTAATGGAGTTCTACATCTGCGACCATACAATGCTTCAAATGGTGCCAGTTTGATGCTTTCTTGATAACTATTATTATAAGAGAACTCGGCTAAGGGTAAACACTTATCCCATTTCTCTGGAAAATTAAGAACACATGCTCTCAACATATCTTCAAGTATTTGATTTACTCTTTCAGTCTGACCTCCTGTTTGGGGATGATAGGCTGTACTGTGCAAAAGATCAGTTCCTAAAGACTTGTGTAATTACTTCCAAAACTGGGAGACAAACTGCGTGGCTCTATCAGAAACAATGGACTTTGGTATTCCATGAAGACTGATGATGCGCTCGAAATACAGTTTGGCATACTGCGAGGCTGTAGTTGTAGTTTGAACTGGAAGAAAATGTGCGGACTTTGTGAGCCGATCCACTATAACCCAAATTGAATCAAAACCTTTTGCTGTCCTGGGTAGACCTACTATAAAGTCCATACTTATATCTTCCCATTTCCAAGTTGGAATAGGTAATGGCTGTAGTTCTCCTGCGGACTTCAAATGTACAGCTTTGACTCTCTGACAAGTATCACACTGAGCTACATACTTAGCAATTTCTATTTTCATCTTGGTCCACCAAAATTTCTGTTTCAGATCATGATACATCTTATTGCTGCCTGGATGAATAGAAAACTTTGAAAGATGTGCTTCATCAAGGATCTTTTGTCTTAACTCAGAATCTTTTGGTATGACCAGACGATTTTTATACCATAAGACATCTGCTTCATCAATTATGAAACAAGAAACCTTTTCTCGTCTAACTTTCTTTTTAATATGTTTAATGCCTTCGTTACTTTTCTGTGCAGCAATAATTTGATCTCTGATGGTTGTCTCAATAACAATGTTAGACAAACTTCCTTGTTGCACCATCTCTATACCTAGTTTTTCTATTTCATGACATATAGAGACACCCCAAGGATTCACTGTTAAACAATGACAGTGACCTTTTCGACTAAGTGCATCAGCCACTACATTGGCTTTACCAGGATGGTAATAGATTTCCAAATCATAATCATTGATTAATTCTAACCATCTTCTTTGTCTCATATTCAAATCATCTTGAGTGAATATGTATTTCAAACTCTTGTGATCACTGTAAATATTGCATTTATTACCCCACAGATAATGTCGCCATATTTTTAAAGCATGGACAACAGCTGCCAGTTCCAAATCATGTGTTGGATAATGCTCCTCATGCTTCTTCAACTGTCGGGAAGCATAAGCAATAACTCTTTCTTCTTGCATCAACACACATCCAATACCTATACCAGAAGCATCACAATAAACATCAAATGGCTTCTCAATGTTTGGCTGTGCTAGGATAGGTGCAGTGGTCATCAGTTTCTTCAATTTCTGAAATGCCTTTTCACAGGCAGGTGACCAAACAAACTTGATATCATTCTTTAACAATTCAGTTATTGGCTTGGATATCTTTGAGAAATCTGGTATGAAACGATGGTAATAACCCGCCATTCCTAAAAAGCTTCGAACTTGATGCACAGTCTTTGGTGGTTTCCAATCAAGTATATCCTTTACTTTACTAGGATCAACAGCAACACCCTTGCTTGATAACACATGTCCAAGAAATTTCACTTCTTTCAGCCAAAACTCACATTTGCTAAACTTAGCATACAATTGATGTTCTCTTAAACGCTGCAGAACAATTCTAAGGTGTTCAACATGTTCTTCTTCATTTTTGGAATATATCAATATGTCATCAATGAAGACAACCACAAACTTATCAAGTTCTGGCATGAACACTGAGTTCATCAAATACATAAAATAGGCCGGTGCATTGGTAAGTCCAAAAGACATAACCAAATATTCATACAGACCGTACCGAGTGGTAAAAGCGGTCTTTAGAACATCTTCTGGGTGAATCTTGATTTGATGATACCCAGATCGAAGATCAATCTTAGAAAACACTTTTGCTTCTGCCAATTGATCAAAAAGCAGATCAATGCGGGGTAGAGGATACTTATTTTTAATGGTTACCTCATTCAAGGGACGATAGTCCACACATAACCTTAAACTTTGATCTTTCTTTTTCACAAAGAGAGCAGGACATCCCCAAGGTGACGAGCTAGGTTGAATAAAACCTTTATCTCGTAGCTCTTGCAATTGAGTCTTGAGTTCTGCTAGCTCAGGTGGTGCCATCCGGTAAGCTCTTCTGGATATTGGAGCAGTACCAGGTTTCAAATCATTTCTAAACTCCACATTTCTATCAGCAGGTAAACCCGGTAACTCATCGAGAAATACATCAGGAAACTCACAAACCACTGGTATATCTTCAATCTCTTTTACAGAAGTTGCACATACCTTTTGAACATTCCTCTTAAATGTCAGAAGTTGGATAAGAAGTGAAGTTTTGCAATTGGGTATGTTCAATCTCACTCTCACTGTTCTATTCAGGATGTCTATTATAGCGCCATGCCGTTTCATCCAATTCATACCTAGGATCACATCTATATCCTGATCCTTTAATATTATCATATCAGTGGGAAAAATATACCCACCCAAACTTACTGGCACATCATGTACCATTTCTTTAGTACACATACGCCCTCCAGGTGATTGTATAAAGAACTATTCTTTTGTCTCCATTATTGGAATTTCATATGTCTTAACAAATGTACCATTAATGAATGTATGATATGTACCGGAATCGAATAGCATAATTGCAGGATGATCGGCAACAGGAAACGTACCCATCATGACGGGCTCTCCTTCTAGGATTTCTCCGACTTGAGTGTAGAACACTCTACCAGACTTTTTCTCATTCTTATTGTTCGACACCTTCTGATTTCCTGACTTATGCTGATTCTGTGGTTGTTGTTGTGGTGCAAAAGCTCTAGGGACATAAGAGTTATACTGCCTCAGATGCGGGCAGTTCCGTGAAAAATGACCAGGCTTTCCATAGTTATAACAGGGGAAGATTGGTGGCTGGAAATTGGGGTTACGAACACCAGGGGCATTCGGCTGTCGTGGATATGAAAGATTAGCAACAGGACGAGCGATTGCCTGTTGCGGTGCTTGGTATTGTGGTGGACGATAGGATGGACGGAAATGATTCTAAGGGTGATAGATTATTTTCTGGCATTTTGGGTTGCCACCAGAAAATCCAGAGGGTACACTTTTCTTCTTTTTAGTTTCTAGATGCTGACGATTCTTATCTTCATAGGATATAGCAATGTTCACTGCCTCATGAAAAGCGGCATTTGGATTTCCCGTCATCATTCTCTGAATTTTACTATTCAGACCTCTCAGGAAGCACTCTTTCTTTTTATGGTCAGTACTAACATAGTCTGACGCGTACTGAGACAAGTGATTGAATTTGCCAAAATATTGCATTACCGACATATCACCTTGCCTCAAGGAAAGAAATTCTTCAAGTTTTATAGTCATTATTCCCTCGGGAATAAAATGTGCTCGAAAGGCTTCTCGAAACTCAGTCCAAGTAAAACGATGGCCTTCTGGCTGAGCAGCAACAAAATTTACCCACCAAGCTCCTGCAGTACCTCTCAACTGTTGTGCTGCAAACATGGGCTTCTGATACTCTGTGCACTCAATCAGCCCAAACTTTTGCTCCATAGTGCGGAGCCAATCCTCGGCCTCCATCGGTTCATCTACTCTGGTCAAAACCGGAGGACGAGTGTCTGTGAAATCCACATATGTGGTTTCATCCCTATGGTTCCACCCATGATTTCCCTGTCTAGCATTCTGATTCTGGTTTTGAGCCATCATTGTGGTTGCAGTGACTAATGCTGCAACTGCATCAGCTAGAGTGGGTGAAACTAGTGGAGGATTAGGGATATCACCTCCATCCTGAGATGAGCTAGCAGCATCACGAGAATGGGTGTGAGCAGGCATTGTTGATAAACAAACTATACTTTATTCACAAAGCCTTATCGGATTTCATAAGGATATATTACAATAGTGCAACACACTTATGATACACTATTTTTATTACATCAGTCTGCACTCCGGCAAGACTCCCCACACCTACTGGGCTTTAGAAAGCAAAGAAAAGATATATTACACATCTCACTTTCCAAAACTCCTTATTCTTCCTCCTCAGGATCCTCTTCCTCTTCAGGATCTTCTGCCTCTTCAGGCTCTTCCTCTACTATCTTGGGATCTTCTTCTTCCATAACATCGTCTTCGTCTTCAGTCTCTATACCCATTTGGTTTGCTTCCTCTTCATCGATAACGTCCTCATCGACGGATTCTAGTTCTTCAGGATCTTCCTCTTCCTCATCCTGACCCATTACATGACCAAGGTCATCCTGGACTGCCTGTCTTTGATATTCAGGATCCAATAAGTTATTCAACCTTACACATTCATCATCGGCTTCCTCCGCATATTCCTCTAAATCTTCCACATAGTCCTCAAGTTCTTGAATACAAATATTTGTCGCATCTTCTCTTGCCCAAGCATCATTTCTTTGGTGCTTCATATGCTTCCGGGATCGCCTCAACTGAGTGATTTCGATGGCCTCTTCAATCCTATCAGTTTTAGCCCTTTCCAACTCGGATATAAGCCTTGCTATCTCAGCCTACGGATCCGGATGCGGATTGCTACTGCTTTCACCGATCTCATATTTAGGAGCTAACTGATGTCGAGGTACTCCTTTCGGCGTAGTGCTCTTGCGAGGTGTTTGCTTGGTAATGGCCATCCTGAAGCAAGATAGGATAGATAGGGAGAAGTCTAAAGGTTAGCATGAAAAGGATTGACACTACTTAACCCAAACCACTTTAAAGGGGAAAGTAATTAAATAGATTAATTAAGCATGATGCATGAACGAACTTACGGTCTAAACGTAAAAGAGAGCAACACTTACATATATAACATAGGGCAATATAATATGCTATTCCACTACCACACTTTGTAAAATCAAAATAAGGGTCGATAGAAAGAATCATAGATAAGGAATAAGCAATTTGGACCCAAAATAGTCAAGTTAAAATGATTTGACTCAAAACTTTTGAAGTTTTCACAAAAGAATATTACAACGACTCTTCTTAACAACGATCCAGGTCCGATACCAGCTGTGGCAGAACCTCCTAAATCATATGGCCCACACGCATGATTATTGTTTAAACAGACTCCAAATAACCATGACTGTGTTCCATACGACTTAAAAAGTCTGTCGGGTAAATCCCGAATCATCCATGATTCTCTGAGCAGGATCAATCATTGTAGAGAGACATTGTAGTATTACAATAGTTTGATATAAATAAATTACTACGGAGTAAAACAGCGAAAGACTTACAATAACCTAAGTTTACAAACCTCTGGGTGTCAAATATTTACAATCATAGTTTTAAATGGTACAAACCATACTAGTAGTGGAGTAGCAGTAGATTACAATATTACACAAAAGCTCTGCCTACGAGCTAAACATCTTTATTCGTCATCGCTTTCCTCGACGACTGTCATGCAGCAGGAGGCAAAACATTCCTGCCCATAAGGCTCACCTGCAACAAGGGTTCAACAAACCCTGAGTACAACAGTACTCAACAAGACTGACCCGACGAAAGAGAAGGGTGGAGAATCAAGAAATGCAGGCTAGAGGGACAAAGTGAGGTCTGTAGAAGATAAGAAATTTTGCAGAAAAGCTTTACAGAAAGAGAAGTTGCTTGGGCTAACTCCCATTATCAACCAACTTCATTATTGATCCTTAATTTTCATTCAAGTTGTTACTACGATGATGAACAACGATCGAGTCTTCTTCTCTGAGAAGCAACGGCGATTCGAATCCATTTTCATACCCAGCTGGGACCTAGGTCACTGGAAGTACCGGAGACTTTAAGTCCGATGCACCCCAGGTAACCGATATACCGGGATAACAACCGCAGCCGTATATCACCACATGGCACCCGTGAGCTCTGCGGCCCAGCGTACCGAGATACATGGGAACTTAAACCCCACAGTAAAACACACTATGACACAGATGGGATCTCTGGCCCCACGCTAGGTCACTCCATGATATACACGGCTCCAACCATCCGTATACCACTTCATGCATGTGGATTTCTAAATTCTCGATATCATCCAGTTCACCAACGAACGGGACCTAGGGCATCAACAGACAAGAACACTACAGAGGGACTCCATTCCCAGTGCAAGTTCGCCGTCCGCACTCGATTTATTACTATTATCAAGATTTCAACAGGAAAACCAATCTCATCTCTTTCATTCTTTTGCCTTTAAACAAATAAATAAATAAGCAGGGCTAAGCATTACTACTTATCTTTCTAAACAGGTAACAAGGAATAAGGAAATAAGACAGGTAATGCAATTGGGTGGGTTTTCACTCAACTCCTATTACCTAATGCAACATATCATAGCTGAAGCGGTAAAACTTTTATAAATAGAGTAGGGTTTAAATGCATCTGGGCCTTGCCTTGATGTTCGGGGTAGAAGTTCTCAAACTCTGGATCAACTCCTGATTCTTGAATCTGCTCGTCCTTCGGATCTGGGCGATAACGTTAACTCTCCGTTAACAGAAACTATTCGATAATTAATATGCTTCAATATGATGGAATAGTAAACATGATGCTCGATGGATGCATGATCAGATTAAGGGCTTGAGTACAACTTTTCTTTACGATAAAGTTGCAAGCCAACAAAACTTCATTTATAAATCTCATTAGGGTTAACTACGCCATTTTTGGAATTAAATAAACACATAAAATAACGTTAATTAAGCCCTAATGACATGATTAAGATAAGCACAAATAATTAATTAAAGTGCCAAAGGTCATTAGGGTTAATGACCTAAGGTCATCAATCAATCCCAAAGTCAATCAAATCCTATAATGATTAAGCTTAACTAAAGGAATTAATTAATTATTTAAAAGCATTAAATAAAGGAATAAAAATTAAAGTTATCAAATTAAACCCAAAATTTTATTCTAGAAAGCTCTTAGCCTAATTAGATGGCAAAACAAACTTCAGAATTAAAAGCCAATTATTTTATTTATTAAAAATCATTGAAGGTCTATTTTTCAATTAAAAGGGCTAATTTTAACATATGCAAAAAGTACTCAAATTTGGTATTTCATATTTTTCCTAGGTAGATGACATCATAAGGAATACTCACAAAAATTTTTAGAATTTTTGGAGCTATATATGAATTACTATGATTTTTCAAAGAAAATAGCATTTAAATCATTTTCTGAAAATGGAAAAAGAAAATCGGCACAATAACCCCGCGCTGACCGACGGCGGCGCGGCAGTTCACCGTCGATTCCTCACCGTCGACGAGGTCTTCGGCGACCGGACTTGGTCCATCAGACTCAGCTCGGCACGGGGAGTCCAACAAGCTAGCTAATAGCGCGGAGGAGCGGCGGCGGCACCCACGCCGGCGGCCATGGCGGCGCGGCGGAGCTCGGGCGCGGCGGCATCGCTCACCGGAGCGATTTCCGGTAGCGGTGACCACACGAACTCACGCAGGGTACTCAAACGGACTGGTTTGATAACTAGATGATGGCACTTCAAGGTCCCTAGCCAAGGCAGCAACGCGCGCGGTGGAGCGGCATGGCTGTGCCGGCGGCGAGCCACGGTGGCCGGCGGCTGCGATGCGGGATTGATGAAATTGATGGCACAGATAGATGCAGGAGCTCACCACGGCGCTGATGCGCATGTTAATGGAGGTCCGGAGTGGCTGGGTTGAGCTGTGGTCGACGGCGGTGATGGCAGGGGCGGTGCTCCGATGGCAAGACGGCGTCACGGCGGTCTCCGGCAATGCGCTGCTCAAACCAAGGTGCGCATCATCAAGTGCAAGATGACACGGAGAACATGGTAGCGGGGTCAAAGGTAAAATATATTCACCTTCGGCGGCGGCAAACGGCGGCGATTGCACGGCGGCGCGACTGACCGACGCGGAGAAGAAAGCGGTGTGCGGGTGGCTCAAGCGAGGAGAGCAAGCACCAACTGGCCCAAGATGACCGTGAGAATGTGGCGGAGCTGTTGGCAAGTGCAATTGGACAGAGATGAAGCGTCGGCGGTGAATTTTAGCGGCGGCGCGAGGTCGTCGGCGACGGCGGCGGGAAGAAGAAAGAAGAAGAACGACGGCGTCCGACCGCTATTTATAGCGCAGAGTCGAAGAAGGAGCAGGTGACACTACGACGACGAAGTTTCTCGGGTCCATGAGCGCGCTGGCGGTCGAGGAGGTGCGGCGGTGGTCGGCGGCGCGCGATGAGAAGCCGGCCATGGCGTCCGCCGATAGGGTTAGGTACTGTTCGCAGAAATTACAGAAATGCCATCGGTTTAAAAATATAAATTACTCCAAAATTTATATAAGAACTTGAAAATCTCCAAAAATATCATTTGCAAAACTTTTCAAGAGCTACACTTTTCCTTTAATGGGCATCCTCAAATTCTGTCCAGATTTTGAAATTTGAATTCAGATTTGAAAAGGGGATAAAACCCTAGAAATAAACATTTGAAATTACTTTTGATTTTTCAACAAAACTTGAAAATCTTCAAAACTATAAAATGTTGAACTTGTCAAACCAAACATTTTTCATATATGAAGTTTTCTCAAATTATGCATAATTTTTGAATTATGGTTTTAAAATTAAAAGGGGATAAATGCTGGAAACTGTATTTTCAAATTAATTTGAAATTCCTTTTGGAAACTTGAAAAACTTTGTATACCAACTTTGTAGCTCTTGTCAAGATCTACAAACTGTCTTTTTAGAGTATCCCCAA
The DNA here is from genome assembly GCA_023333625.1 of Bothriochloa decipiens. Lineage (NCBI taxonomy): Eukaryota > Viridiplantae > Streptophyta > Magnoliopsida > Poales > Poaceae > Bothriochloa > Bothriochloa decipiens. The sequence continues at coordinate 13,221,728 of CM041632.1, read as the reverse complement.
ATTCTTTATAGATTTTGAATTAGAGAAAAGGGGATAAAACTAGGTTTTGAAATAAATGGTCTTTAAAATAGAATTTTAAACTCAATTTGGTTTCTAGCTTTAATTGGTTGGTTATTAGTGATCACAAACATCATCCAAGGACATTTTTAGGTCATTGACCCAATGACACCCTTGGTTGACCAAATTGACTTTTGAAAAACCTTTTATACCATTTCCAATTTGAATTTAAATTTGAATGGCCAGGCTTAAAAATAAGCTTTGGAATCCAAATTCAATTTCAAATATGGAAATCATTTTTAGAGTTGGACTTAGACTTATACACTATGCTTCACACTAGTGTAAACATAGTTTACACCTCAAGTACATAGAGTATAAACTAAGTATTTGCGATGACATTCGAAAATTGGGTTTTATTATTTTATGTGACCAAACATTCCAGAAACGCAATCAACCTATGAAATGTAAACTTGTTTTAGTTAATGCACATTAGGGTTGACTTAAACATGAATGCTTTGCAGTGCAAATGATGACATGGCATGTTTTATTTAATATAACACCAGAGGTGTTACAGAACCAACCCTCGAGTTTGACCCTTCGACAAATCGACCCTCGAGACCGTATCCTCGAGACCGTATCCTCGCGACCGTATCCTCGAGACCATACCCCTCGAGACCGTATCCTCGAGACCGTACCCTCGAGACCGTATCCTCGAGACCATACCCCTCAAGAGCATACCCTCGAGACCATACCCCTCGAGACCATACCCCCTCGAGACCATACCCTCGAGACCATACCCCCTCGAGACCGTACCCGTCGAGAGCATACCCTCGAGACCATACCCCCTCGAGACCGTACCCTCGAGCCCTTATTCTTTTCAGAAAATGGTTAAATCTTTAAAAATTCATAACTAATTCATACGAGCTCAGAAAATTATGATCCACATATCCAAATTTTCTATAAATCGAGCCCTATGTATCTAGGCTATGTTTGAGTGTATTTGGATCTTCTATTTTGCAATTGTTCTTTGTGCTAATCTATAGGGGTCGCTTCCGTGACCGTTGAATCTCGTTACAGGCTCGAGCGAGGACAATTCTGACGACAGTGACTACCAGGAGAAGTCCGACAGCTACGTCAGTAAAGGTGCCACACACCATCCAACCTCGTAGATCCCATTACGCATGGCAATTATAGTATGGCTAGTGCTTTAAATTCATGTTGCTATAATGCTATGCCTATGCTAGGACTGCATGATAGAGTATTTATTTGATGAGCCCTACCTTATTGTAAACTATCACCTGCTTACCCGCTGTTATGATAGCCACCTTCTTATCTGCTATACTTATATTTCTATACTTCACTCGCTTACATTTTGATGCGATGTGATGAACCCGGGGAAGGCCTAGAGGGTGCCAGGCTGGATGTGTGAGTTGATATTTCAGATGGGCATGTGAGCTGATGATGTTGTATCCGGGTTTGGGGTGGAGCTTACGGCAGGGAGTAGGGTGAGGGTTGAGTCGATCGAGCCGGGATCTACGATGAGCTTTTGGAGCAAGTCTTGCCAGGGAATGGTTCTGGACATTCCCATGAGAGGAGCCTGTGGTGGGCTAACTGAGATGTGATGGTGGTCCTTGGGTGTGATCCTCTGAGAGGTGGAGACCGGGATGAAGGTGCCGTGGTAGCACATTAAAGATAAACCCTGATGAAGATATCCCGGTTTGGTCAAATCTAGGAACTGTTGCGCTGGTATTCGGACCTAGGAATCTCTTCCTTTCCACTCGCTCTCCATGGGGGGGAGACGGCCGAACCGCTGGATAGGTCAATGCCACTACTGCAGGCGAGAAGTGATAGGAAGGTATATGCATGGGATGGAGCTAACACCCTACCGAGACGATCATGGCACCCCCTTCGGGAGTGGGTACATGGCATGGCATCCTCTATGGGAGCGGATACATGCTCTCTTCACAGTTCCAGTGATCCAGTGCTGGATGGTAGAGTGGTATCGCCTATGGTAGTAGGCACCCGAAATCTGCCTAGGTGCGCGCGTGCATCGATGATGGTTATCTGGTGGATTAGTGAAACCTCTGCAGAGTGTATGGTTGATCGATCGATACATACGCTGAATCTTCGGCTATGGACCTTTTCTATGTTTCGCATGCACCGGACTAGTGAGTGGAGTGTTCTACCTTCCTCTGAGTGTGATTTCTGGCCGTGAGCCTGTTTGAGGGCTGCGGGCCGCTGAGGCAACCCAAGAGGGAGTTGGCTTGTCGACCAGAGTCTGAGAGGGTGTTGGGGGAGATGAGATGATGTTACAGATATGGATGGAGATAGATGAAGGGAATGGGTTTGTGTTTAAAACTTGTTTATTATACTATTATTTTATATACTTGAACAACTCATAGGAAAACCCCAGCCTTATAGGTTCCTTTTGAGATATCCTTATTTTTGCATCCACTTCCACAAAGCAATGCATAGGATGGGAGTGTGGCCAGTATAAATTGTACTAAAAATTTGGTTTCAGGTTCAAGGAGTGAGTACTCATCTGGGGAGTACAGCGATTGAGGGTTTCGTGTCTACGCTCAAGTTGGAGAGAAGAAGATAGCTTTCGCACCTCAAGCTTTTACTGTTATGCTGCATGAACTCTGATTCCGCCCTGTGGCGATGTAATAAGTTATTGTAATTCCCTCTATTTGCTCTCTTTTGTTCGATGTATGGATTATGGATTCAACTGTTATCAGGTAATGTGATTTAAATGGTCATATTACACTCCGACACTGTGGATTTCCCTTCGCGGAAGTCAAGGTCGTTTCAACTCTCTCTCTCACTCACACACACCATTTGGAGCTTTATCAATGAGGCTTGTCTCTTCGGAAGAAGTGCGACTCGTAATATACTATGTAGAGTTCTTCCTTTATCAAGTTCTCAATTCTTATATATAGAGTATAGTCTTGATCATGTTATAATCTTGGATTATGAACTAGAATATAGTTTGTCTGAAATAAGCTTAAATGTTCTTCATCGTTCTTCACCATTCATATGATATATAACTAGAGATGGTAATAGGAATAGATAATGGTTCGTTGTACTTTTATGACCAGTATGCTCTCTAGCTTAGATACTTAGAATATTTAGAGCAAGATTGAGCTACATCTCCTAGGAAGAAGTGTAACTCTTTTTTAAATATACTATGAAGAGTTCTTCCTTTATCAAGTTCTCAATTCTTATATATAGAGCATAGTCTTGATCATGTTATAATCTTGGATTATGAACTAGAATATAGTTTGTATGAAATAAGTTTAAATGTTATTCATCGTTCTTCATCATTCATATGATTTATATAGCTAGAGATGTGTCGGTGTCTTGACCCCGGGGCCTAGCACCAATGAGTAACTACATGCTGCGTGCTCCCTAATCCGGATGATGATGCAAGAAGAACATAAGGATTTATCCTGGTTCGGGCAAAGAAGGCCCTACGTATAACACCCCAATTTGTATTTTGGGTTGTTATTAGAAAGCAATAAATAAAGTATGCTTTTCTATATTTTAGAAAATAATTGAATGGGCTTTTGTTAATGTGATGCTTGCTTGTTGCGAATTCAGCGGACGAAGAGAAGACAAGCTTTATCACTCCTGGGGGCACCTACTGCTACAAGTGAATGCCAGAAGGTTTGAGAAATGCCAGACCTACTTTCTTCAGAATGACTAACAAAGTGTTACACGAGCAGAAAAAGAAACACAACCTGGTAGCGTACGTGGACGACATAGTCGTTAAGAGTGACAAAAAGCAATCACAAATCAAAGATCTAAAGGAAACATTCGTCAACTTGCGTTCCAGTGGACTGAAATTAAACCCATAAAAGTGCATATTCGGCATCAGCAAGGGAAAATTGCTGGGTTGTTTAGTCTTGGCCAGAGGCATAGAAGCGAATCTCGACAAGATTGCAGACATAGTTAACATGAAACCGCCCGAATCCAGGAAGCAGGTCTAGAAGTTGACCAGCCGAATTGCGTCCCTGGGCAGGTTTATTTCAAGATCAGCCGAGAGGGGGTTAACCTTCTTCAGGGCGCTTTGGGAGGCCGAGAAGTTCGAATGGGGACCGAAGAAGCAATAGGCATTTGAGGACCTAAAAGCGTATCTGACAAAGCTCACCACCTTATCCAAGCCTACGCCTGACGTGGTGTTATTGCTATACTTGGTAGCTTCGCCGGTAGCAGTAAGCGTGGTGCTGGTAGGGGAAATGGAGCACGAAGGAAAAATGAAGCAGTTCCCAATCTACTTCATGTCCGAAGCTCTATCTGGCGCGAAGCTAAACTACTCAGAGCTCAAAAAAATCGCTTACACAGTGGTCATGGCATCTCGGAAGCTGAAGCACTACTTTCAGGCGTATCATATTCGGGTACTGTTAGCTCAATCTCTGGACTCCTTGTTCTGCAATACCGAGGCCATCGGACGAGTGGGCAAATGGGCCACTGAGTTGAATGAGTTTGTGGTAGACTTTGAGCACAGATCTACAATCAAATCTCAAGTAATCGCTGACTTCATAGCTGATTGGACACCCAGAGCTGATGATACAACTTTGTAATTTGAAGAACCGGTGTAGACCATGCATTGTGATGGAGCATGGTGTTCAGCAGGTGCTGGGATCTCAGCGGTACTCACTCCTTCCCAGGGTCCTAAGATTTGGTATGCCGCCAAGCTGCAATTTCTGACAACCAACAACACCGCCAAATACAACGCTGTCTTGCTTGGCCTGAGGAAGCTAAGGGCGCTGGGTGTACGCAGATGCGTTATCAAGTCTGATTCATATATTGTTGTGGGCCATGTCCAAAAAGATTACACTGCAGGGAAGCTGATCATACCTGGCAGCTATCAGGAGGATGGAAAAACATTTCCTCGGCTTCACCCTGAAGTACATTCCATGGGCTGAGAATGCCGAAGCTGATGAACTAGTGAAAGCAGCAGCCCAGAATCTACCTTTAGCATCAGATGCGTTTTGTCAAGTCCTGACTATCAAGGCAATCAAAGAGGAGGAAGATGATCCAACAGCAATACATGTGATTGCAAGCGACGACTGGAGAGCGCCAATCTAGGTATTCTTGACCGACACGTATGAACCACTATCGAAGAAAGAATAGCACCGAATGTTATCTCGAATGAAGCAGTATTCAATTATAGGTGACACTCTGTACAAAGAGGGTGTGGTAGCACCGAAGCTAAAATGCATCAGTAGAGTTGAAGGCATCCAGCTGCTGAATGAGATACACTCGGTCATGTGCGAAGCTCATAGGGGACCACACGAAATAGCGCATAGAGCAATGAGACAGGGTTTCTTTTGGCCAACTACGGCCAAAGATGCTAAGCAAATCGTCAAGACTTGCCGAGCTTGCCAAATGTTCGTGAGAAAGCAAAACTCGCCGGTGAATCCAACCTCTTCCATTTACCCAACATGGCCCTTGCAAAGATGGGGAGTTGATATCATTGGTGTCTTGCCCGTGGCTCCAGGAAATTTGAAATACGTCGCTGTTGCACTTGAATACTTCACTAAATGGATAGAAGCTAAAGCGCCAGCAAAAATAACATCCGCCACTTTGATCAACTTCGTTTGGCAGAGAATCATTTGTAGATTCGGGGTACCAGCATACATCACAGTTGACAATGGGAAGCAATTTGACTCGTCACAGTTTCAAACCTTTTGTGAAGAGCTCGACGTCAAACTGTCATTCGCCTCAATCAACCATCCCGAATCAAATGGCGCTGTTGAAAGAGCAAATGGTGAAATCTTTACTTCTGTCTCCAAGATCATCAATGACAACAAAGAAAAGGGGAACTGGGCACAGGTCCTGGTCACCGCTGTCTGGGCTCACAATGTCTCCAAGTCAAGGGCCACTGACTTCACACCATTTAGGCTGCTATTTGGTGAAGAAGCAATCACTCCGTAGGAGATGAAGTTGGGCTCTTTCTGGATGGAAATAGCGGCCACCACTCTGATCCAAAAATTTGTAGAGCTGGAAACATTTGAGTTTCAGAAACTCAAAGCGGCAGAGAACCTGGACAAGTAACACCAGGAGACAAAAAGCTGGTGGGACAAAAAAGTCCTCAGAAAGAATATATATCTAGGTGACATGGTTCTGATTCGGCATCCAGACAAGCAGGCAAGCTCCAATCTCAATGGTACGGGCCGTTCATCGTTGCAAAAATGATCAAGCCAGGTGTATATACACTGATGAACGAAGCCGGTGTCGAATATGCCCATACCTGGAACAATGACAATCTTTGGCGTTTTTAGCCATGAAACACTTTCGCCCAGAACGGGTTGTAATTTTTGCTTTTTCTTTTAATTCCTGTAAGACATTTAAGCATATTCGAGGGTCTGCGCTCCTTTTCCTCACAGGGGAACCCTTTTCGAAGGTGTGAGGTTTTTTAATGAGGCAACCCTTTGTACCCCTTTTAAACTAAGTTATATTTGATTCCCAAAAGAATTTTGCACTCAGAACTGGCAAACACCGAAAAAGAGCGGCGCTGGACGCCAGCTCTAATATTCGGTAGCACAAAATTAGGTTGCTCGCAACCATGTGGGCACCAAACATGGTCACCATAAAATGTACGCTGAAATAGGCAAACAAGCAAATCCGGCAAAATCACCGAAGCAGCATGCTGACGAGCACCTAAGCAGGCACCAAACACGGTTGCCACACATGGTCGCCACAAAGCGCAAGCCGAACATGGCAAACGAATGAATCCCACAAATTCGGATGCTGAACATGAATAGCCGCATTGAATGTAAGTAGGACACGCAAACAGCCGCATCGGATGCCAAAAACAGATACCGAATCCCAGCCGCCTTGATGCATCCACTACATGCAGAAGTTAAACTAGCATAACCAATAATTACGCCAACACTAAACAGCAACACCTATAGCAATACCACACGATAGGAAAGGTGCGGGGGTATTAATTAAGATGTAAGGACAAGGCAATTAGGCCCGCAACCTAACAAAAGTAGTGCACCCATTCGCTAGCTAGGAGGGTCTTATAAAAGAAGACCACTAGGCAGTCCCTCAGACCAGATAGGCAAGTATCAAGGCTCTCATGGCCGTAAAAAAAGTGCTTTGCACGCCACACATGCTTAAAATAAATAGTATTAGGATTGGGAGGATTCAGGATTACAAAAGATTCGGGTATGTCGCTTTGGGCCACCTTTGTACCTTCATCCAAAGAGCTACACCGCAAAAGAGTAGCAAAGGGTTTGATAGAAGCAATAGCAAAGTCAATCATGGTGGCAAGATATTACTCAAGGCCAGTAAGCTCCGAATCCATTTCCTATGTCCCAGGAATGGCTTGCGTAGCTGCGGCATTGAACTTCATTACCACTGTACCATCTTCAGCCCAAAGCAACCCAAGTCGCTAGGCTCCATGAAATCTTCGCGGGTAGCTAAAGCCTCATTCGAGCAAATTAGCTTCGGGAGTCCGGCACCGAAAGGCTCATCGCACCCTCAAGGGCCGCTGCACCCGAAGTTCTAGACAACAATGCGGAGGCATTGGGCCAAGTCCATGTTCCAGCTAGCCATATTATGGCATAAGACAGGGAACGAAACAATGTAAGCAGCTGCAAGCAGGCCAATGATAT
>CM041632.1:13197482-13214093 GCA_023333625.1 Bothriochloa decipiens | reverse complement strand
GACAGGGAACGAAACAATGTAAGCAGCTGCAAGCAGGCCAATGATATATAATAAAAAGAAAATATGTGCAATCATGGAGCCCAAAGGCCTCCCAGCTTGCTTTTCAACCCCTTCAACTAAAAAGTTAAGGGGACGGCATTTCACAAGCCGACAATAAACAATTCGCCAGGCTACTCAAAGCTGAAGGGCTCCCAACTTGCTCTTCAACCCCTTCAACCAAAAAAGTTATGGGGACGGCGTTTCACAAGCTGACAATAACTTATTCGGTAAACCACGCGAAGATGAAGGGCTTTTAACTCGCTTTTCAAACCCTTCAACTAAAAAGTTGGGGGGACAACGTTATACGGTCAAATAACAAACTTTCAAAAAATGAGCTTGATAACCAAACAACCATCGTGGTTCGCTTGATGATAGGAAAATCGGTTACTAATTCGGTAGCGCAAAATCAAACAAGAAATAATAATTGGGTATTCCTCAAACAACGTAGGCGAATACCATTCGGCTAACGCCTGCATCACCGAAGGTTAAAGTATTAAATATTACAATAGTACTTAAGTCTCAAACTCCCACACTCTGGAGGTACCACAAAAGGTTTCAAACACAATTGTTCCAACATGCTTCGACCTAAGTCAAACTACCAGATCAGCTGGAATGTCTTCAGCAGCGCTGGTGCTAGGGCCAGGATGGGTGTCACGGGTAGCTCCGAAGATAGGCGTCTGGTCGGTTGCGCTACCTACTTCAGGTCGAGCAGAGGCATCGGCGGTTTCATGATGGGCCTGAGCGACGGTATCATCTTGAGAGGGCGTCCCAGCGTCGAAGCCAAGATTGCGGTCGTCACGATCGGAGATGTAGGCCTAGATCCTACTCTTAACGGCTTTGCGCTCGGCCGGATCCTAGAAAGCAAATAATATTAGACATGCCCTGCATACTTGCGCCCGACGTCTCGTGCATGCTCGAGAAGGCCCAGCCTGTTTGACAGGAATGGCAGGTAATCATATTCGGAGATCTCCTCGTACTTTGCCGGCTTTAGGATTTCGTCTTCGTCTCCCATGCTCCTAAGAAGGCGGAGATACTTCTCTGAAATCTTGTGCAAACCATTCCAAAGCTACCTTCGCTAAGACCGTGCGACTTCATTTCTAGTGTTTATGCATGTGTGGAGTTTCTTGGCCAGGTCCTCTGTTTGGCGATGCGCTACGCTCTCCTCCCGAAGCACTGAGTTTGCCCCAGCCAGCTCCTCTTCGGAGGTCTTGAGTTGAGCTTTGGCTTTCCAAAGCTCAGACTCCGCCAGGCTGAGGGCAGCTTGCTCCTGTTTCTGTAGTGCAGCGTTTAGCACCGAAGCCTGCATCAAGCGAGACCATGGATTAGGAAATAAGCCAAAAATGCTTTCCCCAACCCACGTGACCAAACACTCCCCAAAATAGAATGAAATTCCAAGGCCGAGTGAAGTTCGCTGCGGTCCACCAGCGTCAGGTCCCTTTCCGTGTGAGGAGCGAAAAAGGACTTGTAGCACTCCTACGTGAAAGCAACTCCGAGCACCGGAGGAAGAATCCCTGAAGCTCGGCAATCCACATTCACCACAAGTTGTGCATCGGAAGTCGCCCCTAAAGCATGAGCAATTTGGTAAGCCTCTTCGCGAAGCGGACTCATCTCCTCGGGAGAGGACTGGCCCAAATACACACGCATCTCACCATATTCAGCATGGATGTTGTCGAGTGGAAGCACGCCATGCCCAAAAGGGTGCAGGCTGCCATCTCGGGGGTCATCCCTGAATTCTTATAGAAAAATTGAGACTTACCAAGCGTGCAAGCAGAATGAGGCTTGGCCACAAGGTCCCTCCCCGACGGGGCCGCACTGTGAATTGGAGCTAGAACATTGGTGGGCACCGGCTTTGACAAGGTCACATCCGGCTTCGGGACATGGCCACTACCACCGTCCAAGGAGTGCTTGTTTCGCTTCTTCCGACCAAGCCAAAGTCCTTCACCGCTCAAAGTAGGCATGTCATCGACAGCGATGGAAAGGGGATCAGCCAGGTTGGTGCAGCATTTCGGGGCCATGGATGAAGAGGTTTCGGGCTCGTCAATAGAAAAGTCCTACAAGTCAATCAATATAAGTGTCAAAATCAAATAAGAAGCAAAGAACAACCAAACACCATAAACAGAGACAGATCCGAGTAAGCCTAAATACGTGAATCCCTGACCATGTAATCAATCACGGGGCCCAGAGGCAAATCATTAAGAGCAAACTTCAAACTCCTCTTAATTAGTTTTGACCTCAACAAACCTACCATCTCACGGCCAATCTGAACATCGCGAGGCTTATTCGGCTCATGAAGCCGAAGTACCTCACGTTTGCGGCGCTCAGCAAGCACAGTCCGTCGAGCAGGTGGGGGAGCGCCGCTAGAACCACAACCGCACCCACCGGGGACGTGCCCACCATGTGAACCCTGACCACAGCCCGACTCAGGATCTACTATAGCTTCCACAACAACCACCTTTCTCTTGGGTTTCTCCGGAGGAATGGGTCGATCATGGTAGATAACCCCCATGGCATCTAAGGCTCGGTTGATTTGTCAAGTATGACCCATCGTGATTCAAGCATCGTATTCTTCCCGAGCATAAGTGTCACATAGCCGATTTGCATGCTTCTCGACTCAGGCAACTATAGCCTGATCATTTAGATAACCATCAGGTCGATCAAGGTGCCATACAGGCCCTTTGTACCCGTCTCGTTCTTCAAATGTCGTGAAGTGAACTTCGTTGCTCAGCAGCCATTTGCCCGAAGCAACCATCTCCTTGACCAAGTCCCGACTGGTCTGATGGTTCGTAGTACGCTGGTAAGCTTCGAGGGTCGCGACATCACCAGGAATCAGAGCTCAAGCCAGGGGTGACTAAGGCCTGTCATCGGAACCGTCACCAAAACCAGCGGACTTGCCTTCAACAATCCATCCCGGGCAGCGTTCACCATGGCTTCTTCGGTGCACACACGAACATAGAACTAATAGTCCTTCCATTCCTCCCACTTATTCTTGAAAGCTGGCACTATGCATTAACCTTTCTGGTTTCAAGCTGGTATAAAATTGTAAGAGCCATACTCCGCCCGAACATCAGTGACTCCTCCAAGCTTCCCGACCTTAGAGTGATGATGAGCATCATGGAAGCGTGCAAAAACATTAACGCTCATTTTGCTACCCATCATTATCATCGCCATAGCGAAGATGCTAAGGCGAGTAAATGTATTTGGTGTCAAATGATGAATCTAAAGCTCATAGCATTCCAGCACTTGTCCCAAAAAAGGATCAACAGGAAATTGAAGCCCCACCTTGAAATAGTCTCTAAATACGAGGGCTTCATTGGGTTTCAGTTTTGGTATGGTTTCACCTTCTTCGGGGGCCCGGCATAGAGATCTCTCAAAGGAGGTGAGCAGTCCGGTGGACTCAAAGTTATCGAGCTCATCTTCGTCGATCAGAGACAGCTTAAGATGACATGTCCATGCTGCATGTTTTAGTTTATTTTGGGTGGGCCAGATTCAGCATCGTCAGTTAAATCTTCGTCATTCGCAGCTTGGCTGCCGGCACCCTCAGTAAAAGCCTCGATATCAATGTCAGCTTTGGCAACACCTCTAGCCGAACCTTCTTGAAACATCCTCAAATTTTCCACGAAGGGAAAACTCACAGAATGGATAATAATGTGAAAATATAAGCTATCACATTATTATACAATAATTGATGATCAAATCCATACATCGAACTAGATAAAGGTGTACAATAATAGGGATTACATTTTTTATTACATCACCACATAGTGAATTATCGGAGTACAATCATCTAGAACAGCTGCGAAAGTAGATAGCATTCGCGAAAGGATCTTCATCAACCATCTTGAGCGCAAGCACAAGAGCTTCTAATCCTTACATTTCCAATGTCATTGTGAAGCAAGTAAATCTGCACACCACCAGATGTGTGCAGGCCATGGTCAGCACCGATGAGCTTTAGTAGAAAAAGAAACAAGGGATCTGGCGATCCTATAGTTTGGCAGTGGTTTTTTCTATGCATGCAAGTAGTAATCAAGTTTATAACAATAAGTCAAGTTTTAATTCATTCCCATCCCACACACACCCTGTCATCCACCATCCCAGATCCATCACCACATCACCACCATCATCACCATCGAGACTCGCTCTCAGGTCGACCAGGCCAACTCCCGCTCGGCCTGTCTCAGCGGCCCGCAGCCCTCAACCTGGCTCGTGGCCAAAAGTATTTCTCGGGGGAGGTAGAACACTCCACTCACTAGTCTGGTGCATCCTCCGAAGGAAAGGTCCATAGCCGATGAATCGGCATATGTATCGATCGATCAACTGTACACTCTGCAGAGGTTTCACTAATCCACAAGATCACCATCATCGGCATGTGCACTGCCTAGGCTGATTCTGGGCGCCTACTGCCATAGAACGATGTCACCCTACCTCTCAGCCCTGGAACACCCTTAGAGTGGCTGATACTGTGAGGGGACCCATGATCCCATTCCCGTAGAGCATCATGACCATCTCGAAAGGGTGTGAGACACATGCTCCTACCTCCCTATCACATGCTCGCCTGATAGTAATGGCATCGATCTATCCAGCGGTTTGGCTGTCTCCCTCCCATGGGAAGTGAGTGGAAAGCAAGAGATTCCTAAGGTCCAGATACCAGCGTAATAGTTTCTAAGTGTGACCAAGCCAGGATATCTCCTCCAGGGTTGATTCTTAAAGTGCTACCAAGGCACCTTCATCCCGAGCTCCACCCCTCAGAGGCTCACACCCAAGGATTCACCTTCTCGAACAGGGTTTACCCGCCATAGGTAACTAATCATAGATGCCTAGGTTGCATCACCGACAAGACTCGCTCCATAAGCTCGTCGTAGATCTCAGCTCGATCGACTCAACCCTCACCCTACACCCTACTGTAAGTTCCTAAACCCAGAAACATCCTCATTAGCTCACATACCAACCAATCAATCAATCCACCCAGCTTGGCATCCCTACCAGACCCTCCCAGGGGTTCATCACATCGCATCAAAATGTAAGCGAGTGAGTATATATATACATATATATAAACATAGCATATAAGCATGTGGCTAACATAACAGCGGGTGAGCTGGTGAAAGGTTATGACAAGGTAGGGGCTATCAAGTAATATTCTACCATGCAAACCTATCTCAGGTGCAAGCATTGCATAAAAGTAAAGCACTAGAAACTCTAGGTATTAGCCATGTCCATTAGGAATTCTAAGAGAAGGTGCTTCCATGACATCTGCGCTGTCAAGGTAGTAGTGGTATGAGTCTTTTCATATCAATGTAGTCATTTAGCGAAACCCCCTCCTTGGTGCTTGTAGCCTCCTCCCTCGGATCGCTCCTCGTTCGACTCTAAAATCGAGATGTAATAGTCACGTAAGCGACTCCTATAGAATAACACAAAGAACAAATAAATAGTAAAAGATCCAAATGCACTCAAACATAAGCTCAAGGCGTAGAGCTTGATTTATAGAAAATTTGGATACTTGGATCATAATTTTCTGAGTTCGTATGAATTAGTTATGAATTTCTGAAGATTTACAGATATACTGAAAAAGATAAAAGGCTAGATTATTATCAGGCTGACACATGGTGGCTCGAGATTGGGCGATGTGTCACGCATGGGTCCAATAGAAATAGGTCAAGTGCTGACGTGGATGGTGACATCAAGCTGACGTCAGCAATGACAGGTGGGGACCAGGGTGATGTCATCTACTAACGCCAGCGTTGACTCGGCCAACGGTCAACTGACAGGTGGGGCCAGGCTGACGTCGCTACTGATGTCAGCGTTGACTTGGTCAACGGTCAAACATGCTAGGAACGGGCCGAAGTGAGACTGATCAGGGCCGAATATGGGCTCAGCGGCCGGACTGGGTCGGGCTTGGCCCGTCCATTTTCTCTGTCTTGCCGAGTCCAACTTTTTCCCAACCTTGACTCTGCCACAACGGACTTGGCCGTCGATGATAATGTCGTCCAATCAGTGACGCGGCGGTCTTTTGGCCTTCATTAACCTGCCATTCATCTTCCCAGAAATGCGGCGAGTACGACGGTGGCCTTTAAGGCGGCAGTTGGCCATCGGTGAGGTCCATCCATGGAAATCGGCGGAGCGATAGCAACGGCGTACGGCGGCAGTACAGCAGTGGCGTCCAGGAGTCCCAATTGAGCGCTTGGCTGGTCAATTGAGGTCCCTTCGCTAGTGCTTGGCTAGTCGGTGGCAACCATTCTCCACGGCGGAGCTCATGCGGGCAGCAACTCCCACGACGGAGCTCCGACATGGCCATGGTGCGCGACACAGGCACCAGGGCTGCCTTGCGGTCCTCGTCTTCTTCATGGCTTGGTGTAGCACCTCACGGCGGAGCTCTTCGTCATCATCTTGTCCTTCAACGCGGTCAGAAATGTCGGGGAACGGTGCGACACGATGGCGCTCTAGAGCGGTGTAGCAGCGGCATGACCTCGGGTAGACGGCTTCTGGTGCAGCGAGTCTAGCAGCTAACATGCAAATGGAGTGCTCCTCAACGAGGTGGGTTAAGATCTGGTGAAGATGTGGCTCGGGGCTCAACCAAGAGGCAGTAAGTAGGCTTCACTGTGGCGGTGCACGGTCGTGGCGACGGCCATGGCGACGTCCGCTCCGGCGTCCTCCTTACGCCGTGGCCCTTGTGGCCTGGCTAGTCATGCGGGTGCGTGTGCAGGTGTCCAAGAGGGCCGGTAGAGGCCTCGGCCTACGTGCTCTCGAGGCGAAGCACCATGGCCGTAGCATAGGTCGGGGGTTTGGAAGAGGGCCTCTCGGCGGCTCTCACCAACATTGAAGAGGAAAGGAGGTGCAGTACATCTTCATGACATGACAGCTCCGGCGGGGTGAGATAGCAGGATGTCATCGTCGTCAAGCTCGTGGTACCGCGCGTCCTCTCCGGCTCCGCGGCTCCATCTTCTCCAAGTCCGCAGCAGCTCTGGCTTTTCTTCCCCGCCTCCGTTCTTCTCCTTCCTCCCCCTTCTTCTCCGAATTGCTATGGCTGGTGAGTGGAATCACAAACCACCAAGGCGGTGGTGGTGGGCAGGGAACCCTAAGGCTTCAGTGCCGAGCTTATATAGGAGAGCGGCGATCAGGCCACTACGGTGGCGTGATCGGGACGCGGGGCAGAACGGTCTGAAGGAGCTCCTCGGGTCGCTATCGCGGCTCGGTGGGGCTCGGCTGTCAGCGAGGTGAGGCGATGCAGCTTGGCGGCCAAGGGTGAGAGGGGACAGGAAGGGGACAAGCTCACGGCTTCATCCTGGCGGTAGTGCGCACGCGGTAAAATAGAGCGGGAGCGCACGCGAGAGGGTAATGCGATTTGCATGACCCTGTTGGGCGTTGGTCGGCCAAGTGGCGTCCATCCATCCGTTGGTGTGGTAGGTGGCTGGCAGGGACGTCGAGGATGAACGGGAACCGGCCTGGGATTCCTTGGCGCGCACGGTTGCTCTGTCGCTCGGGGAAAGGAGAAGAAAGGCAGGGGACCATGGGAAATATGACAGGCGGGTCCTGCCTGTAAGCAACCATGGCTGTCTTGCAAGGTGGAAGAAAAGGGGAGGGAGAGAGAAGAATG
This sequence comes from Bothriochloa decipiens, assembly GCA_023333625.1. NCBI lineage: Eukaryota > Viridiplantae > Streptophyta > Magnoliopsida > Poales > Poaceae > Bothriochloa > Bothriochloa decipiens. The sequence goes on along the minus strand of CM041632.1, from coordinate 13,206,466 downwards.
GTCGTGGGCCAAGCTGGGCCAGTTCAAGGTCGCGGGCCAGATAAGGCTTTTCCTTTATTCATTAATCTTTCTTCTTTTTCTTATTTCTGTTTTGTATATACATTTATATATATATGTGTGTGATAGATGTAGCATGATGCAAAAAGATGTTTAATGGACTTATGATGGGGAATTATATGAGAGGGGAGTTCTAGAGTTTGGTCTTATATAGCATAAGTACAAGAGTGCAATATGTGAAAAACACATGTGCAACATTGATACAAGACTTATGAAACAAGGAGGTAAACAAGAGGTACATCGGATACGAGACTCCAATGTGAGAGCTTGAGCATGATGGGTGATTTAGATAAGAAGGAGCTTTAGAGTCTAACCTTGTGTAACATAAGTACAAGGGTGATTGACTCATGAAACATTAAGTCACATGTGATGGGGCTACTTGATTTGCGTGGCACAAAACATGTGTGCCAAAAGCAAGTAGGTTGGGGTTCCTACATGACAAGCAACAATCATGGCATGTTTTGAAAAAAAATTGTTGGTTGCATTTTTTGGTGTTTGTAATTTTAGGGTTGTTACACTTGTAAGCTGTGAACGACCAGGTTAGATTCGGCGCGTCCTCCAGTCGAATCATCAGCATGCAACACCCCATCGCCACCCAGCACAGGAAGGTTTGCTGGCCTAGATTCGGTGCACCTTTTTGCTGAAATCAGCATCATTTATCATGTCATCGCCGCCTGGCACCGGAAGATTGGCCGCAGCACTAGGAGTAGCTGAAGTGCTTTGGCTGTTGTTAGAACTCGAATTTGACCCTGAATTCGAGCTTGACTCATCACCAGTGCCCGATTCGGTGCTACCGCTGACTTCACCAGTGTTAGAACACCCCATAACGCCGAATCAAATGCAAAACACACACTTTCGGAACTAAATAAGAAAATAAAAAAAATAAGGAAACAAAGCACCCGTTGCAGCTGAAGCTACAAACAAAGAAAAGCACACAGGCTACAGAATCGAAGGCACTCACCGAATCAAAAGTAGTAGGCGAAGCTGCGCTCCCGAATCAGCAGTCAAGAGAAGCAGCGGACAACGGTGGCTAGGGTAACATGCGGGGGGGGGGGAATGAGGCCAAGTACCCCCCCGGGTGCCTTTTATACTCGGCGGGCAAGGCGTCTGTTGGAAAACCAACGGACGCGACGGCTTGCGGTTCGAGAACGGCTGGGCCGTCTGATCGACAAGTTCTTTTTGTTAGCTATAACAAAATAAAATGTCAGGTCAATAACAGAAAAATCGTTATAAGTCTTTGCGATTCAGGATCGCTGCATGGGACGGCGTGAATCGGCACCCGCGGTGCCAAACTGAATCAAATGCGGCTGCCCCATGACGAGATGCATGTTTCGTGAGCTATCAGATCCGGACTTCGAAGCAGGGGCCCGATCGTGTGATTCGACGACCGTGGCGACAAAGACGCCCGCCGAATCATGGTTTCGGAGTGCATCGAAGGGCTACTGTAGCGGACAGGGGAGAGTGTTGCCACCCTGTCCCATGTCAGGTCATGCGAATCACGTCATGAATCTGATTAACGAAGCTAGATTCGGGAAGCAGTTTCAAAATTGAAATGGCGCGGCAAGTGTCGGAACTCCGGACGCGCGGGAGGGCCTTTTTTCGAATGGGCTCTCAGCCGACCAGATTTGGGAGTTATGATTCGGGGCCCAATCAAAGGCCACAGGTGCTGGACGATTTGCGATTCGGTTCATGGAAGCATGCGACCTGAATTGGGTGGTGCCTGGTTTGGTACTTGGTGCAGGTTTCAGGTGCGGCCGCTGGAGCATACGGTCAGATGTCATGACAGGTTGCCACGTGCTTTCACGAGGTGAAGCTGGCCATACGGGATGACAACGGACAAGGACACATTTGCCCTCAAGTGCTATAAAGTACGAAATGAGGGAGCGTTTCGTAAGGGCAAAATAGTCATGTAAATGCCTGTGGGCTGCTATAAATAACGCTCCCTTTGGGGCTTGTAAGGAGGTCGGTTCCCGTGTGTTTTAGCCGAGGGCTGGTTCATAATAGAGCATTCCACCTCCTACATTCATGCCCTTGAAACTAGCATTTGCGAGCTCGATTCGGGCCCCGAGGGCATCGCCTCAGGGCCAGAATCAATAGGCATGTTGCGGAGAAGCATGGTGACGGCGATGATGTTTTGGCTGGCACGGTTGAAGACGGGGCGTTCGATTGCACCCTCTCCGATGATCTACCTATTGACTTCTCAGGCCCTGGCTCGTGCCCTTGTGCCTTGGCCACACCTACGCTCTTGCTCGAGGGTCCGCTCGAGCTAGCACAGGAGCTCCCGGTCTTCGTCGAGCTTGGCTCGCATCTCCCGGACTTGTGTGAGCTGGGCGTCCTATGCGTCCTGGGGTACCCATGCATCGTTGGGCATAGTCGGGGGTGGCTCCTCCTGCTCGGGTGTGGCGTTGGCCCCTTCTGCTGTAGCCGCGGCTGCGGCGTGGGTGTGGGGTCGACAGTGTCATCGCTCGGCGCGACGGCTCCATCGAGATGGAAGCACTTGAGCGTGGGATCGTAGCTGTCATCGGCGGAATCGGAGTCGGGACCGACCCAGTAGATGTTGGGAAAGAGGCTGCGCTGCTTCTCCTCCAGCCGACGCCGGAGCGTGCCAAGGGAGTAGTGTCTCGGGCCGGGGGCCCTTGACGGTTCTGGGTACTTTGGGACCAGCATAGGTGTCTCCAAATCCAGGGTGCCACGCAGGAGGTGCCCGGGACGGTCTTCGTATGCGCCAAGACTGGAGCGTACCGCAGCGGAGTACGATAGGGTGGTGTTGTCCAAGCCAAATGGGAATGGGCGGCGAACCCCGTACAACCCGTGCGGCAGCAGATTGGGTGGCGCTGAAGCCGCGCCCACCGGAGAGCCCCCACCTAGTCCTCTCGGTGAACGCATCATGAAGACGAAGTCCGGGTCATCGCAGCGCTCCTCTGGCCCGTCCCCCGTGGCCAAACTCAGGTCAGACAGGTTCCCAACCAGGGACCCCGCATCGCTGGTTGGCCACGAGGTAGCCTTGTCGGGCGCCGCCACTCCCATGTGACGATGTCGGTGGTTGCGCCGGCCGCGCCTCCTCCGGGTCATGGAAGCGTGGTTGCAAGACCAGCGTGCGGCCCCTCCTGTGCGTGGGGGCTCGCGATCGCCTCCGCTCGGGTCTTCGACTGAGAGCAGGACCATGTCGTAGTCGTGCCCAAGCGAGAAAAACTCCAAGCTCCCGAACCAGATCATCGTGGCAAACGGGAGTGGTGGGACAGATTCAGCCATCCAAAAATGGCGGGAAACGCTGGTGACACGCAGAACCCCTACCTGGTGCGCCAACTGTCCGTGTCTTGACCCCGGGGGCCTAGCACCTATGAGTAACTATGTGCTGCATGCTCCCTAATCCGGATGGTGATGCAAGAATAACACAAGGATTTATCCTGGTTCGGGCAAAGAAGGCCCTACGTCCAGCGGGGGAGGGGATGTTGTATTATCTTGCACCGAAGTGCTTGTACAGGGGAGATACAAGCGTGCGTGTACGAGAGGAGGTGGAGAACAAGGCCTAAGTTTAGAAGCGCTATCCCTATGCCTTGCTATGTGCGTGGAGTGACCGAGTCAGTTCGAATGAATCCCCCCTCAGCTAACCCAGCACCCCCTTTTATAGGTCAATGAGAGGCATGGGTGTACATAAAACCCTAATGGTGCTGCCCTTGAGTAGGGCTATCGTAAGCAATGATGCCGAGACATGATGCCGATCGTGTCATAGCCACTGCAGAGGTATGTGACGGGGCGATGCCGAGCCCTGTAGCGACGGGCTTCATGATGAGATTCTCCCTCTCGAGTGGTCACGGCGATGTCGATGATTGACCGGTCCTAATGATGGCACTGGCATGCCTCAGTGATGCGGTGAAATATGTATGCTTCTACGGTGGATGTACGGCTCGCCGTAGATGATGCGCGGGAGTGGTTGGAGCGCTGACCGGGACCGCCAGGAGCCTGAGTCAAGGGGTGGTCGAGCGAGTCAAGGCCGAGTGGATAAGGGTACGGATGTTGACTTCCGTCTATCGAGGGGGTGCCCGACGGGGCACAGTGTTTGGTACGGCGAAACAGTGGTTCATACGAGACGACGCTTCCCCGGGGATGGGCGGTAAAAGGTGGATTTGACCCCTGTGCTTGTCCATCATGGCCACCGTTGTAGCCATGGGGCTTGGCAGAAGTTGGTTGGCTGCATTAAATGCTCTGACTTCCATACAGAAAGTAGGCGAACCGAGGGGAGACAGCGCTCGACGGGGGGTCGTTCGCCCGCGCCATGTTCCATCGCTCGAGGGGGGGGTGGAGGGTCGTCCGTACGGCGGGCGTTCCATCACTCGAGGCCCCCCGTCGAGTAGGAGGCGGACCCGACTTGGACAATGTCGCTCGTGGGCCGGCCCAGCATCGATTGATGTACGCTGGTGGACCTTTATCCCTCTAGGCTCATTACGGGCTTATTTGGTGATTTGAGTTTAATTGTTTGGGAGTTAATTCTCCGGGATCAAGGTTTAAGGCACCCCTTATCTGAGTACACGACAAGTGGTAATAGGAACGGATAACGGTTCGTTGTACTTTTATGACTAGTATGTTTAGAACAAGCTGACGGTGCTAAACGGTTCGTTGTACCTTTCGAGTGATTCTCTCTTGTAGTGTTAAAAATAAGGTCCTAACTTATATGTATTCAGTTGATCACTCTACTGAGAATTGCAACGGGGTGTGTAGGTTCATCTGCAAATAAATTGAAAGGAAAACAAGCCACCGGGGCGTCGTACATGTACCCGTACGTGTTCAGCAAATTAAAGTCAAATCCTATATATCTATGCACCTTCCTGCAACCTTCTACGTAACTGTAGCCGTTGGTACGGCGACCGCCGCAGTGACTCCGTGCTTGGTCGCAGACTCGCAGAGCAAAAATGTGCAAGCGGTGTAACAAACACGCTAGCGTGCACGCACATATTCTAACTCAAAAGAAATAAAAAAAGACGGACACTTGCACTTCTAGCCGCTTATATGATCCCGTCACCCTTGCAGTTTTTTTATTGCTGCCCGTGTGTTTGCCAATGTCAGTGGCGAAGCTAGGCGCAGCTCTTGAAGGGTGAGGCCCCTTTTGGATCAAAGTAACTTCAAAGGAAAATTGGAGGAACTGAAAACGGAGGAAACGAAGTTTGCATGAGCGTTTGGAACGGAGGAATTGGAAGTTCCTTTCCTTTGGAATATTGTACCTCAGCTCTAATTTTTAGAGCACTCACAATATAAGACTATATCATAGAGTTTAAGACTATTTATTACACCTTATTTATGGTTTTTTTGCTGATACAGTATTATATTTATTAAAGAGAGAATGAGAAAAAACAAGACTACAAGTCTTATTTAGACTCTAAATCCACAATATTCTAAATGGTGCAAATTTTTCATTCGTATGATTTCCAATCCTGTAATTTTTCATTTTTCACAGTCATTTGTTAATGTATTTTCTATCATTTGTCTGTTTTGTATTCCTTTGTTTCAAACAAGCCCTCAGGGTGGAGGAGGGTTTGTGGGGTGGTCGATTTGTGTTAGGAAGAATGTAACCAAATGCCAAAGCAATTAGGCACTAATTTAAAAAATGTGCAAATCATATGACTAAATTTAGGGTTATTAGCATCTCAAAAAAATTTAAAAACAGAACAAGTCTGGACTGAGTATAAATTATCGTTCAAATAGCTCTATAGGTTCTCATAGCCTGTCTAGCCTTGCTGATTAGCCACTAAGAGTTTGAAAACTAGAAAAAATAATTATATAAAAGAATGAAACAATCGGAACCTACACAGTGAGTTTATTCAAAAGGCCAATGACTTATTATTCCTTCAATTTCAAGAGGTGAAAATTAAGTTAGTTTTGCGCAAGGACGACTAAATTTTGTTTCTTTTTTTTTTCTCTTGTTGTACAATGAAATGTTTCAACATTAGCTGATCTTCGGCACGATCTATTTCTATTGCATGCCTGCTATATTTACATTGAGATATTTTGTAACATATAGAAGTAACCATTTCTAAAAAGAACATATAAGTAATGAAGCTAGTAATTAAGGTACAGTCTACTGCTAGCACACGGTAATCTTATTGATTTCTGGTAGCATTTGCACTGCATGGTTTGCGTATCGATCGGAGCTGCGCGTAACCACCAATTCATGTGCCTGTTTCAGATTTTGCACATGCGACGGGCCGCCCTTTTCTTAATCAATCTAGCTAGACATATTCGCGTCCATCACAAATTCAAAGGCCAAGCAGTATGTAGTAGACAATTGTGACGGGCAGCGAGATAAATATCCCTAGAATAATCCTGCGAGAGACGAGACCAGAACAAAGTTAATAATTCATTCATCAATCAGATGCAAATGGAATAATTCAGCAAAAACCAGTTACTAGAATTATAAGGTGCATAGTCAACAGGACGGTAAGAAGTGAGCGGTGAAAGGTACAAACCCAGTGCTCATGATGTCGGCGTAGACTTTGTACTCCTCCGCGTACACGAATGAGGTCACGGCCAGGGGAAGAGCCGCCTGCAATATTATTATTACATTCCACGCATGTGCAAAATGTGAGTTGCGTTTCAGATATGCACTGCTACTCCTATCTTAGCAGTGGAAACAAAAAAGATTTTTAAGTTCAAGTTAAAAGACTTCTTCGCTCTCTGATTTTCGGATTATATTATCCTATTCCTAGTAGTATTGATTTCCTTGTAGCAGTTCTTCTTACGTACCCAAACAAACAAGGTAACAAGAGTTTGTTAATTAGTTTCAGGTCAACCCTTGCATTATTCGTTCAGATGATCATCGGATATTGTGGACACGATGTTGTACGAGCAAGTACGTACTCCTACCTACAGATACTTGGAGCTGACTTTGCTTCCCTACCAAGGCTCCGTTGCTCTGTCACATCATATCTAAGGTTACTAGCACTGGTTTAATATGCGTGCGTAACGGCACCAGAGATTTACGCGTCTCTTCGGTTCGCTATGGCCTTTGTCCTTTTCTGTCATGGAACGGAAAATCGCGGCTGGGCAAACGTCATCAGCTTACATTACTCGACACAAGTAACGAGCACGTTTCATTCCGTTTTACAGATTTTTGCTGTTATTATGATGAGATACCATCGAAATCTGTTTTCGCTCTTCGCTAGCTCTAGACGTGCCGTGCTTGTTTGTTTGAGCAAAAATAAATACGGTAAGGTCGAAAAAAGGTGTACAGTTCGGCTCACCTGTACAACAGCAATGTGCAGAAGGGTGCCGCGCATTCCTACGGCCAGCGACGCGAGCAGCATGATGACCGGGGCAATCAGGAACTTGAGCAGCATGGAGAGCGAGCCGATGGTATACCCGCATGGCACCAACCGTGACTGCCGCGCCATGAACGTCCCTGAAAATGAAAATGATCCATACGTATAGATTTGCGTAAGTTTAAGGGAAAAAAAGATAACTGCTATTTACCTATTTAAGCCGCGCCGAGATTTAACTTTTGGTGAGAACAGGACCTGAAGAGAACATGCTCAGCCCAACTGCGGTTGTGTGGATGTTGAACAGAGTCGCTAACAATTTTTGGCATCGAGAATCCAATCCTGCAGAGGAAACAGAATAGCTAGGGCAATCATTGGTGAGCACGATTGAGAAAGTGAGATATAACAACAAATATAAAATGGCAACAAGATACTATAAAAGATTTGATATGATGCTAGCTAGATTGAAGGGGAGATCTACGCACTTGAATGCAATGAGAGACCAGATGAAGCCAAGGAAGCTGGCATAGGTATTGGGAATCTGGAGAAGCTTCTTCGTGGCCATCCATAGGACGTGCATCACCGACGGCACTGCCGCCGTCTCTTCGGAGGCTGTGCTGTCGACTGGTGCCGTGGGCGTCGACGCAACTGCCGATGCCACCACCTCCGTCATTTCAATGTTGACGACCACCTGTTGATGGGTGGCATCGTCGGCATGTTGATCAATACTGCTTCTGCCGTTTTCGTCGACCATGCGGTCGTCCGCCGGCGGCCACACGGCGGGGCTGATCTTGGCGGTGCCGCCGTCGCGCGCCGCCATGAACTCGTAGAGGAAGATGACGACGTTGTACCAGATGCCGAACTGCATGACGACGATCTGCTTCATGAGCCCGGCCGACACGGGCCCGTACATGCCGTCCAGGAGCGGCATGCCCATGATGATGGTGTTGGGCAGCGACGCCACCGAGAAGTTGGTCCCCACCCACTCGATCGGCGACGGCGACGCCTTGCTGCCCTCGCGGCGGCGGCGGCGGAAGTGTGACCAGAACGCCCAGGCCGTGAGCGCGAGCAGCAAGACGGCCTTCTGCAGTGTGTCGGCGGCGATGAGGCGCTGGTTCATGTGGTAGGGGTCGTTGGTGGAGACCATGTGGAAGATGAGCACGGGCACGGCGTAGAGCGCCACGAAGTGGTTGATCCCCGCGCACTGCTCGTCGGAGAAGGCCCTGAGCCACCGCACGGAGGCGTACCCCAGCAGCGCCGCCGTGTACAGCGGCGCCATCGCCTCCACGGCAGATCTCAGGATCATGGTGCGAACAATTAATTAATCTAGCGACAAATGTACGTATAAAAACAAGGAACCTCACTAAACCCCTCGTATCTTGCCCTCTCGATCTTGTGACTGATCGATGCAGAGTGCAGTGTGTTGTGGTATGTAGTAAGTGTACGTATATATATAGTGACCGTAATGGGAGCAAATACCTTGGGTGTTACTCTACCATGTTGAAAAGACGAGTCCATGGTCTGATGGTCGCATCCGGGAGTGTCGTCGGCGGCCGCATGAACCTGCTCTGCTGAGGATTCTGCCGGTGGGTGCATCAACTCCGGAATGTGCACCAGGTCATCAGAGAGAGCGCGGGGAGTTCCCGACGCCGGTCGTCGCCCGGCGACGTGTGGCAA